>OU015495.1:105758044-106095544 GCA_907164885.2 Dolomedes plantarius
CGGTCTAATTAGCCCTCCTGTAGCCAAAAAAAAATTACCTTAGCGCTCTCAAACCAAACCAATCCTATTAAATGATACTGGTTGCGACACTGACCTGCTTAACAAAATATCCTTTATTCCTCCCTTCTGTAGTCTTTTATTTTTTAACGTAGGATTACATTCCTCAATAACGGTCCTTCGGAGAGAAAAACATTGTCCTGCATCGCGAATTATAATTTTGGCAGCGCGTCAAACCCAGTAGCAGTAAACAGTTAAAAAGAAAAGAACTAAAATACAGTGATTTCCGCTTATAAGAATCACGTTTGTTATTACTGTTTTTGATTCTTATAAGCGGTTGATTCTTATAACCGAAACTTCCCTTTGGACAGGCACACATACACAAATATATACTTGTACATATATATAAACACACAGGCACATATATACATAATTTACCATTAAATACTCTTTAATTTACGTTATTTATCATTTATTAAAATTATTTTTTATAATTTTAAAAATACTCAATTTCTAAACAAATACTATAACTCAATTTCTAGACCTATAAGTAACAACACATGATTATAAAATCAACAAGAGGCAGCTTCTCTTTGAATACACTTTGGAAGAGCATCATATCTAATTAACAAGTTCTGTTTTTCAGAACAACTAAGAGTTTTCCATGTTTTTATCATATTTGAATTCGACTATCAAAAAGTTCTAACACTAACTGGCAATTTTGTTAGAAAACTAAAGTAAATACTAGCGACGTATGCTTATTACAGTCTCAGACGAAGATTCACTTTATAGCTTACGTTTCACGGTTTGATCCAGAATCAAACCGTGAAACGTTTGATTCAGCAAAATGGATCCGTTTACGTTTCACGGTTTGAAGTGCTGAATCCACTGTCCCGTTTGCGTAAGTGATGGTGGACACTTCGCGGAAGATTTATGTGTTTCAGGGTCCAGAAATTCGCAACCAGGAAGTAAGTGGTGGGAAAAAAGGAGTGCCTGTCTGGAGAAAAGTGAAATCGGACCCGGGCGGGTTAGATGCCCCTGTGTAAAGCTAATAAGACAGTGTTTAGCAAAAACGTATAAGGAGAAACTCTTATGTTATGTCTAAAGGAATGTATTTTACGACTGTTTTCCACCCCAAAGTTTTATCAATTTTTCTTTTCAAAAACTTAAGAAAGAATTTCGTACCTTTTGAGAGTTCAAGTGGCATTTTTTGGAAAAATGAAAGGAAGGCGAAAATTGCAAACTGATTCTTATAACCGGTGGATTGATTCTTTAAAGCGGAAATTTTAACATAGAAATAATACATTTGTTTTTGTTTTTGCGATATTGATTCTTATAAACGGTTGATTCTTATAACCACGGATCACTATAAGCGGTGGTTACTGTACGTCAAAAAAAAGAGGTAAGCAAACGATAAGTAATCCTACATTAATAACCCGCGGTAGTTTCGTTAGAGGAGACTATCTGATTTTTTTATTTTTTTTTATTTTTGGTGTGTGTGTGGGGGGGGGGGGCAGATAAAATTTTTATTTATTCATAAAAATTAGTTTCATAATTTCTTTTTTCTGGGATCTCCCCCTAACTTAAAATAATGTATACACCCCCGTAAGAATTCAGAACAGGCTAGTTTAATTCTGTCTATCAGTAAAAGAAAGTTATTTAAATCTCGGAAAACTTTCCAAAAAGCATATACAAAAATTCACAATGCGTGGCTTGTTTTACAACCGTCTATTAGGATAAATATGTTGTAGTATTGCAGTTGAGGGGAAAACAATTAAGTTAAGTGTAAAATGGATTATTCCGAAAATCGAAGTTTCCAAGAACCCCCTTCCTCCCCAGAAGCTTAAATAGAAACCTTGGACAATGCAATTTCTTTTATCTGCCTAAACTTCATCTATCGAACTTCGAACTATAGAACAAACTGAAATGTTATAAGAACCTGACTTTCAAACATTCAGAGATACATAATTTCAAGGTTGTAAACAAAGATCTAACGTCCGGAAGCTATGGTAAGAAAAGATGGGTTACATTTATTTTCATAAATCAATTCAAAATGCAAATAGCTGCACAGATTGAAAGTGAAACTTCCAAATAGAATGCAAGAAAGAAACTCTGTAAGCTCCCATTTCCTTTTTCTTATAACGAAATCAATGACACCAATGCAAATGACTACATCATAGCCGCGTCTGCAAATCGAGGTGACGAGTAGACCTACGAAAATTATCGCCTAAATAGTCGTCCTCCAACCGCCGACATGGTGTAGTGACTAGCGTCGTGAGCTTGGGTTCAAATCCCGAATAAAGCTTAGTCATTACTGTGTTGTCCCCTCATAGTCAGCAATGCTGGTTCACCTAAATGAAAATGTGTTTCCCATGATGAAGTAGCCAGCAAGATTTCGCGGTGAATAACAAAAAGCAAATAGCGCCCTTTACACGTACGCTCTTTCGCTAGTGCTTGGAGCGTACGGGATTGCGCGCGGGAAAACTTGCAGTACGCTCAAAAGCGTACCTTCATCTTTTTAGAAAGTTAGCTTTCGTTTCCATTCGTGGACCCTAAAATTTGAAATTTCTTTCCAAGGTATCAGTTGCTGTAAATATGACACCCTAGCATGCTACGAAATCACAATGGATTTAAAAAAAAGGAGAGTTATACTTCAGCGATGCCCCTTAATTCTTTGCACTCTAGTGATATTTCAACCGACTTAATTCAGCCATACCTCGCTTTACGGCCTAGATACTTTCCGGAAAAGTTGGCCGTAAAGAGAAAAGCCGTATAACGAATAAATTATTTTTTTATACAAATTTAATTGGATCTGTTCCAATTTTTTATAAATAATATAGTTTTCAGTTCATAAAGCATTTTATTCTTTTTTATTTCCTATAAAAATGCTTACATAAAATAAAAGTTCAAAACAATGTAATTATAAACAGAAATTAAAAAAAATAAACAAAAACAAAAGAAATCATATGCATATATGTATTCATATAATAAAAATCATAAAATAAAATGTTTAAAAACTGTTTTAATGTGATGACGAACATGAACATGAAGAATCACTAAGCTTTAATATGCTGCCATCATCACTTTCCGCTGTTGTGGCCATATAACGAAACATTGTGAGCCGTAAATCGAAAAAGTGCCATAATTAAAAAAGGCCGTTACAGCGAAATGCCGTATAAAGAGCGGCCGTATAGCGAGGTATATGTGTATTAGAAACATAATTTGAGAAGATTGAAACGTTAACGATTATTTGTTTGCTGAGATACCAAAACATTAGATTTTATTTAGATACATCAGTTTGTTTGTAAAATTAATCCAGTTTTATTTTGTATGGTTTTAGTTAAAGGCTGAATACATTTTGAAACAACTGCCCCGACATAAAAACAGCCGATATTATTCCTTAATTTCGGCTAGAGGGGGAAAGATGGCAACCCTCTTCTACGCGGCAGATGTTTCACAAAATGTGATAGGCAAAAGATTTCGTGCCCTGCATAAGAAGTATTCCAAGTAGTCGACCTGGATATTCATTAAAAATTGTTCATCAAATGGATTTCGGATTGAATTGGATGAAAATTTATTTTTCTAAGAAATACATAAATATGTATGTATAATTTATTTTTAGTCGTGTGTGATGTGCTTTATATTTTCATACCTATATCGAATGTTTAATTTATAATACGTATTTTATTTTTTAATGATGCATATTAGGAATTAAAATAATACTGCAACTAAATATCACTTACTAAGTAATGCATATAATATATAATATTGAATATTTTAACTAAAGCCAATACTGCGATTACAAGAGACCTGTCGAAAACAACAAAAACATGAACGACGGCTTCTTAAATCTACAACAGAAGTGAAAACGACTACTAATTGCGTACCTAATGATATAGAATTCTTCAAGGTTTCAGATCAATAGATGCGATTGTCTCTGTGAAGGAATCAGCGATGAAATCATTAAACTCTGATAGAAACTGTAGAATGCTTTTAACAAACCAACAGGTAGCAGGTAATAGCTAAATATCTATCTTCAGCATCAAAATCTGCATCAAACAGGCAAATGCTTCTCGAGTTTAATCAACATAATCAGAACTTATGCATTTACATTCTGTTTTGAATATTAATGTGCGCACGGTGTCTTTTCGTACTAAATCGATGTTGCTGAACAACTTTGTAATTGACTTTTGTCCCGTATCTTGTACCGTTTTTGAGATAAAAACGCTAATTTCAAAATTTGCCGATAGATGGCGTTGTAAGTTGTCTCATGTAGTAGCGCATAGCCTTTTTACTATACCTAGACACCAACTTTATGTCCTAAGCTGACACCGTTTAGAAGTTAAAAGGGGTGTAACGGATATAGGTGGGAACCTTGTATACCAATCAGATCTCTGTATTTCTCAACTCAGGTCCAACCATCATTTGTTGACATGTACAACTGTTTACTGAAGTTGATTGCCAATGCGGGGCACCTGTTAATCCAGACGTTCGCACATAATCCGCTAGAATCGTTGGTTGCTTTCAATGTAAGCACCGTATAGGTGAACCAACACCCCACCCTGGTGCCACCTCAATTTTGACCGAGCAACCCCAGGGGTGACATCTTGGGAGATCGTACCTTCCCCACCCAGTGACCTCAAAGAAGGATTTTCAGGTCTACGGATTTAACATGCCCATATCCGGCCTAGACATGGAGGTATTTGATTGCCCTTGTCGGGATTCGATCCGAGCACCCTCAGTACCGAAAGCCGCCACTCTAAGACTAGGCTACCTCTGGCATTTACTGAAGTTTAAAAGATACATTTATTACCTAGTACTCCCGCTGAAGTAAACACCTGAAAGATGAAATCTTAACCCTTAGGATTACATATTTCAGTTATCTTTTAGCCTTTGCCCTTAAGGTCTGAGTAGCTTAGTGGTAGCGCGTTCAGCTTGGAACTGGGGGTGTTAGGCTCAGATCCCGACGACATCATTAAATACAGGGTGCGGCAGAAAGAACGTTCTGATTTGGAACGTCAATAACAAAAATACAAAGCAAGATAGAGAAAGAAATCTTTTATACCTTGAGCGCTTACAATTTTTTTTCTGTGGTGCTATCTGAAATCAAAAGTGTACCAATACCGACCAAAAATTTGCAAGCACTCAAGGCAGCAATTACGCAAGAAATTACGGCGATTCCGCGTGACATGGTCGCAGATCCATGCAAAATTTCCGAAAGAGCCTTCAAAACTGCATCGAAAATGACGGTCGCCATTTAACTGATGTAATCTTTAAAACTTAATGGATGACAATGGCATACTGTGTACTTCTCAGGTATAAAAGATTTTTTTCTCTATCTTGCTTTGTATTTTTGTTATTGACGTTTTCAAACCGGAACGTTCTTTCTGCCGCACCCTGTACCTTCGTGTCTAGGCCGGATATGGGCACGTTAAACCCATAGACCGTGAAGTCCTTCTATGAGGTCAGAGAGGGGCGGAGAAAGTACGATTCCTCCAGAAGTCGCCCGTGGGGGAGGGGGGGTTGTTCGGCCAAAATTGAGTGTTCACCCATACGGTGCCCCCACTGAAAGCAACCAACGATTCTCGCGGTTAAAAGAGCGAATGCTTAATGGTCAAGCGCCCCACACTGGCAAATAACATCTGAATCCTTAAACTCTATGAGCACTGGAGTTATGTGTCTACTGAGAGAATTTTCTAAGAAAAGACACAGAACTTCAGGGCTGGATTTAAGACAACTGCTACACATCGGAACGCGCGGTGAGGTTATCAACTCTAAGGGCCTGTTCTCATAGAATCCATCAGCATCAGCGTTACTCGTGTTGACATATTTTAAACCAATCACAGACCTTAACAATTTCGTGGCTAATCGTTTGTAGGTTTGTAATTGGTTAAATATATTTAAATACGAGTAACTCTGACGCTGACAAATTCTATGTGAACAGGCCCTAGGTCTTGTCGAATACAACACGTTACGCAGACCCTCGCCTGACACCACAGTGTACATTTAATCGAAAACAAATATTTTAATGTGTATTTGGATTCTCGAAAATAGTCAACAGTATCCTAACTAAGCTATTGACACGCATTTCGATTTATTTTCTCAAAAATAATAACTGTAACAGCCAGTAGCTTCCTTCCCTAGTTAGTTGGTTTTGTATGACCAATAGATGGCGCTATCGCCACCTTTGGCAAAATATCTGTCGATATTTTGCCAACCTATAAAAAGGAGAGCTGCAGTGAAGTTAGTGCACTCCCGCAGACTGCACAACTACTGACTTCACTGCATATGCAGTTCACCTTTTTATAGGTTGGCAAAATATCTGTCGATATTTTGCCAAAGGTGGCGACAGCTCCATCTATTGATCATACAAAACCAACTAACTAGGGAAGGTAGCTACTGGCTGTTACATAACTTATTTATTAAACCATTTCTAAGATGCTAAAACAAATGGGTTTTCTTTAGCAGTCGTCCCCCGGTTTCTGTGGATTGATACACTGATCTTTGTCAATTAATAATGCAATAGGAAATAATAAGTCTCGAGTTTTACGGTTCACTGCTATACTAAAAGTATTTACAGTTTTAAAGTTATTATATTTTACTGCACTGAACCATATGAAATTGCCCGGTGGCGTAGTGGTTAAAAGGGTCCAACTGTCGCGCCACGGTTCCAGGGTTCGATCTTGCGACTGTTCAAAGTCGACTCAGCCTTTCATCCCTTGAGTGGGTCGATAAAATGAGGACCAAGCATACTTGGGAACTAAACTCTGGTGGTCCCACGTCAGGTTGACCACCTGACTGAGACATAAGGTGTATGGCACCCAAAGCCCACGGTTAAGAAAGCGTAGATGGGCACCGCCGGCCTTGGTCTACAGCAGACTGTTGCGCCATTAGTTTAGTACCATGTGAAACTTTTTTTTTAATTTTAATAGTTTTATTGCTATTTAAATACTGTACATGCATTGTGTCACGTACTCTACGTGCACACCGTTAAAAAAACCGTAGAATTAACGGTAAGGTGCAAACAATTTGGGTACTAATATTTAGCTCGGAACTACTGTAGTCGTGAGATCTTAACGTAGATTCATAAGCTCGCGGTTAAAAATGTGTACTTCCTCGGTGAGAAGATGGTTACGATGCTTGCGATTTGAAAGTCTAACAAGACACTATGACGCGATACAGGGGTACGGTTTCCCCGGAGGTTTCTTTTTACCATGTTTTTATTAACTCGCTTTCTTGTTTGCGTGTTTGTGTGTTTGTCCCGTACAAATCTTGCAATCGATTTTTAAATAACTTCCCGACTAGCTAGACATTTGAAACTTTTAGAATAGCTCAGAACACGATGACAATGCATTATTTTAATACTTTTAGCCATCTTTAAGCAGAATTAAATTAATTTTCAGTTATTTTCAGTTAATTTGGTTTTGTAGACTGGTGCAGCCATCTATTGGCCGGGACGGGAACGAAAAATCAAACGCAAGTTAACTTCCAATTAACTTCATTTTCTTTCAAGTTAATTGGATAATTCATCAAAAAAATTTTAAAAAAGTATTTATTAAAACATAGAATTGTCAAGTTTATATGATTCAACAGAAAATTTAAAAACATGGTATATAAAAAGTTATTTTTATATTGTAATTATTTTGATAGTTTTGCCACTTTGAAAGGATCATAGCACTTCATAGTAGAGCTTACAGTAAATGTTTATACACATGTGAAATTTATGAATATCAAATATTTATACGTATATAAAATATATGTATATGAAATATGTATATGAAATATAAGTGAATTAAATATGTATATGAAATATATGTAAATGAAATATGTATGTATATGAAATATATGTAAATGAAATATGTATGTATATGAAATATGCATATGAAATATATGTAAGTGAAATCTGTATGTATATGAAATATATGTGAATTAAATATGTATATGAAATATATGTAAATGAAATATGTATGTATCTGAAATATATATAGTGTAAATTGTAAATGAAGCCTATGCCAGTGATGCACAAACTGTGGGTCGCGAAAAACATTGGAATGTTTGCGGATAGTTTGAAGTAAATTTATGTCATATTGAATCCTTTAATTAAAAAAATGCTTTAAATTTTCTATAATTATTAATAATTTTGCATAATTATTTTCTATAATTATCATATTTTTAATATTTTTATTTTTTATATGTTAAAAAAGAATGTGATACTGTTAAGTAAAGTCAAGCAGTTTTACCAAAAACAAGTGCCGTTGGTAAGCAAGACATTTTTTTTATTGTTATTATATAAAATAAATATATACCCCAAAAATGTGCAGTTTCCTTTTTTTTCTATTTTTTTGTCAACATTTTCATAATTTTTTTTTTTTAAGAATTGTGTTTCTACCAAAATATTTCCATCGGGATAAAAGTACTGAAATGCAGCACTATATATGTCGATATCCTTCACGACGTTAGAATGCAGCACAAAAAATAATGAAAACCACTTTACATTTTGTTGGCGTGGGTCATACTTGATAACCGCACCATGAATCCAATCACATCATACCACAAGAAGCTTGATAAAACACATAAAAATCAATAGCGTATTTTGTTAAAGCACCTTTTTTAGATTTATCTGCAAAAAAAGTATAACTAGAAAACTGTTTTTACGTCAAAATGTATGAAAAAAATTCCCGTATTAAATATCCATTATGATGAAATGCATCTTAAATTGCTCTTGATGCCACAGAGGAATAAAAATGCATTATGTAAAAAAAAACGCCTTCTTGAATACATAACGTCATTATAAAAAAAAAAAAGATTCAGTGATGAATATTTCTGTCGTGAAAGGTTGATTTGATTTTTTTAATATCCATCCTGCTTGCATTATTTAATCTTTACTAGTTAACTCGACTTCTCATTAATATGCAAGATATGTGACTGGTAAAGGCATTTTTCAAGTATAGATGAATCTAAATTATGTAGTTAAAGAAAAAATTTAATAAGAGATTAAAATAAATGGTTCTGGTTTTGGAATAATTATTTTTTCCTACTCGTTAATAATAAAATAAGAAGGCTAAAAAAAGATAAAATAATTAGTAATTTTTTTTCGGAAAATCAATAGTTGGCTCTTTGAAAGATTAAATTACAGTATTGTGTAGCAGAAAACGACATTCTTTCAGTGGAAAAAGTAAGCTAATCGAACTAAGGTGTCCATGCACCTATATAGAACGACATTTCTGGTCAAAATATTGTACTTCATCACCCTAATAGTGAAAAATCTAAAAGTAACCTATAGTCACAATAATTTTAAAAAAATGTCTGTTACTTCTAGGTTTTTGGCAATGACCATTTTCGTAATTTTTTATCCTAAACATCTCATATCGAAAAGTTATTTGTAAAACACCTTTAAAATTTGTAGACTTATTTTACAAATATTTATAAAAGGAGCAAAGTAATTCCAAAGTTTATTTTCCAACTGCTCGACGGCCAGGTTATGGCCGAATGGCTAGGGCGCTGGCATTCGTTTCAGATCCTGTGGGTTTGAGTCCCACCGTTGGCATGGATGTTTGTAGCCGTTCGGAATCAGCTCTAAACTGTAGGTCCCCGTCTAATTAGCCCTCGTTGAGCTCTCGTTTGAGCCCTCGTGTAGCAAAAAGTTGACCGTAGCGCTCCAAACCAACTGCTCGACACGAAGTAGTTAATCGATAACTATCTTTGACTTAAAAAAAAAGAAAAGAATTGCAGCTTCTGGTCTATTCGTTCTTCTGGCGCGGCCCATGTGGAATTTATTTTTGTTCACTTTGCAACTGCGTATCCTCCGAGTAGTAGAGATATGAATCAGTTACTTCGTATGATGAATTACAGTGAGTGACTTTAAAGGGATGGTGGATCTTTCAAAGCGATTTTTGAAATTTTTACCTCAGAGATATGAAATGTTGCATATATATTCATTAAAGTATAACAATATTAAGCCCCCCATAAAATTGTATAATTTTTTTTATTTATAATTTAAAAATTTAAATTAAATTACCTTTTTTTTAAAAATTTTCCTTGCGACTCAATTTTTAACTTTACCCCTTAATTTTGCATTTATATTGCTTATAAATACATTTTCAACAAAGTTATGTATTTTTTCTACTTTCGTTGAATAGTTAAATTTTTAGAAAATATTTTTATGCTTGTACTCTGAATTTCCGTGAAATTTTTGTACTTTTCTACACTTAAGTTAAACTTTGATAACCTGAATGACCTCGAATCCTAAAATGGATACATAACTTTATTTTCATGTATTACAGGAGTCTTTATTATAAATTTCATAAAATTTCGTCAAAAATTAGGACTCGAGGAGCCTTTTAAAGACTTGCAAATCTGGAAATTTCTCATTTTGTCAAAAAGCCATTAAAAAGATGTTTTTTTCCCTACCTTTAATGCTTACTTTTCTAAAGCCATCAAGTTTCCGTTTTACTTTTCACTACATATTTTTAATGCATTTCATTCCAATATTTACATGTTTTTAAAATATTAATACGCCCCCCCCCCAAAAAAAAAAATCCAATTTTTGCTCGATTTTTGGTAATTTGAAAGTCCACCATCCCCTTAAAGGGAACCTCTTGCTGCAGGGACGTTATACCAAGCGTTCCTCGTAGTCGAGAAAGGAGGATTTCCACGCTTAACAAGTTGCTTCGACTTCAGAAAAAAGAATCCTCCTCCTCTCAAGTAACCTGGTACACCAGAATCTCAGTTAGCAGTATGGTAATCTCATTTTTGCGCTGTAAAACAGAATGCATTTGAGAATGCTAAGCAGCCTGGAAATCCCCGTTTTCGGAAAACGTTTCCCACCAATGGTGTCAAAGCTCTTGACAGTACTGTGACTAGGGTAGACTAGGTGTCACAGTCACTATACTAAATTGTCTGTACCTGTCTTGTGAAATAACACCCAAGTATACACTCGGCTATTCAGAAGACAACATTCCTAATGCTTAAACAGTAAACCCACTCGACTTGCTTCATATTCTCAAATCATGTCAGCTTAGCAGTATTTTCCATTGCTCGACTCCCAACCAGTCGCTTTCTCGCTTTTTGCCATCTCTCCTGTTCACTAATTTGATCCTCATTTAACTCATTGTAAAATTAAGTAAATCGGTCAAAGTACTTTCAATCACCATAACCGCAAGTGCTACAGAAGCACACAGCTTCTAAAAATGAGAGAGAGAGAGAGCGTGAGCGTGTTTATTTATTTCTGAATTAGACCAGGGACCATAGGGTGGGATTGTCTCTAGGAGGGTAATTTACAAATGCGAAGTGTTTTGTGACTTTCGCATTTTTGAATCGTCCGTAAGAACAATCACACTGAATTCTCTCTCGCCTGTTGAAAAATCATATTTATTAGTTTAAAACTAGTAGCCATTCTTAATTCAATCGTGGGTTTTAAAATGCTGTGTATTCATGTTTTGCGTGCTCCGAAAGTTTCATGCAAGTAATACGTGGCGCATCTAGGACTGATCTGACCGTAAAGACCTATATTCGCTAAGAATGCCATTACCACTTTGAAACTTAGAATTATTGAAAAATTCCCTATTCGGTGGTGTTATAATTTTCTGCTTATGATAATACAGATTGGAGACTGTTGAGCTGAACAGGCGTTTCAATTTCAATTCATGATAATGTCTAGTACTATATTTCTGGCCTCCAAAACGTTTTTTGGATCTCGTGAATATGAAAGAAATGCTTTTAAATCTACAGTTAAGAAATAAAATACGTTACTTTACTTCGGAAAAGCAAATCCTGTACTGTTTATATCGGCTTTTTATCCCCTCTTTAAAGAAAGTATATCGTTCTAGACTCTAAAACGATAAAAATTTGTATGGAGTGTTCTCGGTATCTTCAGGTTACGTATTTATGTGAGCAATCGTTTTCTAACATGAATTTCATTAAATGTAAATCGAGGAGCCAAATTACTGATGCCTACTTGGAATCGTGCCTAAAATTGAAATCGACTAGTTAGAAACCGGACATACAGAAACTGTTTACTGAAATGCAAGCTCATTGCTCACACTGATTAAAACCAATGAGAGCAATTTTTGTGTGCTTTTTTCTTCATTTAATAAGGATATAATTAATGTTATAACATTACTCTACATTTTCCTTATCTGTAAATATATACTAAGGGCTCTCGAATAATTTTTACATTGTTGTGAAGGACAGGTTTGGCGCTTCCCTCTCAAAAGTTTGCCGACCCCTGTTTTAGAGCATTGGCTCTTAGGCTTGGTGCACACGAGCGATCCGGTGTCGTTGCGGTGCCGCAACCGGATCGCTCGTGTGCACCGAGCCCTAACCTTTAAAGTGTCGTGGACTCCTTTGATAATCTGGTGAAAGTTACTGACCCCTCCTTCTGATTACCGCAGAGTGTATAAAGACTCAGAATTCAAATGAATCAGTTTTAATAATTACATTAATTAATCAAACGCACACTACTCATCTATAACAGCGGCGGATGAACACAGAATTGCATTATATGCAATACGAGAAAATATCGCTCATCAATCACCCAATCCTCTAACTAAGGATAAAGTTAACACCAAAACTCTAAAGGGAGAATAATCACAGTTACACATCACAAAACACTTTACGGATGACTACTGCACTGTTGCCCAGCTGACTGAATCTAATTTAAGGCTACTACGTGGTTTTATTAATTTTCAAATTAAACGCTTCAGACCATTTTAGTTTCAGATAAAAAGTCTCGAAATTTGCGTTTTGCCGCATGAGCGATTTCCTGGACTAGAATTCTCCTACAAGCTAATGGACCCCCAAGGGGTCCATGAACTATAGGTTAAAAAACCATGTTCTAGAGCAGTGACACGCAATCTGTGGGTTGCGACCCACAGAGGGTTCGCCAAAACATTGGAGAGATCTCGGAAAATTTGAAGAAAATTTATGTCATATTGAATTATTTAATTAAAAATATACTTTAAATTATGTTTTTTGCATACATATATTTTATATGTTAAAAGATATATAGAATATGATATTGTTAAATAAGGTGTCAAACCTTTTTACAATATTTAGCTAAAGTCAATAAAATAGTTCCTCTTTTTGAAATTTGTTGACAGCATTTTCTTAATTCTTTAAAAAATTTTGCTACTATCAAATAATTTTCATTGGGGTCAAGTGTTTTTTTATCGAAAGAAAGTGAGTAGCGGTCGAAAAAAGTTTGCTCCCCACTGATCTAAGGTAATGCAGCCGAGACTGGCATAAATCGGTCATGTGATTTAGGCGGTAATCAGTTGACGCCGTAAATCTTCAATCCCGATGTCAAGCTATGGAGAATTTTCCTATAATCAGTGATTAGCAAATGCCTATTTTTGAAATCTGTTTTCAGCATTTGAAAATTAATATTTAAATGCAATGCGTGAGTGGTTTTTAAATCTTTTTATTTCAATTTAAATCGTCTCAAAAAAATTTAATTTTGTTACGATAGTCTTCGATAGTATAATATGTCCTCTATAATATTAACTACGAAAAAATTTAGAAATTTAATACCTATGCGCTCTATATTTAAACGCCTACCTTTATACAGAAAAACACAATTCGAAAATAGTCATTTACTAATCTTTGATTAGCAAAATACAGAGAAAGATAAATCTCCACGTAACTAAACACTGGGGTTGAAGCTCTGAGAGCAACTCGCTACAGAAGGGAACGTGAACTGTACCTTTCAGACATAGCGGAGGCAATTTTTTGTCGTGAAGCAGCACAGAGCAATGCGAGACATTTTTTTTTCGATGTGATCGGAAATACCGCCCGAATATAAAGGGATCGCATCCAAACTGATTGCAGGTGGAAGTATCTCCGTAGATTTTCTATTATATCCTCGAAAGCGATAAACATATTATAAAGATAATGGATTCTGGTGGGAAGAAGCTAAAATTTATCTTTTTAACGCTAATTCTGTCTTTATTCAAATGAAAACTGTTTTGAAGAAAGAAGTTTTAGGCAAACTCAAAAATAATTTCAAGGAAATGTACTTCATCACGTAAATCCGAGTTTAGATAGCAGTTAACGTCTTCTCCTACCACTTGCCTGTAGGTCCCGGTCTAATTAACCTTCGTGTAGCAAAAAGTTGACCGTAGCGCTCCAAACTATATCAAACCTACCACTTGCAGGCATTTTACTAAGCTCTCATCTTTGGATTTTCTTATGATTCACGCTATAATTCTCACGATAGATGTCTTACATTCCCTTGTCGCCCATCCTTCATTACAGGGTGGTTAGCGGACATGGCTTTCACCACATGGCCCCAGGTCCAAATCCCAGCTATGTCATGAATTTTTCTTTGCTGTCCCCTCTAAAAATTAATGACGATTCACCTTATAGGTGCTCCTATAATAAAGAAATAGTGGTGTGTACTACCGATGCCCTAAGAATAAGTATCCGCCGCATTGAAGAAAAGACGTTTCCTTCCTTTTCTCCAGAGCTTTAGAGCCGGGCGATGGCTGAATGGCTAGGGAGCTGGCGTTTGGCCTAGAGCCTGTGTGTGGGTTCGAGTTCCACTGTTGCCATGGATGTTTGTAGCCGTTCGGAATCGGCTTTAAACTGTAGGTCCCGGTCTAATTAGACTTTGTGTAGCAAAAAATGACCGTAGCACTCTCAACCAACCAGAACGTTGGAGACGTGTACATGGTTTGGTTTCGCCTATCTCGATATCTGTGTTTACTTGACTGACATTTAGAGGCTAACAGCGTTTCCCGAACCCGTATTTGCTTCGCTTGACCGTCATAACTTGAAAACCCTTTTTCAGATTAACCTAACACCTTTCTCACGCTTAACTATACAAATAATGTGTCGCGTAGACGCGGCACAATCTATACAAGTTTTTTCGAATGAAAATGGCATGCATGGGATTTAAACCTGGAGCCTTACTGACAAGATAACGGACTATCGGAAGTCGTACGTCCTCATCGCCTCAATTGTCGTTTGATGCAATGCATAATCTATATATAAATAAAACAGTTCCGTAACTGACTGACTGACTGACATACAACGCACAGATCAAACCGCTGGACCTAAAGGGCTGAAATTTTGCATGGCGATTCTTCCTATAGTGTAGGGGTGCACTAAGAAATATTTTTGAAAAATTCTTAGATTTTTTAAATTAAATTTTTAAGTTGTTTTAGTGACTGTTTTTAAGTTGCATTTAAAATAATAATTTGAGGGTTATAAAATTTATATCACGAGAAAGATCATAAAAATTCCTTTAAAATGAGATCTTTTTCGAATCTTTACCTCCATTTTCTGATTTTTGGTGAATTTTTAAATATTAATTTTTAGAATTTAATTTATTAAATGCTGATCACGGGATTTCTTTTTCTGGTACTTTAAATAAATTTATCGTCACGTGCATAACAACTAAATAGAGAAAAGAATATTTTTTTTCTTGCTAATGCGGCAGACGATTGGACATTATCCAAAAAATATTAAAATACAATAAAAGATATTAAGTTCCTCAAACTGTACTATATTCTTTAGTATGTCCTATTATATTTAATTTGAATATTTTCTTCTACATTATTTTGTCTATAAAAATATCTCTTACGATTTTTTTATAAATATATTTTTTTGGTTTTTTTACATTAATTGTATACATTGATCGTCGTATTTATTATAAATATATATATACATATATATATATATGGCATCAATTGCATACATTGACCATTGTATTTAATTTGAATGTACTCCGTAGCGAAGTGCGGATTTTCAGCTAGTAAATTAATAAAAACTATACATCCAGTGCAGCGTTATGTATGCGTTAGGGCCTGTTTACATAGAATTCGCCAGCGTTAAAGATTCCGTTGGCGCTGATTGGTTAAATGGGTATATGATTGGTCAAAATTTTTTACACTGACGCTGGCAGATTCTGTGTGAACAGGCCCTTATTGTCAGGATCAGTGGAGAAAAAAAGTCGTTTTGCGCATTTTGGTGGCAAAATGAAAAATCTTTTTAAAACTGATATTTTAAAACATATAAAAATGAAATAACAGCTCCTTAAATCTGAAAGAGAATACAGTTATAATTATTTTTGTTTTATTTTTATTATACAAAGCGTCTTAATTTTCTGGCTGCTTGACATGAATTAATTTCACTCGTAACAAAATATTTATACTTTACTTTTACCAGGGTTAAAATAGACTCCAAATATATTTTAAAATTTGATTAAAGTACTGAAAATTCAGAATTTGTCTTTCTAATATTACCTCTGTATTATATATCCTGATTTAAAGAAAATTTTCTAGAGATAAATTTTAAAATTTCAATTCTTCCGCTCTGTTTGAAGCTATTTTATTTCTCCTTTAAAGTATTCACATTTTGATAAGACTTTACAAATCCAAAAGCATAAAGAGTGCGTCTCAGAAGGTTTCTTACAAAGATAAATTGATCTCTTTATATATATATATATATATATATATATATATATATATATATATATATATATATATATATATATATATATATATATATACAGAGGCTGTTCGCACATTTTTTAGACGATTTTGGTAAGCGGTAATAAAAAATCGTTTGCTGCAAAAGAAATAATTGCAATTGTACTATGTTTTTAAAAGTCAAAATTATCGTCTGCGGCTTGAAAGTTTTGTTTTTATTCAAAATGACGTTTTTAACAAAGCAGTGGTTCGAAGGCTACATTTATGCTCTTTCCGAAGAGAAATATGCATACTCCGTTATCAAAAAACGATGTGAGAGTCATGGTTTTGAGATATCTAAAGCGTCGATAGGTAATATCGTCAACAAGAAAGGAAAAAAACGTCAAATCGGAGCCTCAAGCGGGACAAAAATTCCAAACAAGCATCCAAGGAAAAAACGGACATCTTCGACTATTGCAAAGGTACGTTGTTTAATGTTAAAAGAAAATCGCCCTAGTCAAAGAACAGTTACAAAATCATTAAAATGCTCGGTGCCCACTGTAAACAAAATGATAAACATTGATTTAAATCTTAAGAAAGCGAAAAAACGCAATGTGCATCGTCTTCTTCCAAATCATATCGCTGAACGCAGGACACGCTGCGGAATTCTATATGAGAAACACTTATCCAAAGAAAAATGGAAAACAATTGTCGCAATAGATGAATCATGGGTGTATTTAAATGATTGCAACAAAAAAAAAGCCATTTATTATCATAAAAGGGGAGAAAAAAATTTAAGCACATGGTTCAAAGAATCGAAAGAAAGTTTTTCTAAGGGATTCATGATTGTTGCTGGTTTTTCTTATAATGGCAAGTTAAAAATAAAGAGAGTGGAAAAAATGTCAAGATTAATTCCAAATACTATCAGGAACATATTTTATAGCCAATTTTTCTGAATGAAATACCATCGCTTTACCCACATAGTGCCATCAATCTGTGAGACTCCATCAGGACAAAGCTAGCAGCCACACATCAAAATTCACTGTAAATTTCCTAAAAGAAATGGAACAAAAAACTGGTATCAAGGCCATACCCTTCACTGATATCCCTATTAAATCTCCCGATGTATCACCTATTGATTTTTGTGCTTTCGGACTTTTAAAACCTGCATTATCCAAACGTCGTCCCAAAACCCTTACAGGACTCTGGAAAGCTGTTCAGGAGGAATGGGATAAAATACCTCTTCTGACACTTCAAAAGGCATTATTATCCTGGAAATTGCGGTGTCGAAAGATAGTTCAGAATAAGGGATGTCAAATAGAACATTTAAAACACAAGAATTTTATGTAATTTAGTTTTGTGAATACAATATACATCGTCTAAAAAATGTGTGAACAGCCTCTGTGTATATATATATTTATATATATATATATATATATATATATATATATATATATATATATATATATATATATATATATATAGGTATTTCATCTAACATTTATCATTTTCCTTATATAACTTTAGTTCCAAAATTTCATAAAACACCTATTGCTTTTAGAGCTGTAACCTGTGGTCATAATACTTATGCTACAAAAGCAAGTAAATTATTATTAAAATACCTTAAATTAATCTATAAAAATATAACATCTGGTGTTTGTGGTATAATTGATAATAGCTATAGTCTAATTAGAAAACTACAAACATTAGATAACAGTAAATATATTGTAACTTATGATTTTAAAGATCTATTTAATAATATTGATATAATTGATTTAAATAGGATAATCATAATGTTAGTACAAAATAATATACAATACTTAAACAACGAAATTAAACTAACTCGTTTCAATAGGCTCCTAGAATTAGTAACTACACATAATTACATAGTTCATAATAATAGTATATACTTACAGTCCAAAGGTGTACCACAAGGTGGTAATGCTTCAAGTATGCTAGCTAATTTATACTTATATTATTTTGAAATTAATAATATAGAAAATAGCAATTACAATATATTTAGATATATAGATGATATAATAGTAATTAATAAAAGTAATAACCCTATAGACTTAAATTTTTACCCTCCTAATTTGGAACTAATTAAAAGTAGCCATGATAATATTAATGTAAACTTTCTAGATATTAATATTAAATTAAGTACTAACAATAAATTTACTTTTGACTTATACGACAAAAGATCTGACTATAATTTTAATATTGTTAAATTTCAAAATTATCTAACCTGTTTACATAAATCTGTTTTTAATAACATTATTGTAAATCAGTTAGTTCGTATAAATAGGCTATGTTCTAAAGACAATAGGAATAAGCATATTATAGACTTGAAAGCTGTGTTAACTCGTAATAATTACCCAGTAAGTCTATCCAAAAACATAATTGGTTGTTTTTGTTTTAATGAATAGTTTGTTCTGTTGCTTTAATAAGTTAAACATAACAATAGGTTAAAATAAAAATAATAACTACTAAAAACAAAAATAAAAATCATAAGTAAAAAAATAAAAATAAAATTAACTCATAGTAGTAACAATAATAAAAACTAAATAAATAAAGGAATAATAGTCTTAAAATAAGGTAACCTAAGTAAGTCTGTAACTGAGTATCCACTACCTCAATGGTTGCAAGTTTTATGACGTCAGTCATCTTGCGGTTACAAGTTCTTAACTTCCACTCTGACTAGCGCCAGGCTTGGTGTTCTTTGGTTAAGTACTTTTATTCAAACTTAATTCATTTATTATTCAATTCTTCTGTTAATAATGGATTGCACGGTGTCTGAGTGTGTTTATTTAATAGATCATACTCATCAGAAACAATCCATTGGTTTTTAGGCAGTATTGACACCGCAGATGAAGAAATGCTGTCAGAAACCTTATTCATACTTTTCTTTACATGTTGGATGTTCCTGGCTTCAAGTAGCTTTAGAGCTATTACTGGTTTTCTCTTTCATCTTATTCTTATATATATATATATATATATATATATATATATATATATATATACATACATACATACATACATGCATACACACATATATATATATATATATATATATATATATATATAAGGTCTCTTTGTCTACAGTCTCCGGTTATGATGTTAGAATTTGTGAATCATTCCATACATACTTTTCAAATATCCGCCTTTTCTCATTTAATAAAGCTCGCAATTTTCCTCTAGTAAAACAACTAACCTGATGGTAAATTCAATTTTTCTATTCTTCTAAGAGCAAAAAATACTTATAAACGAATTTTAGGATAAACTTAACAGGAATAGTTATTTGAAGTTATTGAATTTATTAGTCAGTGAGGATATTCATTAGAAATTTAAATGAAGTTATTTAACGTTATTTTCTACTAAAAATTTCCAAGAATTTGAAAACTTACGTATAACAGAGAACATTAAACTGAGCAACATATAAACGAAGGTCTGCTGTAAATGAATTTTTTCTTTTCTCTTATGATAGAAAAAACTAAAAGTTTGAAGATAATTGCATGCTTATTCATGTAGACCACATAATCTTCATGTACGTTTTCAGACTGTTCCATTCATAAAAAAAAAAGCAATCATCAATCCCAAACAAATCCATTTTAATTCTAAATACGCCAGCAGTATAAACATTTTTTAAAAAAAACTCATCTCTTTTGTGAACTGTATATACTGTATGCAATATTTTACTGCCCCCTCTTACATTTAAATCAACAGGTGAACGCATACCCTCCCCCCCCCCTTTTTCAGAAAGGGGATTTTTACTTAAGAGCTGGTGTGGGATGGAATTCTTGTTCCCCGGAGCTATCAAGACCGGGTCAAAAGGAATCAAACAAACAAAATGGGGAAAGTGAAAAGAAAAAAAACTGCTTTCTTTTTTTTCCTCATACTAGTGGATGAAGAAATTTGCCGCCAGATTTTGTTCAGGTTTTTTTTTTCATATATACTGACGCACGAATGCCGTGTTAAGAAAACGGTTTGGTTTGGGCGAAGTTTGTCTAGAGCTACACATAACTGCGCTCTTGCTTATGATTTAAAAGGTTCAAATGCGTATGGAAAGACCTTTTTAATAAGGAAAAGAAAAGGTTGTTGAAAAGAAATGCTTTCAGTATGTAATGAACTTAAATGTTTTGCCCTAGAGTATTTTCTTTTTTAAAAAATCTTTTAAAAAATTTAAAAATATGAAAAAAATATGTCGACATAGAAGTCAAAAATACTCTCGACATAAGCTTTACATCCTTGAAATCAAAACAATGTTTATATTAATTAGAGAAACCAGGCGTTGTTCGATTTTCTATCATATTACTGTTGATCAATCTCTTGTTTTGCAGAGTTCATTAACCAGTGCTGGAAAGGGCAAGTGGCAACGTATTTAGCAAATATATTATTATTAATTTACAATATTTGGCTTTATAGATTAGACAGCATCGTTCATCGGAAAATTTGTCCGCGTCGCATAGAGAAATCCTTTTTTTATTAGGAGGAAGCGGGGACTGATTTAAAAAATTAAGAGACTGGCTACCAGCACCTAAGATGGTAAATCAGTTGACCTCGCAAATCTTCAAACCCACTATAAAGCTGCATTCAGTTTTTCTCAGAGTATTTTGCTAATCGCAGATTAGCAAATGGTTATTTTTAAATTATGTACTCTTCATTTGAAAATAGATCTTTAGTTGAAACGGGCGTGTTTCCAAAAGATTTTTATCTCAATTTATTTTTTTCGGAAACCAGTTTTAATTTTGTAGAGACAGACATCAATAACTTATTCCCTATGAAAAATTAACGGCGGAAAATTTTAAAAACTACGTGATCGTTTTTTTTAAGTCTACTTTCATATGTAAAGAAAAAAAACAGAATTTAAAAACAGACATTGTCTAATCTATGATTAAAAAAATACTGAGGTTAAAATTCCCCTTAGTTTAAATTCCACTAAACATAAAAATGGTGTTTTTAAAATTGTTGGTCCACTAATAATTATACAGTCTTTTCTTTTTTTTTCCGTTACAAAACAAAATCTGTCAGACTTTGCTCAGAGTAAACGTAAATAAAACATTACTTTAAAAAAATTCAACGGCAATTCTCTTCTTCACCGCCTTATTTTTTTCTTGCAGAAGCTGAGAGACAAGCGAACAACGTAATCTCAATGTCCGCTGTAAACAGCTGCCAGCTGGTCATACGTATATATCACTTGATTGTGCACTTGAAAATAGGGTGCATAGTCCAGTCAAATTAGGTTTTCATTTCGCACTAAATAAAGGGGTTGAGATTTTTTTCAGGAATGTGTAGGGGTTGGCCCCCTTAACAACGCCTAATAAAGTCCCCTCGATATCGGGCGCCGCGGGAGGTGGTGGGGGTCCCAAAAGTCAATTTTGTCAGTTTTTGGAGTTTATCTCGAAAACGGTGCGTCTCACAGAAAATTGTCAAATACAAAAATTAAAGCTGATAAAATTCCCTTTCAAATAGCATATCCATGTTTGTATCTAAGTGTTACCGTTTTCGAGATATGAGCCATTGAATATAAAAAATTTTCAAAAAAAGTGGTAGTGGTTCAAGTATCTCGTCAAACTTCCTCTTCTAACTCTTTCCCCTTCCATTTCTCAGAAAACTCGTGATAGAAAAAGTTGTAGAGTGAAAATTTTCCTTCAAAAATGTATAGATTTATGCTATTTTATCTTCACCCGGTAAATAGTTAGAGCGTTTTGAAATTTAGGGGTGCTTTTCAACATTTTGCTAGTAAAATGCTCGTCACTCAAGTTTCGTTTCCAAGGTCTGTAACTCTCTTAATCACTTTGTGTGCTGTTTAATTAGATAGTATAGTATTTATAACTCGCATAAATAATAAATTATGTATACATGCACGTATAATGTATGTCTCATATTATACAGAAGAACACATGTAGTACAAAGGAGAAAGTAAGAAAACAAACCAACATGTATAAAAGTTGTTCATATAATCAAAAAATGGTTATCAAAAGTAGGTTCAAACAACAAGTACTCACATTAAATAGATAATATATAATTTATTTCATCAACTGCTTTCCTATATATTAAAAGCCGTCAATCTGATACTTCGGAAAAAGTTTCAAACAAGTCAAAGTCTTCACTATCATTTTAGCTTCTGTAGAATGTCCGAAATTTTAACTGATTTCCCACAAAGGTGGCATCCCACTATAATGCCACGATCAAAGTCACTAAGCTCTTTTGACTTACTCGTCGTCTCACAAACGCATAAATATGACCTGACAAACCACTACCAATAGTTTTAGGAGTTTCAGGAAGAGTAGTGGTAACTACAGTACATGGTCCGGACCCTCCACTGTAAACTACCAATACTTTTATAGCTTTCGGTTACGCATCAAATTACGTCACCTGCTAGATCCATTTCTTTAGGGGGGTGTCCGGATAGTGTACCAGATTTTGGCCAGATAGTGTACAACGTATTATTGAATATTAATGAATTATATAAATTATTAAATTTACTTAATGGGATCAGTACGAGCAAAGAAAAAGGAAAGGTACCTGTGGTGATTAAGATCATGCTCATTTGGCGGGGCCTGGAACATGAGCAGGAACATTCGTTCTTCAGCTCCAGCAATGTCTCCTGGTGAAGATTTGGAGTCATAAAAAACTTTGGCGACGTTTGTTGTTTCATTGGCATACCGCTGGAAACATTGTACTATTGCTGCTTTGCTTTTACCATAAATCGCTGACGTAGTGTCACATCCTGAGAAACTATGGATGAAGAGAATGTACTGGCTGAATGATAAGACCTGAAGATGTTGTGAAGAGTAGAGCCTGTTTTCTGTGTTACCCCGTCCGGCCTTCGTGAAAAACACATTCGTGTCTCATGGGGTGAGTGCCACAAGTAAGACGAGCAGGTCTGTCTTCACCTACTATCACTATAGTTGAATGAGAGGTATTTTGCTACCCACCTCTGACAATACTGCAGTCAGCATCTCCTTTGGCTATAGTAGACTGTATTGCATACCTCTTGAACCCAAGGCCTGAACTAACATAGTAATGAGCTTGGTTTTGCTCTTTTCATTGGAAAGGAAGTTTTCCTGATGAACAGTAGCCACCATGTTCTTTTTGAAGTCAATATCCACTGATGTTTTACTTGATGCTCTCCGATGTTGTTCGTCTCTTTCCGTGGAGTTCGTGTCTTCACAACCATCAAAAACCACAGCTGAACTGCTGCCGTAATGGTTGAATATGTACGATACATACTGATCGCAGATGGAGGCGAAGGTGCTGTTGGTGTTCCCCTTTACTCTATGAAGCAAGAAGCCGCCATCGATTACCGTGAAACTGTTCTTCACGTTGATCAGTTGATTACATTTTGGGAAAGCATCATACAGTGCTGACTTTTTTATTCCAAGGCCTGGTAGCAGTTTACGTTACTTGTTCCAATTACTCCCGTTGAAAGTGACATGAAACAATTACGTTCAGCAAAAGGCAGATTATCAGCCAACCATTGAGCAAGCTTCCTTCTGTCTAGATCATCTTTGGTTATGCGTGATGCTCGAAACTCAACATGTTGTTCTCCGCTTGCAGTATGGACGCCACAAAACATCTCAAGTGAACTACATATTGCTGTAGCTGTGCGTGCTCCCACAACCCATTTCGCCAACACCGAATCACTAAAGCCTCGCCCAATTTAATTAATTCTCCTGTTGTTAATTCTCCTGTTGTTAATTAATCCTCCCAATTGTTAATTCTCCTTCACTCTTCATGTCACACATGAGTGTCACCTCATTTGCCATGTCAGACCACACACCAGCCATTGGTGTTCCAGTTATGTTTACAGTGAAGTATCCACGATCTATAAAATCCTGTTTAAGTTGAAGGTGGCGAGTTGTTACTCCCAGCATGTCTTGTACATATAGGTGAGTACACTTTGCATAATGAAAATGCCCGCTGGCATGGAAGTAAGGTATCATCATCTGGGCGCATGTCATATGATCTTCCCAGTTGCGCTGCGCTGCAATGAACTTTTTCATCAACACCACCATTTCAAAGTGCTGGACCCACAAAGTTGCTGATGGCCCATTACCTTTGAGACGTGACAATTCGTTGCTCAATATCCACTGAATGCTGGCAAGGGAGGTATTTGTGGAAATGTGTTGTGGAGTAATTTCTACTGATGTCTGAAGTAACTGAACTACTTCTTCTTTTTCATATGGTGTGATATCTAAATTTTCCAAAATGATCTGAGCTAAAGTGACACTTTTATATATTTTGGTTTGTTTCTTACTTCCTCCTTTGTACTACAAGTGTTCTTCTGTTTATGAGATATAATTTATACGTACAGGTATACGTAATTTATTATTTATACGGGTTATTAATATTATACGTATCTAATTAAACAGCATACAAAGTGATTAAGAGAGTTACAGACCTTGGAAATGAAACTTGAGTGACGAGCATTTTACTAGCAAAATGTTGAAAAGTACCCCTAAACTTCAAAACGCTCTAACTATTTACCGGATGAAGATAAATTAGCATAACTATATACATTTTTGAAGGAAATTTTTCGCTCTACAACTTTTTCTATCACGAGTTGTCTGAGAAATGAAAGGGGAAAGAGTTAGAAGAGGAAGTTTGACGAGATACTTGAATCGCTACCACTTTTTTAAAAACATTTTCATATTCAACGTCTCATATCTCGAAAACGGTAACACTTAGGTACAAACATGGATATACCATTTGGAAGGGAATTTTATCAGCTTTAATTTTTGTATTTGACAATTTTCTGTACGACTCACCGTTTTCGAGATAAACGTCAAAATCTGAAATAAGGGACCTTTGGGACCCCCCACCACCCCCCGCGGCACCCGAAATCGAGGGGACTTTATTAGGTGTTGTTCAGGGAACCAACCCCTACACATTTCTGAAAAAATCTCAACCCCTTTATTTAATGCATGATTCGCCGCCATTTTGAGCTAATTTGACTGGACTACCTGCGTCGTTGGATTGCGCTTAAATGCTAATCATTTGCATATCCTAGCACCTTCTTCCTTTCATGTGAATTCGACGTTTGTGTCACCCCTCCTTCATGATGCTGCAATTTTAATGGCCAGCAGTGTACAATAATTCTGTGTTTGCAGGACAAATGTGCTCAGATATTTATGTTCCTTTAAAATACGTAGTATTCGATAGAAAATACTTTTCTGAATGTATATTAACTAATCTACCCAGTAAAAATTTCGTTTTTCAAGAACGCATATAATGTTATCCTTGTAACTTTAGTCCCAAATACAACTAATTTAGTTTCACACGATTAATACAGCAATGTTGTGTTATGTATGTGTTCTGGCGTGGGGCTTTATTATTACGCAATTCAATACTTTTACCCGACTTAAAGTATTGGCTTCGTACACAAAATCTGTATCTATTTTATAAAACACTGTATTCAAATACTATGGAAAAAAGTTTTTTTTACTAATTAAAACTTTTTTTTCAAATACACTGAATTCATATAATGAAATAACTGGCAGCTTTTAATGGATATTAATTTTTTAATTTCTGATACAGATTGTTTTCAATACGACGATTGATTTCTTTTTCGACAATAAAAAAGGGCGTGACCCCCATTAATTCAGCCTCAGCCTTGGTAAAATCCCATTAATATATTAATAATAAAAAAAGAGATAGAGAGCCTTACCGTTGGTTGTTATGCTTGAAGTCTATAAATTACATTTAGGGAAATCAGACTGGGAGTTGATTATAAACATCTATCTCAGACTGCTAATTAATGCAGTTCCAAAACATTTCAAACCTCTGAAAGCAAGTTTCTGAACAATTAACCATGACATACACATTAATTGCTACCACGTGCCAGATTTTTTTGTCTCCACTTAGTACGATTCAATCAGCTAATAATTATAAAATGCATAAGCACAAATAAGTAATAATCGAATTATCTATCCGCTAAACAAATCGATCGACGCAGCTGTCAAAAAGATCGATTAGTCCGTGGAGAGGTTCCTTGTTTCTTCTTATGACCACAAATTGTTTAATAATTCAGTAATCCGTAATAAAAAATACCCTCACCGGGCATATAAATCAATTGATTGGTCAAAAGGGGTCAATCCCCCACCACCCCACCTTTTTTTAGCTAAAAATTGTCTGACTTTCACAAAAGTGCATAGGCATAATTCAAAGCAAATTTTTAACAAATTCCGAAAAAGAATTGAAATAGTCAACGATTAAGTTTGCGTTTACTTTCTTTTGAGATACATAAAATACTAGATATACGTATAAGATGCCAAAAAATAAAACTATTTGGTGATAGTTTTTTTTTTCTTTTCGGTCCAAGAACATGTGCCAAAATAAACGTGCAAACCCAGAGTACTACAATAGAAGTTAAGTAAAAGTCCTTCAGCCAAACAGCATCGTTAAGTCCCAGTGAAACTTAACTTTCATTTATTTATCTATCCTTATCAGGTGCCATTGCACTGTGTTATAACATTGGACAGTACCTGTGCTATTACAATTTTTATTTATATATATATATATATATATATATATATATATATATATATATATATATATATATATATATACACTCATGTCCATAAATTAAGGATAATGCCAGCTCCGGCAAATAAAGGTTCAGAAACAAAACAAATGTGACTTATTCATAAAGCCCATTAATTAAACAAAAGATAAAGGACAAAAAAGATAGTGTATGTAGATACCATTCATAAAAACTACGATTATTGCTCCCTGGAGTAATTGTAAAAAATATCTCCTTTACAAAAACTGAATATTACATGGTTGGTATGATGGTTAATACATTGTATGTCTCCCATGCGATGAAATACAGTCCGTACAACGCCTAGGTATGCTGAGTATCAAATTATCGAGTTGATCTCGGGGAAGATTACTCCACTCAGCAAGCAATGCTCTCCCCAAGTTCCGGTACACATGTAAGAGGTGGTTGACGGGCTGCAACTCGTCGGCCAAGCATGTCCCACACATGCTCTATCGGATTCAAGTCAGTTGAGAATGCTGGCCATTACATACAGGTGATATCCTCAGATTGAAGGCATTCGTTTACGATGTTTGCTCGGTGTGGACGGGCGTTGTCATCCATAAACACAAATTCTGCGCCCATGGCACCCCTAAACAAACGTACATGTTGTTCCAGAATGATGTCCCGATACATGTGGCCGTTCATGGTTCCGATTTGAACAGGCAGATTTGTTCTGGAGCCCAGTGTTGAGACTTAATTTTCTTCAACAGAGCAGCACGTTTTCTGTATTTTTATTTTTGAGATTATCTACTTTTTTAGATGGCAGCATCTTTTTTGTGAGTTTTCTGTGAATAAAATTCTTCTAAGTTATTTACGGATGAAAATGTATTTTATTTTCTGTATTGCTGAAGTTCTTAAGGTCAAAGAGTATTATTTCTTTTGAGAAGATGGAATGCATTAAAGCACAGAAGTTATTTCATTTTTGACTCAAGGTAAAAATATTGATTCATTTTATTCTAAAGGAATGGCTGTTTTCTCGAACCGGGTGTGTTCTCAGTGGTGTTGGGTAGATTTAGACACACTTTCATTTATGTTTTGGTTTAATAACATAAAGTGGCGTCCGCGACAGGATTAACCGCCAATTCTCAGAGAATAAATGAATAGAAAATTTTGTTTAAAAGGAAACTAGTTGAGAAAAAGTTACGGAAGATATTTTGAGAAAACAAAAGGTTTAATATTTTTTTAAATAGATATTTAGGTTAAAAGAGATGTGTCTGTACTGCTGTTAAAATTTCAGTTTCGTGGTGAAGTACAGTAAAGTTTGAGGAACAGAAAATAAAAATCGCCAAACAGATTAGACGGGAAATCGCGCCTTGGCGTTCGTTGCATATACTCCATCTGAGCCAAGTTTGATACTGAAGACAAATTCGTTTTGATTTGGATTGCAGATACGTTCATTTCGGAATTGTTTACAATGGAAAAGTTAAGGAAACCACGTGGTGCGTTACGCACTTCATTTTCGAGAACCCTGAAAATGTTAAAAACAGAACTTAGTAAAAAAGAAATAGATAAAGGTTTTATAAAGGATACAACCACGAAGATTGATAAGCTTATGTGTGAAATTAAAAACTATGATAAAAAAAAAATTATTGATTTAATTTCTGATGCTAAAGATTCTACTGAAGAATTAGTTTTTGCCGAAATGGAAGAATGTGAAAAATATTCTGATGATTACATAACAATTAAACGTTTAGTCTCAGAGATTTTAAGTAGTGACGGATCAGTTATAAAAAATATAAACCAGAATGAGCCATTGAGTAAAGATAGAAAACCTAAGTACTATAAATATCCAAAATTGAATATTAAGCTTTTCGATGGTTCACTAATTAATTATCTTTCGTTTTGGTTGCAATTCCAAAAAATCCACGAGGACACTGAGATTGAGGATTGTGACAAATTCCAGTATCTTTTGTAATCCGTGCAGCCGAATACTCGCGCCAGAGGACTTTTGGAAAGTTATCCAATTACATCTGAGAATTATCCCAAAGCCGTATCATCGTTTCAAGAGAGATTCGGGAATCAGGAACTTTTAGTAGAAGTTTATGTCATTAGAATTTTTAAAGTTAATTATTGCTAATGTTCAGTGCGATAGTAAAGACAAACTTCCACTTCCCGATTTGTTTACCAAAGTTGACGCTTATTTAAGGTGATTGGAATCTTTGGGCTTGAAGTCCCAGAATAATTCTGCCTGGTTGTACCCGATGGTAGAATCGAGCTTGCCTGAAAATATTTTAAAAGTATGGCAGAGATATTCTCATATAGGCAGCGGTCATAGTAATGACTCTAATAAATGTAATTTAGATTTACTCATGAATTTCCTAAGACGTGAAGTCGAAGGAGAAGAACGGCTAAAATTGGCCAGAACAGGGTTTGAGGATAACCATGTTGACCGTAACAAGAGTACCGGAAAAGAGAAATTTCATAGAAAAGAAACCAGGTTCTCTACTGCTGCAAGTCTGTTTTCAGCTAAAGAACGAACTTGCATTTTTTGCGAGAAATCGCATGAGAGCAAAGACTGTATAACAGCTAGATCACTATCTCTCCAAGAGAAAACTGAAAGGGTGGGGGAAAAGAATTGCTGTTTGAAGTGCTTAAGAAAGGGTCATAGTGCCAAGACATGCAAAATTTTTGTACGGTGCCATGTATGTTCTAAACCTCATATGGAACTATTTTGTCCAGAATTGGTTAAGAGAAAATCGGGGAAAAAGAACACAGCTGCTGCTGAAATTGTACAGCTGCTGCTGCTGAAATTGGGATTTTAGATCTGGTTGAAACAGTGTCTAAACAAGAAGAAGAAGAATTAACTCACGACCATTTCCTCAAAGAAGTAACGAGAAATGATGAAGGCCGTTATTGTGTGAGTCTCCCCTGGGTAAATGACAAAAGGGAAATTCCGTGCAATAGACAAGTGGCTGAAAGGAGATTGATGAGCGTGACACGCAAGTTGAAGACTCTGGGTAAATTGGAAGATTACAACCAGGTATTTCAAGAATGGGAAGAGGAAGGCATCATAAGTAAAGTTCCAGATGTTGATCTAAGATTTGCGGCACATTACCTGCCTCACCATCCTGTAATAAAACCTCAGAGTTTGTCGACTACCATCAGGCCAGTTTTCGACGCATCGTGCAAATTGGGAAGAACGCCTTCGTTAAACGACTGTCTTTTTAAAGGACCCAATTTGATTGAACAGATTACATCCATTATATTAATATTTAGAGAGAAGCCGGTTGCTGTCATTGCTGATATTCGTCGTGCCTTTCTTCAAATTGAGGTGAACGAACATGACCGCCAGTTTTTGAGATTTCTGTGGTGAGAGAAGCTGGAGAAGATATAAGTATATCAGCATAATAGAGTTATTTTCGGGGCTACTTGTAGTCCATTTCTATTTGGGGCAGTTATCAAGTTTCATTTACGACGCTTCAGAAGAGCAAAACCAGATTGCTTCAAAACTCACTAAATCCTTTTATATAGACAATTTGGTTACTTCAAATAGATAACATTAGCGAGCTGAAAGAATTCGTTGTGAAATCAACAGATGACTTTAAGACAAAAGCACAGAAGTTATTTCATTTTTGACTCAAGGTAAAAATATTGATTCATTTTATTCTAAAGGAATGGCTGTTTTCTCGAACCGGGTGTGTTCTCAGTGGTGTTGGGTAGATTTAGACACACTTTCATTTATGTTTTGGTTTAATAACATAAAGTGGCGTCCGCGACAGGATTCTCAACGGTGTTGAGTGGATTTAGACACACTAACTTTCTTTTATGTTTTGGTTTAATAACACCCAGTATAATTCCACTCCAAACGAGCAATCCTGCACCACCGTAACGGTGTCATTCAATGATTTTGTCTTGGTGGTAACTGGTACCTGGCGTTCTCCATATGAAAGTTCGACGTGAATCAGTCTGTAAGCTAAACCTGGACTCGTCGGAAAACATCACACAAGCCCACTGTGACAATGTCCACATTGCATGTTCTCTACTCCAGGCTAATCGCTGCCGACAGTGAGTTGCCGTGAGCGGAACACATCTGACAGGTCTGCGAGCATATAGACCAATATTTCCCAAACGTATGTACACGGTTTGCCTTGAAACTGTGGTACCCGTGGCTGCAGATAGCTGACGAGACAGGTCGGATGCTGTGTTCCGTCTGCTTCTTTTGGCAGTTACTACCAAATACCGGTCTTCATTCGGCATTGTAACTCGCGGGCGACCTGTACTGTAACGTCTACTGACATTTCCATCATCTTGGAATCGTTGCCAAAGCCTAGAGATGAAACTTTGGGCAATTCCAAGTTCATCGGATACTTCCATCTGAGTACGCCCACATTCCAGGCGGCCGATTATTCTACCACGTAAAAAATCATCCACATGCATCCTCTGTATCATAACTATTCGGTTATGGCACTGAGCGGCTTACAGAACGCTTGTGAACAATTTTACTTCTTTGCCACCATTCCTTATATACACCTCTCTTACACTCTCGCCACTGTGACGTACTATCGGCGTCATCTGGTGACTTCCTGTAATTTGTATATTATTCTTGAAGATGGGTGTGATAATTCTACAGGTGAAATTTTTACTTTAGAGTTCGATTTCCGTGTGATTCTGAATTATCCTTAATTTATGGACATGAGTGTATATATATATTGATACTGATCGCCGAATAGCTAGAACGCTGAAACTAGGTGCCAGCGTTTATAGGTTCAAGTCACACTATTGACAGAGATGTTCGTGGCCCATATATATTGACTGTCGAATGGCTAGAATGCTGAAACTGGGTACCAGTCTACAAGTTCGAGTCACACTGTTGGCAGAAATGTTCGAATGTGGGATGGCCTTTTAAATTGTAGGATCCGCACAAATTAGCCCTCGTGTGTCAAAAGATGACGGTAGCACTCTCAATAAATGCGTCAAATAATCAATAAATGCGTCAGATAGAAGTACCATAAATGGTGTTAATTCTATAAAGCTGAGATGTGTTGTGTTATCAGCAGCTTTTAAAATAAGCCAATCGGTGGCGAAATATCCACGCTGGTTTTTCTTATAATGGCAAGTTAAAAATAAAGAGAGTGGAAAAAAATGTCAAGATTAACTCCAAATACTATCAGGAACATATTTTATCGCCAATTTTTCTGAATGAAATACCATCGTTTTACCCACAGTGCCATCAATCTGTGAGACTCCATCAGGACAAAACTAGCAGTCACACATCAAAATCCACTGTAAATTTCCTAAAAGAAAAGGAACAAAAAACTGGTATCAAGGCCATACCCTTCACTGATATCCCTACTAAATCTCCCGATGTATCACCTATGGATTTTTGTGCTTTCGGACTTTTAAAATCTGCATTATCCAAACGTCGTCCCAAAACCCTTACAGGACTCTGGAAAGCTGTTCAGGAGGAATGGGATAGAATACCTCTTCTGACACTTCAAAAGGCATTATTATCCTGGAAATTGCGGTGTCGAAAGATAGTTCAGAATAAGGGATGTCAAATAGAACATTTAAAACACAAGAATTTTATGTAATTTAGCTTTGTGAATACAATATACATCGTCTAAAAAATGTGTGAACAGCCTCTGTATGAGACCCAGAGCCAGTACAAAAAGGGGGGTTACGTTCCGAAAACTTATTAAAAAACATTTTTTTTAATTCCATATAAGCAACTTAATTTTTATTAAAAATATAATTTGTATAACACAAAACGAAAAGAAACAAAATTATTATTTTCATTTAATGCGACCTTAATATAATAAATTTCCTCCTCATCGCTGATCAGTACAATCAAACGAGAACGTTTTATCGGTTGGACGATATCACCTTCACTTTAAGAACCCTTTTATTAATTTAGATATTTTGCCCCTTCTATCATCTTTAAAAAAATCTTTGATTTTGGTTTGTTTGGTGGTTCTTACAAGGTCATTGTAGATTTCACGGTATGGAAATAGACAATTTCGCAGCTCCCGTTTGAATTTTCGGCTTCTTTCACTGGAAGGGTAGACGAATCGAAAGAACTAAGTCCTGCCACGCGGTATATTCTAACTACAAGTTTAATGTACATTTTTATAAATTATTTACATTACTCCGGCATGAGCGGATCAAATCAAAGCTTCTCATAAAGAGATCAAAATGTACATTAATCTAAACAAAATCAAAAGTGCGTCTGCCGACGTCATTAGCACGAATTCGAATAACGCAGCATCCGTCCAGGTGGGGTATTTCGTCACACGTGTAAACTGTGCATGACCCTTTCTGCTGTGACATCGGAATAGAGTTATAAATGAATAAATTATAATTTGTTTATAAATTTTTATGTAAAGCTTCTAGAGTTCATTATTCCTTCCCGTCATTGTTTCAAGGTATTTTATGTTTTAAATGTGTTAAACAAAAATTATATTATCTAGTGCTGTAGAAGTACAGTGTTCTATAAAGGTTTTCGCAATTTTTTTTATCTTGTTAGAGCGAAACCGTGTTACAGGTTGCAGTGTTACACGAGGGTTCCCGCAATTTTCCTATCGTGTTAGAGTGAAACCATGTTGTAAGATGCCGTGTTGTAGGAGGGCTACCTGTATATAAAACAGTTCCGTAACTAACTGACTGGCATACAATGCACAGACCAAACTGCTGGACCTAAAGAGCTGAAATTTTGCATGGTGTTTCTTCTTATAGTGTAGGGGTGCACTAAAAAAGATTTTTCAAAAATTCTTCTTAGATTTTTTAAAATTAAATTTTTAAGCTGTTTTAGTAACTGTTTTTAAGTTTGCATTTAAAATAATAATTTGAGGGTTATAAAATTTATATCATGAGAAAGATCATAAAAATTCCTTTAAAATTAAATCTTTTTTCAAATCTTCACCTCAATTTTCTGATTTTTGGTGAATTTTTAAAGATTCATTTTTAGAATTTAATTTATTAAATGCTGATCACGTGATTTCTTTATCTGGTACTTTAAATAAATTTATCGTCACATGCATAACTATGAAATAGACAAAAAAAATATTTTCCCTTTCTTGCTAATGCGGCAGACGATTGGGACATTATCAAAAAAATATTAAAATACAGTAAAAGATATGTTCCTTAAACTGTACTATATTCTTTAGTATGTCCTATTAGATTTAATTTGAATATTTTTTTCTACATTATTTTGTCTATAAATATATCCGATTTTTTATAAATATATTTTTTTGTTTTACATCAATTTTATACATTGATTGTCGTATTTATTATAAATAAATAAATATATATATTTTTTTTTTTTTGCTTTAATTGCATACATTGACCGTTGTATTTAATCTGAATGTACTCCGTAGCGAAGTGCAGGTTTTCAGCTAATAGTGTAAATAAGGGACTAATAAGTTTTTCTGGTTGCATTGTATTGGTGTTTTAATGAAGAAGTTATTGTGTATTGCCATATGTTGTATTGCTTTTTGTTATTTGATAATGTTCTAGAGTTCTACGCTTCAAATAGCGAATTCTTGGTAAAATGGTACCTTCACAATGATTCATAATTTTTTTTTTTGTGTATCAATTTTGGAAATGTTATGCTCACATCAGTGTTAGGGGGCCCCCATCCCGAGTTGCGCCTATAGTTAAGAATTTTCTAAATCGGGCCCTGCTTGAAACCATTCATATAACTATCAGTTAAAATTCTTCACATGCCCAGAACTGATAACAATAGCAGTCCCCATTCATATTTAGACAAACATTAAATTTAAAAAATTTAAAAATATCAGCAACACAGCCAATCTCTCTATTCTAAAAAAAACTAACTGCCGCTGCCGCAGCAGCAGCAGCCGCCGCTGTCAAAAGCTTGTCACGCTATCTCCTCCGAAACCGCTGGGGGTATGGGGTCGAGACCGATACCAATCGATGCGATTTTTCTTTTTTAACAAAAAAGCATTTGTATTTACCTAGTTACATTTATTTTAAAAACTTATCACAAAAACCTTGTGTAATTATACGACCTACATTAATTCAACAAAAAGCATTTCTAATCATCTCTCCCTGTCAATTTTATCCCAACATATTTTTTTAAAAATAAAGCACCTTTTCTTTATTTACTCCAGAATTCATATATAACATTAAAAAAAAGAAAGAAACAGAGACCAAAATTTTTTGCTTCATTTTTTATTTCTTGAAAATACACAGCGAAGATAACTGCAATATCAACTTATCTACATAATTGCACTGTATGATCAAAACATTGGTCACAGCCATTCTTAATAAATGATACATATTTGTATAAATTATCAATGTTCCCTGATTGATATATTTTTTAAAAAATTATCAATAAAATGTGGTCAGTTAATTCTTTTCGAAAATGCATTTTGAAGTTGATATGAAGCAGATTAAATGTTTTAGTGAATTTCCCTTTATCCTGAAAACACAAATAAATGCGCAAGATGTAACTAATATACAAGTCAAAGAAGTGTCTATAATACAGAATGATTTGCAATAAAATAACAGCACAACTCCAGACCGACACAAAATCTCAAGAGTATACAAAAATTATCACCAAATAATTTTAAATAATTGAGGTATTTTTAAAAGGCCAAACTTACAAAATTAACTTTCATTCATTAAAAAGAATTTATAACAAAGAAATGATTATTTTTTAATATTCTATTTCTCATTCATGTCATATATTAAAGATAATACAACATAAAAAAAGGGTACAGAATGATTCTTCTGTGTGCATATTTTAAAATCCATTTTTTTTAAAAAAAAGGAGAGAAGGGGACTACATGAAAAGTAAAAAATTTATTTCTTTTTCACACAAAAATTTAACATTAAATTCCTACAACTATAAATTGCCAGTAAATCTCACCAAATTAAAATAGCTCTAATATTCAAAAAACATACAACTTTTAATGAATTTAGAAGTCCAGTTACAGTCAACTGAATCTGATTCTCTTTTATATACTGAATATCACAAATGTAAAAATATCCGTGTGTATGCATTATAAAATTTTCCTTTTTTGAAGAAAAAATAGTGTCTTTGGTACATAACAGTAGGAAAATTTCTTAATCTTAAAAATTTCTTTAAAAAAAAAAAAAAAAACACTACTTGATAGTTTCACAAAAAATTAAAGAGAACCTGATTTGACTTATTAAGCCAATTACAGACAAAATTATATATAACATATATGCCTTATATGAATTTTTGAATTCAACATTCCTAATAATACTAATTTTCTAACAGGTCATTCCACAAGCTTTGAAGGGAAAAGCATAGGAAATCCTGAAAATTCTAAACCTGAAAAATCTAAAAAACTAAGCCCATCCTCCCCCCAAAAAAGCAAAAATATTACTATGGAGAGTATTTTACATAAATTTTGTCTTTCAATGAAAAAGGAATTAGTAACTTGTAAACCATTATCCCAGTAAATGATCAAGTTGATTTCTAGACTTTCAAGTGTTCAAAAAATTTATTACATTGATGCATGAATAACAGTGAAGCAAGTTTAATGAGTTAAATTTTTGTTGCTCTCCCACAGAAATAAGAAGTAATTAAGTACTAATTATAAGCTGAAAATGTAACTTTCTACACAACCCATGACAAATGGACACAGATGAAATTCACAATTTTAATTGAAATATTTTTTAAAACAAAACTTTCTTTTACATACTGATGGCATTAAAAATTGTAGTCTTTTGTTGCAATGTTTTTCTATTAAATTTGATTTCAAGTTATGATATTTCACAAATACCACCAACTGCCTCTAAAGCTTGCTTTAATTTTTCAGCCTCGTCTTTGCCAATATCTCCTTTGACAACCTGAGGAACACCTTCAACAAATTTCTTTGCCTAAAAAAGCATTTATAATTATTAGAATAAATCTGAAAATTCAAATAAATGTTATAATAACTCTTAACAAATTAGGTTCATGAATTTTATATCAGTATACAATAAATTCCCAATAGAACAAGAAATACACTCAAAAATAGTTCATTATATATTATAGAAGGTTTAAAAAAAAACTTTGCAAAGAGTAGAGCTCCCACCAGGATGTTTCACTGGTTACCATGTCCTGCTTATCCTTTAGAGAAGGCCACCAGTTTTTTTTTTTTTTTTTTTTTGTTTGTTTGTTTTTTTTTGGGGGGGGGGGGTAAGTGCCCAGCCAGATTCCTCATAAGTATCTCAATAAATTTTTAAACCATGGTATTTGTTAAGAGACTCTCCTTCTCTAGTTTTAATATTAACAGTTTTCTTATCGTTCGCTAAAATTGTGATGACCCATTGAACCTCCATGAAGACTTAGTGCTACATCTTACATACAGGCTTTATATAAATCATGAAAGCCATGAACTGTTAAGGAAAAATGAAACTGAATCTATTAATATAACTATTAAATTTCTCAATTAGTCAATGTCTCAATTAGTCTAGTGGTTAAATTTTATCTTTTACCATGTTTTAACATTTTTTTTTTGTCAATTTATTTTGTTATGCACATAAGACAAAATTAATTTAAAGTATCACAAAAAGAAAAGAAACCACGTGATCACATTTAATAGATTAAATTCTAAAAATTAATCTTTAATAATTCACCAAAAATCAGAAAATGGAGGTAAAGATTCGAAAAAGATTTCATTTCAAAGGAATTTTTATGATCTTTTGTGTGATATAAATTTTATAACCCTCAAATTATTATTTTAAATGCAAACTTTTAAAAATGTTACAAAAAAGCTTAAAAATTTAATTTAGAAAAATCTTCAAAGAATTTTTCAAATATCTTTCTTAGTGCACCCTTACACTATAAGAAGAATCGCCATGCAAAATTTCAGCCCTTTGGGTCCAGCGGTTTGATCTGTGTGTTGTCAGTGAGTCAGTTACGAAACTGTTTTATATATATAGATTAAGACAATGATAATGAATTTAGAGGACCACTTATTAAAGATAAAAAAAGCAATCAATAAATGACCTTTCCATGCAAAGACACAGACGCAAAGTTAATGTTGATGCATAATTGCACCCATCTGATAGCTAAATAAAAAGTAAGTTTCAATTTCTACTTTTATCACTTGTTTTAAAAATTAATTCAGCTCTAAAAAAACAAATGAGTAGTTTGCTCTGGCTACTGAAAGATATTCCTAATGAGTTTTATATAATTTAAATTTTGGTTAATCTTTTTATGACTCCTGGGACTGCACTGTCTTTACAAATTTATGGTTCCCAAGCACCCCTCATATTATAAATTTGGAATCTCATTTTCTAATTTTTGGGTCACTTTTTTATAATTTGAGAATATAACTTTACTGCAATATAATTCTAATATTTTCCTTTATCCATACATTTTATTTTAGAAACTGTATTACATATATTTTTACTCTTTTCCCTTTCTTCTAAAAGTACATTAAGGCAATTTTATATGACCTCCTTCAAGAACCAAGTTATTCATTTTCAGGTACAGTTTTTCAGAAACACAGAAGTAAACAAGATAAGTTAGCAAAAATTTCATATGGTACCTAAGAGTTTTTGGATTTCATTAGTAAGGCATAAATAGATTTTCATTCAGCGGGACTAAGTGATGAACTATACTTCATTACTTTTGTAAGGCCAAGCCACTACGGATCATATCCTAGTGTGCTTGGGACTTGAAAAGGAAGATCTTCTGGAGCGGCCATAGTTGGTCATTGACTTCTTGAGAGTGTGTAGTATCATGGACCTAACTGCTGGGTGATAGGGATCAGCAACAACAACTTTTATAACTGTTTTCCTAATTTTTAAAGCTGCTTTCTGCATTTCTTATAACCCATACTTAATTATTTTGACTGAAAAGTCCATAGCATCTCTACATTATCTAGAGTACTTGGTATATCTAAAAAATCTGTTCTCTAAGGCAAATATAAATAAGAAGTTTTTTGCAATTGCATTTCTCATATGTTTTTTGAATGGATGAGTATATATTTACATTCCTGCATAAGCAACACATACAGGAAGTACAAAATGGTTGACAGAGAATTTTTTTAAAATGGATCCCCAGAGACTCACTGATTATTAAAAACAAGATAAAATATGCATTGTAGAATGCCAATGAGATCCCTGAAATTTGATTTCAAAATCTTACCTGTACTAAATTCAAGCCCTCAATTATATTCTTTATTTCTTTAATAACAGCTACTTTTTTGGTATCTTCATATTTCATTAATTTTACTGTAAAAGAAGATTTTGTAACTTGGACTTCTTCTTCCTGCAGGAAATAAGAAATATGAGCATGAATAACATATAAATACATAACACCATAAAGCACAGAAAAAATTCTAAGCTTAGTAAAAAAAAATTAAGAAAATTTATGAAATTACAGCACCTACATAACACCTTTGTAAAAAACCACAAAATTTGGTAAAATAGGAGTAATTTCTTTATATCTTTCATAATAGAAGTAAAATTAGTTATATTTAGCATTTGTCAAAATTCCAAAACTAAGTTCAAATCAGAAAAAAAAAATCAGATATCTTTAAATTTTATACACCAGTGGATTTAAAAAAAGATAAATAATATGAGATGAGTGAGGGGGGGACAGTATAAGAATTCCATCTCTTTTCAATTCTTAATTTTTCCTACCTTTTCCTTCATTTTTTTAAAATAAGAACAATTTATCAAATGAAAGAATTTCCTCAGGGGTTGATGTAAAATAATAGGAAACCACCCACCAATTTAATAGAAAAGAAACATATGAAAAAAATTGATTTCTTCTTTCCTTCTATTTTAACAATAAATGTTAAAATAAGGCAAAGTTTCTGACACCGTGCTTTTTAGTACTGAATTTTTCCATATTGATAAAAACTTAATATAAAGGGCTGGTAACAAAGGAAACAATATAAGGTCTAGGCCTAAGTATGCCAAACAGATCAAGCATGCTTAAGTAAACTTAAGCATGCTTGAACTATTTAAATTTAAAAGGGTTTGTGGGAAAAAATCTGACTTTTTTTTAACTTGTGTTTAATTAAATTTCATATTTCTCTCATTTTTCTGTAACATTTTACTATGATTTTGCACATCACTGACTTTCAAGGTCTCTCTAAGTCTGTCAGAACTCTGTTGATCCCTTGTTATCCTTTTTTTCAACAGTCAAAATCATTATATATTATTTACTTTAAAAGCACGCAGAAAAAAAGATTTCATGGAAAATATGCAAATTCCACAGTTAATTAGATAGTTACAGAATATCCCCTTTTGGTACAGATGTGTTAGATGCACCTCATTGCCAAGTTGGCGATTTTTTTAACTTTGGCGATTTTGTGTTTGGTGTGGCAGCCATGAGAGTTTAGAGAGATTTTGTTATTTTGTGGCAACCCAGTTTGAACGGCTAGTTGTGTGTGTTTGTTTATGTGATATAGTATGGCAGCCATGATGTTGCGAAACATTAATGACGTATTTTGGATAGTATTAGATGTAGATTTTACTTTGGTGTTGCCAATTTCTGTTGCTTTTAGGATTTTGTTGTTGCCAGATTCTGGTGTGTCTTGTGTTTTACGTCATTGAATGGTTTTTTTTAACGTTCTTTAGTGTAGTAATATTATGTTGTGGCAATGGTTTTTGAATTTTTCGTTTATGTTTGAATCAGCTTCATGGTTTGAATTCGGGTTTTAAGTTTCAGCTAGGATGCAGCTTGGATACAATAATCTGGTTGTATATTTCAATTTATTTTTGTTCATTTATTTATTATCTGTGCAGTATTTAGTGTAATTTAGGAATATCAGGGGATTTTAGTGTCTAAAATAGAGGCGATATAATGGAAATAGATCGTTTGAATTTGTGCTGTAATATATGTTTAATGAAGAAATATATATTTAACCAAGGTGTTTTTTATGTTTATTTAAATTAGTTATTATTAGTTGGACTGACTAGTTGTATTATACTGACTTTTTTAGCGCCGCCCACCTAACAAATTTCTCATTAATTTTAAGGTTTTAGTTTTTGTATTTATGCAGTCGCTTTTAGATACTTTTGCGTATGTTTTAAATAAGTGGTTGAGCATTTCTGTTTAGGTTTTGAATTTTAATACAGCCGTTTTTAGATATATTTGCGTATGTTTTAGATAAGTGGTTGAGCATTTCTGTTAAGGTTTTGAAGTTCAATGCAGCCGTTTTTAGATATTTTTGCGTATGTTTTAAAGTAGCGGTTGAGCATTTCTGTTTAGGTTTTGAATTTTAATACAGCCGTTTTTAGATATATTCGTGTATGTTTTAAAGTAGCTGTTGTGGATTTGTGTCATGTTTTTGAAAGTTTATTATTGCCATTGGTAAGTTTATTTTGAATTTATTTTTATATTTGGGTTGTTATTGATATTTTGTGTATATCTGTTATTTTAAGCGTAAAATGTCCGCGTAGACCTGCTTTGGCGACAAGTTGGCACCAAAAAATTTTTGCTGACTAGTTGGCGCCAAAAGTTTTTTGTCGCCAAGGGAGGTGCGTCTGGCACATCTGTTCCTTGCTTCTTTTTTTTTTTTTTTTTTTTTTTTGGGGGGGGGGGGGGGGGGGAGTCAACATTTTTGGTCACTACCTTGGTAGAATGTTTTTTACTAATAAGAACACATAATGATAAATCAAATATTCGGTATAGAACATTTACCTTCATTCAATACAGAACATTCAACGTAAATGTTTTCCATAAGTTTCAGAAATTGGCTGTAATTAATGCAGTATGAGAACAATAAAAAAAACTTTAAAACCTTATTCAAATATCACATACTTGAGTAATAAACTTTTACATGACACTACAAAAATAACTTTGACAATAGTATTAAAGCACATGGAATTACCCTTCCATAGTTACTCAAGTAAAGATTCATAATCAAAATATATTTCTAATATAAAAAGTTACTTACCTCAACAGCTGAAGGTGCAGCAGCCATTGACATTGCTCCCATAGCCATAGGTATATCTTTGATATTAAATGTTTTCTAAAAAATAACTAATTTTAGTTATTAAATTTTGAGTAAATATACACTAAAAAATAACAAAAAGAGTGTTTCATCAGTCATTTGATAAGTTAAATGAACTAAAAGCCAGATAATTTTGCTCTAAGAAAATTGCTTTTGATTTTAATAAAGATATTTTTCGACATATGTACATTGATTAGTTTTTGTTTTGTTTATATATATATATATATATATATATTTCTTAAGAATTTTTAAAAAAAATTTATTCATTTAACTAAATACAGGGTACCTGCCATAATTAACATACAATATTCACCAAATTCATGAAATTCTCTGATGAACATAAGATGTCTTAAGGATAACAGACTGAAAAAGTAATTATACATACATTTTGAGGTTTAAAATACAAAAGATATTTTTTACAGAAACAGTAGATAAAGAATAAAAGCTTTACTCAATCAAACTTACTTAGACTGTTAAAGAATCAGAACATAAAAATTATGAATAATCTGTCTATGAATTCCTTTTTAAGACTTTTCCATAAAATAAAGCAGTAGAAAAGAACTAAAGAAAGTACATTTGAAAAATACAAGGCACATAAATCATGCAGAATTGACCAAAATTAGAACAAAATTTGGCTGAGGTGAAAAGTTTGGTCTTTTTTTAAATTTAATAAACTTTTTTCTAGTTTGAGAAAAGTCAAATCTTTTTTACAGATATGCATGAGAATATTCATAAATTGTAACTTGGATCACAATATGAAGTATAAGTTTCAATACAAACAATAATTAGAATAAAATTACTAAGTTATTCAGAATATTCTATAACTTTAAGGCAAATAAGTAATGCAAATTATTTCATCTCTGAATCAAGACAGAAAATTTTACTCTAAGAAACTTTTCACAATGCATACAGAAAGCTTATTATAAATTAAATTTTAGTTAAGAGTCAGAATTCACATATAAAGGACATGTTTTTTTGACACAACATTAAACTCACTATTACATTCAGTTTTGGAGTAAAAATAGGGGATTAACATAAAATGGAATGACAGAAAAATTTATTGAGTAGATTCAAATTTTGACTATAGCACAGGGCATGACCTATTCTATAAAATATCCCCAAACTAAATTTATACAACTAATAATAATCTATTTTATTATTTTTATTATTCTTAAGTGACAAACATTTTATAAAGAACGCTGCCTTACAGATATAAAATTACTTGTATCTGTTTTGAATTTTTTGATAAGTGTGATATTGAGAACATCAGTACGTCTATTTTTCTAAATTTTAAACTGAGAAGTCTTTAGAAACTGAGTAACATTGAAGATGGGGAGTTTGTAATTCATTACAGCCATTGTTATTAAAGTGAGAAGAGTTTGGTACTTTCACTCACATATTTTTTATTATGGTTTTAGCACTTTAATTCCTGCCTTTATTCTTTCTTCTCTATTCTACAGTGACCATTGACTTTAATTTAAATTTATCTGAATTGCATGAATAAAATTTTAATTTTCAAATGCTTTTAAGTCGAATTTTGTTTTATGTTTCAGCCTTGCACATCAAAGGGATCAATTTAAAATACATCTGTAATATCCCTTATAATACATGTCTAAAAATTTGAATTTTGTACCAAGTGCATTTAAAAATTAAATACATCAGTTAAAAAATATACTGTAAAAACACTATGCTTTTAGCTTTAATAAGAGAGTTATTATATGTTTCAGTCAGTAATTTTTACATCATTTGGGGAAAAGGGTAGCAAATTTGATTATCTATTTTTACCATTATTTTATCTGAGATATTTATCCTAAAACAAAATAACATAAAACATTTGTCACCTTTTTAGTTGAATATAAGATCAGTTAAACATATGTACCTTTAAACAATCATTTAAATCAGCTGCTTCAATTAAGGTTAACTTAGATATTTGATCAACAATTTGCATAATTTTTGGAGAATAAACTTTTTCAATGCCATCAGGTGCTGGAGTAGCAAGTGTGCCAGAACTACAATAAAACCTGAAAATATAAATATTATTCAAAATTAGTATAACTAAATGTTACTATTATAAATATAAAAAATTTCAATACTTTAAAAATAAATATCACTATCATTTTAAAAATAAAAGTAAGAGTATCAAAAAACTAATGGGGGTGATTTGGCAAAGAATAACACAGCAATAAGTTCCATTATCTCCTAAAAAGATAATAATACATATGAATTACTTTGAAAATCACACTAATTTCACAAAAATCTAAATTTTTAAGGGATAGAACCAAAATTTATAGTAGTTACTAACCTTGGAACAAAAAGGGCCAATATCCAAAACTCTGAAATTTGAGTTAAATGCATGAGTGAAATCAGGGTAGGATATATATTAATTGTTAAAATGGCCTCCCATTATTAGTTATTGAGAAGAAAAAAAATTTTGTTGGGGCCAATGTTGATTTAGGGTTAGTGCAAAAATGGCCCATTTGCACTTTAGCCCACAAATAGCTTGTTTCATTCAATATTTTAATAAGTTAAAAGGGCCAAGGTCATTGTGAGTTGAACATTGCCCCTTTTAAAAGAAAATGTTCTTAGTCATGGCGACCTCACTTTGGGCCAATGTGCGCTCATAACCTGAAGAAACGCATCTTCCCAAGCTTGTAAAGGACTTCCTATCCTTCTAACAGGACAGACAGTACTACCATGAGAAAATGCATAAAAGTTAAAGCTAGCACCAAAAAAAAAAAAAGTCTCAAAATTTTAATTCCAACATTTTTTATGAAACTTCGAAAATTTGGAAGTCTGCTACCTAAAAAAAAAAAAGCATGTTTAGCTTGTAAAACCGACTTGAAGTCTACCAGCACCAGCATTTTCAACAACTTTCCTTCCTCGACTTTATAAGAAAACATATATAAAGCTTTCCGACATATAGGAGTCACTATTCTCGAAAAAAGACTTCAAAACATTATTTGAGCCCTGACGTACCTGTTTCCAGAATGTTTACATTAAATGAGAAGGAGTACAAAGACAATAACAAAAGGCAGTAAAATTGAACTCTTATTTTAAAATTTTTTAAGAAGGTTTATAACTTTGCTTTTCATCCACCCAAAAACGATACATGTGCAAAATGTGATAGTTATGTCATGTCAATAAAAGCTTGCAATGAAGGTGACAAAGAAAATAAACTGACTCTAGAAAAAAAGTAAGAAGAGTATCTGAGGTTGGCAGAAAATGCTTACAAAAGGAAAAAGGAAGATAAAGAAAAAGTAAAAACAATCCTAAGTATGCAACTGCCTTATTTGACCTTGAGAAGTGTTTCCCAACACCTTATTTGAGAAATGGTGTCTCTTCCTACAAGAGACAACTTTGGACTGTAAGGTTATACACCTTACAGTCTATCACACAAATGTATCAGGAAGTCAAGCATATTATTATCTGTGGAATGAAACAATTACAAATCATGGAGGTCAAGATATCGTCTCTTGCATTCGACTGTTTGTCAAGTCCCTACCTCTAGAAATAAAAGAACTCCACTTGTATAGTGACTCCTGTTTAGGTCAGAACAAAAACATTGATATGGTCGTGATGATGTGTCATTTAATGATAGATATGAAAAAAGACAAAAGGGCATTGAAGTCAATTTTTCATCATTTCATGGAAGCAGGTCATACCCACATGGAAGCCGATACAATTCACACTTCGATAGAGACAACTAAAAAATGGACCAATGCTGACATTGAAGTACCCCACAACTGGTTCAATTTCATCAAAAGATACCAAGATCACCACCACTGAATGTAATTGAAGTGCCTTAATGCGAGTTTTTAGATTTCCTTTCCTTGATTCATTAAATTCTACTGAATAAAAAAACTAATGAGGATTCAGAGTGAAGTGAGCTAAAATTTGATCAATATCATGAGTACCAGTACTTCTACAGATCACCACCTGGAGAGGAGTTTAAGAAGTTCAATATGAGAAGATTCCTCTCAGAAAAGACTTTCTAAGCACAATTCTTAGGAGTTACCGCCTTTATACAATGGACCATTACCCTTGCATGAAGTGAAACTAAAAGATCTTAAATCCCTCCAAAGGTACATTAGCCAGTACAATCAGCCCTTTTATAGTAATATGAGTTCTTCTGAAGATTTAGAAGTAGACATTTTACCATACGGGACTGAAGATGATGCACAAGAAGGAGACTAGTAACGTTCAATAAATAAAAAGTTGTTCAATCCTCATTCAAGTTTGCCAAATATTTTTTGTTTGAAAAAATACCTAATTTAGAATGACATGTTTTATCCCAGTAATTTTTTTACCAATATTTAAGTTTTTCTATATGTATATTTTTTTAAATAATTTTTTTCCCTCAAAATCCTTGTTTTTCTTCAGATATGTATGACTAAAGAGGTCAATCTCCACTTATCCTGAAAATTTTCCACTGATCCTGAAATATCAAGGGTCCAATGTCCATGACAATTGTCGGAAAAATGAAAAAGAAATCGAAATAAATTTAATGCTTGAATGTAGGCAAAAACTATGACTAAATTGAAAAATAAAACTTGAAAAATATTTATACTCAAACTGTTAGTAAGATTTGTAAAAATCATTAAATTGAAATTGACATTTACTGACATATTGATTAAAATGGACTTTCGCCCTTTTAGTTCCAAGGTACAGATATAACCTATTAAATACAGTTAATGTACAAATAATAATAATAATTATAAACTACCAAAAAATTTAATGTGTAGTACTTACAAATAGCAATCAGAAAAACAAAGCAAAGTTAGGGAGGAATGTGTAGTTCTTCAAATATTGTTTGGTTAAACTTAAAATAAATAAAAGAAGTAAAACAGTAAATAATAATGTTTATTTTTACCCTCTTATCACCAATAAAAAAACTCACAATATTCATATTCTTTCAAACTTTTAATAAATAACAAATCACTCCCTACGAAAGGCTCACAAAATTTCCTTTAAATCTATGCTCGCAGCAAACACTAAGAGCAGTTTACTGAAGTAAATTTATCTTACAAGGAGAAACTAAATTAATTTACGAATCACTTTTGTCTGACAAGCAAATTGACTATCACTTTCAAAATGTGCAATATACATAATATACCTCTCAATTCTATACACAATAGCATTAAGTTACATATTAAAAGATCATGATTGTTAATCACATTATATCAATAGCTGTGTATGATGCATATCTCATCATTTACAACTTACCTAAAAATATATTACCAATAATGTAAACAAAATGACTTTTACATATTTGTGTACTTCTAAAACTTATTTTAAAAAATAGCATTCTTATGCATCATGCAAGCAAATCATAGCAATGTAGCTTAATTCAAAATAAGTATCTGGAATTTCCACATATTCACCCCATTACAAAAAATCACAGTTATTAAATAATAAACCTGGTAGTTAAAATGTAAAAGCAAAAAAATATATTTCTAGCATATAGGAAGCAACAGATCTAGGTTTCGCCCTAGTTATGGGCTCTTCAGCAATGTCCGATAAGTATGCTGAAGGGAAAGGAATTCCTACACTGCAGAATTTCTATTGATTTTTACTTGTGCCTGACAAAGTGCAGTCCACAAGCCCACTTTGAAAAGAATCATCGTCTATCACAAATTATGATACAAAATTTACAGTGCTAGATGATGACAAAATGCATATAGCATGGCAAAGAAGCACAGCTAAAAGTAAAATTACATTTCCAAGACCACCTGTACGTTAGTGATGTATAATTTTGCTTTAAGCTCCTCTTTGGCATGCTTCATGTATTTTGTCAGTTATAACGTAACAAAAATTTATTAATAAGTATAATTTATCTAAAGTATTTGCCTAAACTGAGTGGGTTATTATACTTTTAGAAACACAGAATGACTGAAAATTGCTCAGATTATGCAATGGACTATTAACCTGTTATATAACAAGACCTAAATAAATAATTGGAAATCTCATGAAGTCTTGCCAGAGAATGAGTCTGATAAGACAAAAAATTAACATACCGTTCAGACATTACATCATGAACTGTCAATGAATATGAACCAATCATAGATTCAAGACTGATTGAAATAAAAAAAATTCAACAACAATGATTGAAGATGCGACACCGGTTCGTAAAGTATTCATCCACATCTTACCTATTTAACAATAATCGCTGAAAATGTGATGAACGCTGCTTGATAGAACATTTATAAAAGCATTTAACTGCCAAAGATTGCGCAGACCGAGACAGGGGAAACATGATTATGAGAATATAATTCACAAATTTTCTTTGACCTACAGAAACACAAAAAGCATGTTTTTGATTCTCGTAGGTAATTCGTTACACAGCTTCCACTTAAAGAATTGTCGCTGTACCAACGTGATTAAATCACTGTGATTTCTGAAAAATCAAACTTTAAACCGCCAGAAAACATAATCTAGGAGGATGAAACTGGCACTTCGTATGCAATTTAAATTATTTAATATTTACGTGAACGATATGCCTAATCATCTTAACGTCGACTTAGCTTTATATGCCGATGATACCGCTATTATCACTTCTCACAGCCACCGTCACATTGTGTTCCAGAGGCTCCAAAATTACTTAAATGCTTATCATGAATGGCTTCTTACGTGGAGCTGACAAATGTACCGCCGTATATTTCCCAAGTAGTTCTATCCCACCAAATCATAACTTCTTTCTTAATCAAAAGCGGAAGGTACCTAGGTGTCATCCCGAAACTAACTTGGCGCCTACAGATGGCTGCACAGGGTTCCCTTAGCTATCTATTGACATGGAAAAGTCGCCTGTCAATAAAAACCAAGTTGCTTCTTTACAAAAGCCTTCGTTAGACCGGTTATGACTTATGGGTCAATTGTTTGGGGAAGCGCAGCAATCACTCACCTCAAGAAATTACGATTGCGTCTCTGCGGAGTGGTACGTGAGTAACGCTACCCTTCATAATGACCTCAAGATTACGCAATTTTTACCCGAAATTAAGAAACTTGCTTGGAAATTTCATAGAGGTATTAACTCTATTGGGAATCCTATACTTCATTCGATACAGGCGACGACCCGAGTATCCCGTCGTCTGCAAAACAACACAGGTTCTTGCTTTATCGGCCAGATAATGCTCTCCCTCCCTCAAAAAGAGGAGAAGGATATAACTGTCGTTGGCGTTCTTTGTTGAGAATTTGGGCCTGTTCACATAGGAGTCCGGTAGAGGAATTGTTAAAGTATTGAAATATATTTAACCAGTGACAAACCTCCAAACGATTGACAACGAAATTTTTAACTCCTATGATTGGTTTATTTCCGTCTCAGCTCCATCTTTCCTTTTACGCTTCCGCTACCGGACTCCTGTGTGAACAGGCCCTTTGACAGCTTTATTTGCAGCCCTAAGGTTGGAAACAAGTTTTTTTGTTTTGTTTCTTTCTTTTACTGAGTCTCTATCTTCCCCTTGCGGGGTCGCTTCTGCGCTCCCCCCACAAACTGCCCCTTGTTATCTGGCTCGCATCGGACTCTATCCTGGCTGATGCGCGCCTGGCTGATGGAGCTGTCATTGTCAAAGTCCCTCGCCCTGTGCGAGCATCATCGATCCTTCTCTTTCGATGGAAGCTTGCTGCAGCCCTCTTCATCTCGTCGCTGTTTTGCGGAGTTAAGCTGGCGTGCCTGCTGTTCAACATGGAAAGAAAAGTTTCCAATAGAAGAAACATACTTCGATCATAACATCTTATGGTCGAAGGTAAAGCGAGGGTCTTCGCCCCCCCCCCCCCCCGCTAGATACTCTGTCAAAAGAATGACTTTGACTTTGATATGTAATTGGAGTGTAAAATTGCTTTCAGCTCTGAAGACAAGAACCACATGCTCCCGTGCCAACGTCCATGGCAAAAATTTTATCTTTGAAAAAAAAAAAAATTTTTTATGTAAAATACGTCTTTTAAATCGGTCGCACATGGGTTGCCATTCTGAATTTGGGGGTCTTACGATGCGGATCTGGAAATTAACAGTCAGAGACTCTCTCTTACTTGTGTTTGCAAAAGCGTTCAAACCCCATACCTTCCATCAGGACTACTACAAGCTTCCGAGCCCTATTTGTGATCTGATCAGAGAGAGAAATCTACCTAGAATTCTAACTAGAAGGGACTGGCAGTTGTCCCGCGACCCTCATCTCAAAACAGAATTAAACTGTCTCCAATCCCTTATTAAGCGTAAGGGTCCATACTCATACACGCTGGAACTCATACGTTGCATTCTTATCTACATCTGATAATTCCATTTTGAGGGCAACCTCTCGCGTTCTGAAGAAATAGAAACACATGCCCTCTTTGAAAGGACCTCACTCGGCAGTCTCTTCTAACATAGATAAAGCGGCGCTCCTGGCTGATGGCCTCCGTAACCAATTGACCCCAAATCAGGATGTAATAAACCCTTAAAGTTTCTAGGCAGTAGTCAATCATGTTAACAACAAACTGCATTTAACTACTAATAATACTCTAAATCCCACTATTACATCAGAACTATTGGTTTACTCCTCTAAACTAAAAAAGATACAGCTCCCGCATTGATTCCCTCAGTACTAACATGCTAAAATTTCCCCCTACTAACTACCTTATTTACTTAGCATGCATCTTTAACAGCTTTCTTAAATTAAACTACTTCCCTGGCAGCTGAGAGGAGGCCCTTGTGGTTCCCATTCTCAAGCCTGGATCTCATTCTTTTAATCCAATTAACTATCGGCCTATCAGCCTGTTCTCGGCCCTTTCTAAGGTCTACGAATATATGCTCGTCAGGCGCCTGAAGGACTTCTGTGAGTTACATGACATCATAAGACCCGAACAAATGGATTTCCGCTACAAACATTCCACCCAGCATCAGTTGTGGAGAATCGCAGAACTCCTCCAAGGTGCTCAAGCCCAAAATCTCCACACTATTGTAGTATTTGTCGATATTATGACGGTGTTCGATAAAATATCTCATGAAGGCGTCATCTATAAATTACTAAAACTTAACTTTCCGAAACAATTAACCCCTATCCAAGATAATTTGTAATGGCCGTACAATCACCGTACAAGTTGCAGATGAAATCTCCTCTTCCCGTCCTAATCTCAGAAGCGTACCTTGGGGTTAACCTTGGGTTGAAGTTAACCTTGGGGTACACTTAAATAATTTTGCAACAAACAAACAATCAATCAAACATTTGAATTGGTTCACATAAACAATTGTTTGTTTGAACCTAAATGTTTGTTTGAACCAAAATTATTTAACATTTATATAAATGATATGCCAACCCTCCCAAACATCGAACTAGCTTTATATGCTGATGATATTGCAATTATTTGTTCCAACAATCAACAACACATTGTGTACAATACTCTTAAAAGTTATCTAAATATTTATTCGAAATGGCTACTGGAATGGAGGATTAAAGTTAACACTGATAAGTGTGCCGCCGTTTATTTCCATCACCGATCTACCACCCTGAACTATAACTTCCTTCTTAACGATCAAAGCATTCCCTGGGCTAACTCACAGAAATACCAAGGGGTTTTCCTAGATACCAAACCAAACTGACGCGACCAGATCGACATTGTTTGGAAAAGTTTAGGGTAGCGAAAGGTTCCCTCAAATATCTTTTAACTCGCACCAGCCGCCTGTCGATTAAAACGCCTTGAATTTAATCGAAATGGAAATGAATAGTCGAAATAGAAATCATGGAAATGAATAGTCGAAAAGTTTCTTCGCTCGCCCTGTTGTTACTTACGGGTGCATTGTTTGGAGATGTACCTCAATTACCAATTTCGGGAGACTTCGAGTCCTCCAGAACAAAACCCTTCATGACTGCATTTCCCCTGAGTGGTACGTTAGTAATGACACTATTCATCGTGGCCTATTCAATTAGGCCTTTCTGAAGTTCTATACAGATATAAGTCAAATTCCGAACCACATTCTTCATTCTTTACAGGCTTACGATCCTAGCCTCTGCTAAAAGACCCACTGCACTTTTTAGCAGGCCCGACACCTCCCTTCCCCCTTCAAAAAGGCGGAAGATGAGATTTTAGAATGGTGCTTCGGCGCTCCAAATTCGTTGTTGTTTCGTATATTTCGTTCTGATTTAATTTTCGACCCTCTTTCTTATCATCGCGGTTCTCTGCCTCCATTGTTCGGACACGCGAGTTCTCCCCTACGTGCTCAGCTAGTTCGTTCAATCATTCTGACAAAGCCCCCCTCCTCTAAGGTACGGGCTACTTAGGTTGCACTCGCTTATTCCCGAATTAGCACACATCATTGTCAAAGTCCTAATCCCTGTGAGCACTCGTCACATCTCTTGCCCAAGCAGTCTGGCTGAACCATGACTTGGTATTAAGATGATCTGCCATTCTTATATCGTATAGCAAAGCGCTCACAAAAGGCTTCCATCTTTAGGTCGTAACAACATCCTGTTAGAGGTAAAGCGGTGGCCTTCGACCTTCGACCCTCTGCTAGGAACTCCGAACTGCATTTGATTTTGACTTTCGGTGTTACGATATTAGTAGTAATTTATGAGAGTTATAACTCAGCAACTAATCAGTCCCATTTGAAAGCCAAGAGTCCAAAGTTATAAACAGGATACAACACACATGTGCGCGAAGTGCTGGACACGCGAGATGCGCTTTGGCCATTCTCAGCTTAGGGCCTGTTCACATAGGAGTCCGTTGCGGAGCGTTAAAGTATTGAAATATATTTAACCAATGACAAACCTCCAAATGATTAGCAATGAAACTTTTAACGCCTATGATTAGTTTATTTTCGTCTCAACGTCATCTTTCCTTAACGCTACGCAACGGACTCCTATGTGAACAGGCCCTTACAGTAATCAGTTGCCAGTCATTGGGTCTGTTCACATAGGAGTCCGTTGCGTTGCGTTAAGGAAAAGATGACGTTGAGACGAAAATAAACCAATCATAAGCGTTAAAAATGTCATTGCTAATCGTTTGGAGGCATATGATTGGTTTATTTTCGTCTCAACGTCATCTTTACCTTAACGCAACGGACTCCTATGTGAACAGGCCCATTCTGTCCCGTGCGTTTTTTATTGCTTGTGTGTGGTGTTTAATTATTGTGATGTGAATAAAAATGCCTAAATCCGTGTTTGTGTCTAAGAAAACGGTTAAATAATGATAGATATTTTAAACCAATACACAAACCAAATTACGCTGAAAGAGAGACCTAAAGAATTAATTCTTTGAAAACTCGAATTTTCGAGGTTCTTTATATGGACCTCAGCAGTGAACACTGTAGTTTTAATCCGTATAGAGATTCTCTGGCTTTCAAAGGGTACTATGCTAAGAAGGCTGTATGAGTTGGAGTCAGAAGTTGAAATAGTTCTTTTAAATGACAGAAAAGACGACCTTTACCACTCGTAAATACCAATGAAAAATTTATTATGGTATTGGACTATCTCTCCGACTTTTTCGAGGCCTTGATCAATCTCAATCCGAAGCATCAAGGGAAAAATTCGAACACTATGACATCGTATGATACAATCGAATTTTTTTTCGGAGAGGATTCAGTTGTGGAAGCGTCGTTTTTAAGATACTATTGTGAACTTTTCGTCTTCTCCTCGTCTAAGTGAGATTTTTCACAATTAAGATGTGGAAAATGAACTGAAGAAGATAATCTCTTAACACTTAAGAATCGACTCGCTTTACGACGAATTCATGTGTTACTTTCCATCCAGAAATTTCCGTGGAGGATTGGTAATGCAAATTGGTAAGCACTCTATTGATATTCTTCGAGATTTCCTCCAGGAACAGGCTATCGAACCCAGATGCGACACAAAAGCCAAAGAGCAATTCTACGCAATTAACCTTGAGAAGTTCTGGATAAATTAACTCAAAGTTCCTAGGGAAGCTTTAATAGTGCTAGTTCAATTTTCTATAGCATATCCGCGTGAATCTGCATTTTCTGCCCTTGTAAAAACATCGGAACGACTAGATGTGGGGACCGACCTTAAATGTGTTCATCTCAGCTGGTACTAAATACAGAAGGTCGTTCGCACTTTATGGAAACGATTTTGATAGTTAAGATTTATGTATAAATGCCGTATTTTATGCGGTGATTTGCTTCTATCTGATAGTCATAGTTCTTGACAATAGCTCTAGCTCGAATTTTCCATGAAAGTAAATTTTTACTTAGTACTATTATGTCAGTTTTACCTCATTCCTCTTAGACCGTTTTCCAAAGTCCGTTCAGTGTTCTTAGATGCCGTTTTCTTACGGCTCGTATTAAAAAACCGAAATCGCAAAAGTCCGTTGGAGAAGAGTCAGGTAATGTTACAGGTATTTCATTAAATGGAATACATTTTATTCCTGTTTCTGATTCTTTCTTTGCTAAATAAGCGGCAGTTGATTTAGACGTGTGACTCGAAGCTTTGTCCATATGAGGCTCAACTTTATCAATGTCCTTTCCATATAAGGCTGGAATTTCTTCTTCAAAAATTGGTTCTAAAATATTCTGCTGATAGTAGAGTGAATAAATTTTGGCTTTACTTGAGACTTTTTTATTTTTAATTTGCCGTTGTAACAAAATCCTGCAACTATCATGAATCCCTTTGAGAACTTTTCTGTACACTTACGAGGCCATTTCGTACGATCATCCCCGTCAGTTGAGCAATAGAAAATTGATCTTTTTTATTATAGTCACTTAAATACACTCATGCCTCAGCCCCGGATCTGGGGGGTGGGGGCAAGCCGGGGCCCGTGCCCCGGGCACCAACTTCAGGGGGCGGAAAATTCAAGCGTAACAGATGAGTACGCCACCCAGAGTTACCGCGACTTTGAGATGAATGAGACGCCCAACACTTATTATCTTTCTCTGCGGCGCACTGCGGAAATCACTACGTAATTTGCGTTACTAGTAGCATAGGTCAGTAGCACGATGCAACAATGTGAGCAAACGATGTGAGCGAGTTGCGGGCGGGAAAGGAAAAAGCGCTCAGTCAGCGAATGCCGCTCAGAGGTGGTTAGCGTACGTGCGAAAAGGTTAAGGCTATATTTGGAAACTCCGTCGTTGGTCTACAATACTGGGTCTTTTACAAACAATTATTTAGTGTTTACTGCTTAGTTTTTGGTCGAACAACCTAACGCAGTACTAGTGCCGCAGCATCACATTACTCACAGCTCATCTCTTGCCCCTAGGTAGGTATATAATATTTTATCGTATCTTGAGCATTTCCCGTTTCCGTATCTATAATATAAAGAATGGAAAACCCCACGCAACTTCAGTGCCGTATATAGACTTCGCGTGTCTTATATTATTAGTCTTAATACAAATATGTAGAGAAGAGGAGGGTATTATGGAATACCATTTACATTTCTAAAAATAACTTTATTGGTTTTAGGATAAAAATCCCCAAAATCATCATGAGTTCATACTATAACTAATTGTAATGATCTGTAACTTCTAAAAAATACTATTTATTTTGTTGTTATAAAAAAAATTATTTTAAAAAAAAGTTACAAATGGAGGTTAATATGAAATAGTCGGGTAATATGGAATAGGTGGTTTAAACCATTGAAAAACTAATTAGACTTCATAAAACATAGTTATTTTTAACTATAAAAACCATATTTTAAGTTTATGTGCAAGTCATTTCTGCTTCCAATCTATTTATAAAAGTCACAGATATAATCTTCTTTCTCTGCTCCGGTACAATCAAGGTGAGCCCACAGAGAACAGCCGAAGCATTAGATCCAAAATTTCCCCTCGTTGAACTTCGGAGAATTTTCCTTTACAGAAGATACATTCAGCGTCTTTGTTTTCCGGTTCTTTAGTTGATGGCATGAAGTCTATTACAGATGATACATTAGAATGGAACGATTCATCGCTGCTAACACTGGAGTCATCTCTATTAGGTTTAGGTCTAGAAGGTCGGTCTAAGTTTAATTTCTTAACAGGGGGTCTTTGAATGTCCAGTTTCTTTTGTTGTTTTGAAGCTTCTGGTTTGTTCTTTATGTCCTTTTCTTTCAGTTCTTCCTCAAACTCTTTTTTTATATGGGGACAAGGTTATTATAGAAGAAGATCCAGCTTTCCTGCCTCTAAGGGGATTATGGAATACCTAGTATTCCATAATACCCGACACGCCATCATGGAAAATAAACCTTTAAACTGATGGACAAAACTGTCAGCTAAAAAACGACCACAGTATAACAAACTACAATTATTTTACTAGTATACATTATGCTTAACATCAGTGTGCAAGTCACATGTGTATTAGTAGTTTAAAACGTTTGAAAACTTACCTGCAAAAACTTGAAAATCACAAAACACACTTTGTTCTGTAGCGAGTGGTACGACAACAACAAGCGGTCAACTCTCAGTGCACTGCATCTTAGGAGTCTTTCTTGTGTAATTCATGGTATTCCCACGTGACAGCAGCACCAAACAGAGCCAAAACTTCGGTATTCCATATTACCCGACTATTCCATAATACCCTCCTCTCCTCTACTTGAAAAAGATAGACAGAAAATGCAATCACAGCATATTTTTACAAAACGGGATTTTGGTGAAAAAACGTAGCTTTGAGTTCTGGTGAGTAATGAACCGAGTGGGTACAATACTCGGTAAAAATGTCGACAAAAATTCTTTAAGTGTTTTTAATTTTCAGTAGGTAGTTATTTACTCATGATTTCATGTTATGAGGTGAGTATTACAAAAAAAAATTATGTTTGGGTTTTGTTTATTAGAGGTAATGGCAGAGTAAAATTTATTCATGCTTACCCTTTTTATTCAAGTATTCTGAAAATTTGAATGGCTCTTATTATATACAGCAATTGCCGTGGGGCCGTATGGCGTGTGGGGTTTACTTTCACTGCACTTGAGTTTTTTAATAATCTTTATCAAAAGCCACTTTCATATTGCGTTTTTTGCCCTAAAATGCTTTTCTTATTCTTAGGGGTAAATTTTTTATTAACTTTATATTTCACTAGTTGGTATCTGTCAAAACATAACGGCTAATAGTAAATAAATGTACTAATACACAAATTATACTCAACACATTATTGCCAAATGTTGAAAATCATAATAATGCTCAGAAACAAATTAATGTGTTTAAACGGCCTCGTGCTTAGTGAGTATCTAAAGCCAGATTTAAAAATGTCACTGAGCATGCGCAGAAAGCAATTTTCTTTTAAATTGTAAATTATAGCTAATTAAACAGCGCGAAATAAACGATTTCCATCAGGTTTAATCTTATATTTCACAAATATAATTATCATAAAAATAAAAATAGCAGAAAGAGATCTAGAGAGACTCCTTGGAATAAAAGTGTTTATCATTCAAACATGTCACTGAGTATGCGCAAAAACAGTGAGTTTCTAAAGACAGATTTAAACATGCCATTGAGCATGCGCAGAAATAAATTTTTAATAGTAAATTATCGCTAATTAATAAAAATTGCGGTTACAAAAACCAAATTTGACAAATCTACAGATTGCAATCTTTCGTTTAAGACTAAAATGAAATAAATTGATTCTCTCACGGACTGCCCAAAAAGTTGGCTTAGCAACTTAAATATATAGATATATAGATAGGTTGAAATTATGAGCACGCCAAGAATAAAAACTATCAGGAGCGGGATATAGGAAAAAAGCCAAAGATAGGGCCGAACAGGGAAAGCATATTGCGGATAAGATGAAAATCTGGCTTGGCGGAGGAGGTTCACGGTCTCTGCTGCAACTTCTGAAGATGATCTTCAAATAGAGGATATTTCCTGCAGTTTGCACGACCAAGCGGACCAAGATTTTTCATCTACCATCTCCAAACAGTCTACGAGTGCTGACTCGAGAGTGCAATTTTCTTCATCGATCTCCGACGAGCAGCTCGAGGAAATAGAGCCAGGAAACAAAGAATCTGAATCGGCTCATTCAGTGTCAGATGAGCAGCAAAAAATCGGAGTTGATTTGACGGACCCAGGCAGTTGGCCAGACATGGAAAAAATGACCGATCAGCAACGATCTTTCTTTAGCAGTCAAGAAGTGTTATTAGTAGAAAATCATCCAGAAAACATAGAGTTTAGGTCAACCGAACACGATGGCAGACATTTGACATCTTTTATGTGGTATAGAACGTTGGCAAATAACGAACAGGTTAAAAGATCTTGGCTTATATATTCTAAGACTAAAAATGAAATTTTTTTTACGACTTGCAAGATTTACCAGAAACCTGCCCCTGCCGCTACATCTGCGTTGTGTACTACAGGATTCATTAATTGGAAAAAAGCTTCAGAAAGACTAACCGAGAACGAAGCATCTCAAATGCACAGAGAGAGTGTATGATTAGGTGGAAAACTCGAGTACAACAAATTAAATCATGCCAGGGTATTGATAAAGACATTGAGCGAGTTATTCACACAGAAAAAGAAAAATGGAGACAGATCATGCATATTGTTACGGATGTTGTACTGTATCTATCAACAAACTGTCTTTCTTTTCGTGGATTCCACGAAACCCCTAGCGACCTCATCACAGATTGTCCTAAGCCTAGTCAAGGAAACTTCTTGAATTTAATTTCCCTGCTCGCCAAATATAATTGAACTTTTAAGTTCCAATTAGAACACCTAAAAAAGGGACAGGTATCATATTTATTAAAGATAATACAAAATGAAATTATCGACATAATGGCGAACACAGTTCGAAATAGCATTTTAAACGACATCAAACAAGCTGTGGGGAACTCTTTATTTTCAGCGCCGCTAGATGTCAGCGCTAGCGAACATCAGCGTATGGATGCATGCGCTGGCGTCTGCTCCGCGAACACTGCGCATGGGCAGATGCGCGCGAAGGAAAGAGGACTGGTCAGTAAGTTCACGCGAGTTCAAGCGATAGTTAGTCCGTACTAGACACTGACACCTGTTGGTCAGATAGCGGCTCGCGGCTTGTGAATGTAATCGCGCTACAGTATTTTCCTCTATGTAATTATTTACCTACAGAAAAATAAAATCGAATTGTTGAGTTTAAAGAAAAACCTTCTGAGATGACTCTTTTTTTGGAGTATTATGTATGACAATCACCACATCGTGATTTCTACAAAGCCAAATACTAAACAATAATGTTCGACTGCACTCCAGATGTGTCGCATACGGAACAAATGAGCCAGGTAATTCGATACGTAAAAAAATCTGGTGATGTGTGCGAAATAAAAGAAAGTTTTATTGATTTCATAGAAATTACTGGAAAGACAGGAGAATATATTTGTCAACGGATTGTTGAAAAATTGACAGTTGATGGTTTAGATATTGGGCAATGTCGTGGCCAATCTTACGATAACGGGTGTAATATGGCCGGTACCTATGAAGGAGTGCTAGCCAGGATTGTAGAAAGAAATGAGCTTGCGGAGTTCGTGCCATGTTTGGCCCCCTCCTTGAATCTTGTCGATGTCCACTCTGCCTCATCGTGCCCAGAAGCAATAAACCTATTTGGAGTCATTCATAAAGTATATTGCTTTTTTGTCGGATCCACTACTCGATGGGATATTATGAAAAAATGTGCCAAAACGAATTTAAAAGGAAGCAGTTAGACAAGATGGTCGGCAAAACCTGTTTCTGTGAAAGCCCTTTTAAATAATAAAGGAAGTAGTGAAATCCTAGGAAGAAGTTAAAGAAATTTCTCATACTCCGGAAGCAAAATACGAGGCATGTCATTTGTTACATGCTGTAAAGAATTTTGAATTTATCCTCAATTTGACGATTTGGGCTAATATTCTCCGAGAAATTAATCAAGTAAATATTGAAATTCAAAAGGAAGATATAACCTCGCGCGTTCCATCGCTTTAATGGACGGCCTGACCAAACCTTTGCAAAAAATGAGCGTAAATTCAATGGAATATTGGATAGAATAGGCTAAAGAAGTAGCCAAAAAAGTTAGCGTTAAGCCTATTCTGCCAAATAAACGAATTCCGAAGCGCAAAAAACAATTTGATGAATTATGCGATCACGAACACTTCAACTTGTTCAGCTTTTTTAAGGTAACAATGGTGGTATTTGATCGAATCATATCAAAAATCAAAAAGAGGGTTGATAGTGCTACCACCTTAAATCTAAATTTTGCCTTTCTCAATGGAATTGGTCTTGAATATGTCGACTGAAAAAATGAAGAGCATGGAAAGAACTGAGAAGCATGGAGCAGATCTCGCACGAAAATACGAGCGAGACTTAAACACAATTGAATTCTGTCAGGAATTCTCCGTTTTTAAAGAACAAGCTCCACTTTTATTTGGCGATATAAAAAAGGCTAGCGCTTTCTATCTCTTTCAACAAATCTATACGCATGATTTGCAGGATGCCTTTCCCAATATTAGTATTGCGCTGCGGATTTACTCTATGCTGCCGACTACATCCGCAACTGTGAGCGAAGTTTTAGCAAATTTAAACTTATTAAAAACTATCTTCGATCCTCGATGACCCAGGAACGTTTATCGAGTCTTGCGATCCTAGCAATCGAAAATCGGACCGCACATCAGATTAATTATGACAAGGCCTTACATTTGTTTGCAGAACAAAAGGCCCAAGGAGTAAAATTGTAATTCAAATATGCTATAATCTCAAGTTTTGCTTTAAACTGTATCCCGTCCTATCCTAATTAAAATAAATGTCATACATGGCCATGTATATTTTTAAAAAATAAGGCTTAATAGAGAAACCTAAGGTTAAAGGATTGGCGGGGCGGGGCGGCAGTTTTAGCTATTTGCCCCGCCTCGAAAAAATTCAAGATCCGGGGCTGCCATGCCTTATCGATTGTTACCTCAAATTTTCATTTTTCAGCAGCTAGGTGTTTTTCATATAATTTCCTACGATTTGTTTTTCTTTCAGCAAGATGCTTTGGCAAAAGCAGATGAACTTTAGGTTTAAACATCTTTTTTACCTTCAAATCTTTATGAATGATTTTACTTACAGTGCCAGATGACATTCCTAGTTTCGATACAATGGATCTTTGAGTCGGCGTATTTTCTTTTAGGATCAGAGACTCCATTTTCTTGATATTTACCTGCGTTCGAACAGTCTTGGGATGAGGTTTAGTGGTCATGTTTTCATTTTTACTTTCAGTTAGACTTTTTTCCCTTTCAAATTTAATATATTATAAATACTTATTTTTGAAATGCCGTAACCGCAATTACACCGCTTTATAATTTGTTGATGCAAATATTTCTCCCCGGAAAGTGCAGTTACGTAACCCTCGAGCCATCTATCAATTTTAGGAGCCGTTTTCAAAATAAATCTTTTATTTTACAATCCAATCAAAGGAAAACAAGAGCAGACGATTATTCTGAAGTTGCCAAATTTTTATCTCAAAATGCAAACGCTAAAAACAAATTACAAAATCGTTTCCATAAAGTGCGAACGACATTCTGTATTAAAGGAGCTATGGGGAAAAAAAGCAGCTTCAGACTAATTTTTTTGCGTTGTTTCATTGCATGTGTTGTTCATTTTTGCTACACGTTTTGATGCTTTAAAATTTATGAAGGTACTAGCTTTATATACCCGGCGTTGCACGGGCGTACCCATCATAAGGCTTACTTGTATATTATGTAAACTTGTAATTTTATGTCAATCGATACCTCTCCCTACTTCTCAGCAACCCATCACCATATTATAATCACCCCTCCCCCATGCTGATGTCAGCATTAAAATGTTTCTATCTTAATATCCCACCGGCCCTTCGAGGAGTTTGAGGGCTTCCTCGCAAACCCCTGTGAAAATCGCCGGTTTCATAAATAAAGAATTACCTGGCGTTGCCCAGGGTAATAAAAGTGAATGGAGTTAACCTGAGCTCTAGATGCATATGTACAAACAACCGAATTATCTATAATCCACACACACACACACCTTTCCACGCTTCATTTAATTAAAGTTGATCTCTCTCTTTTCATCTACCACCAATTTGGTGTTCAAAAAATATATAAAATATACAAATTATTGGATTGTTTCTAGCAATTTTTACAAAATCTAAGCGAATGTCGAAAATTCGTGGCATTGATCGTGTTTGTTACAATTAATCCTGTTTGTTGTATTTTAAATCAAGGAAGTTATGGATATCAATTTCCTTCTTTGAGATATGAAGGAATGTGTAAAAAACACGTTTTGCTAATCCTCCCCTCCTTAGGAGACGAATTTTGAAAAATCCTGAAACTGATTTTTAGGTATTCGTCTTCCTTTCATTTTAAAGCAAGAATTTTATGGGTATCCGATTCCTACTTTGAGATATAAAGGTATATGTGAAAAACACGTTTAGCCCCCCCCCCCCCCCTCTTGGGGTCGAATTTTGAAAAATCCTGAAATCGATTTTAGGTATTCGTGTTCCTTTCATTTTAAAGCAAGAATCTTATGGATATCTGTTTTCTTCTTCGAGATATGAAGGAATATGTGATAAAACACGTAAAAACACGTTTAGCCCCCCCCCCCTCCCTCCCTTTGAGCCCGAATTTTGAAAAATCCTGAAATTGGTTTTTAGGTATTCATGTTCCCTATATTTTAAAGCAAGAATTTTATGGATATAAATTTCCTTCTTTGAGATATGAAGGAATATGTAAAAAACACGTTTTGCCCCCCCCCCCCTTGGGCGTTGAATTTTGAAAAATCCTGAAACTGATTTTTAGGTAATCGTCTTCCTTTCATTTTAAAGCACGAATCTTATGGATATCCGTTTCCTACTTTGAGATATGAAGTATATGTGAAAAACAAGTTTACCTCCCCCCCTCCCCCCTTGGGGCCGAATTTTGAAAAATCCTGAAATTGATTTTAGGTAATCAAGTTCCTTACATTTTAAAGCAAGAATCTTATGGATATCTTTTTTTTTCTCTGAGATATGAGGGAATATGGGAAAAACATGTTTTGCCCCCCCCCCCCCCCATGGGGGCCGAATTTTGAAAAATCCTGGAATTGATTTTTAGGTATTCGTGTTCCTTTCATTCTAAAGCAAGAATCTTATGGATATGTAGTTTCTTCTTCGAGATATGAAGGAATATGTGATAAAACACGTAAAAATTTGTTCCCTTCATATTCCTTACATTTTAAATCAAGAATCTTATGGATATCAATTTTCTTCTTTGAGATATGAAGGAATATGTAATAAAACACGTTTTGACCCCCTCCCCCCCTTGGGGGGCGAATTTTGAAAAATCGCTTCTTAAATGACGCCTTCAGCACAAAAGTAATAAGCTCCCAAAATTTGATATCTGATCTCCAATAGTTTTTGCTGGATGTTGATACGTGAATAAGTCAGGACTTCTTCCTTTATATACATAGATGTTTAAGGCCTGATGGTGGTGGTGGTGGGTCTGAAGGCCATCCAAATTACCCCCCCCCCATGAAAATGTGTGGCAAAAATGAACAACACATAAAAAGTAACAAAGCAAAAAAATTAGTCTAAAAAGTTATCAGCTTTAAGCTTAGCATCAACCACTCCTTGAAATCGTTCCTCTACAGAAGAGTTTCTCAAAGTGTGTTCCACGGAACCCTGGGGTTCCATGAGACAGTCAGGCTATAATTTATCTTATTCTCTATCAGATATGTGAATTCCACTATCGAAGACTGTGAAATTTTTTAAGAGGATCATGGAATCGAAGAAACAGCAGTATTCTCAAAATTTTATTTATTTATTTTCTATTTACCTGCATATTTTTGTTTTTATGATCACTATTATTTCTTTCTATGAAGAATTTTTTTAATGATATTTTTGTTCAATTCAATAAAATCTAAGTATTAAAACAATAATCGTCTCATTCAATATCATATTAAAATTTAGGGGAGGAAGGGGTCTATTGATTAAAAAAAAATGTAGAGGGTTCAGTGAACTTTGAAAATTGTTTGGGGGATACAGCGATCAAAAAAGTTTGGGAAACAGTGGTTCTTAACCGGTGGTCCAGGAGAAACCAAGAAGTGGTCCACAAAGTTAGCAGTGATAAAATAAAAATAATAAAAAATAGGTTTCATCGTTTCAAAAGGACCGCAAATTTAACAATTTTATACAGTTGGTTCTCTGTTTAACGGCGCTCTACTTAACGACGATCTCTATTTAAAGACGATATTTCCCGGTCCCGGTCCCTCCGACGTAAAAAATTTCTATTTTAAGACGATTTTGTTTCTATTTAACGACGATTTTTTCTTACATGATAAACTTTTTCTTCAACATTTATCTACTGGAGGGTTACTTTCTGTGGGGGAGTTTGGTTTCAAAAACAGACCCGGAATTTCCTTTATGTTTGTTGCAATCATAGACTTGTTGCAGTGGAAAAAACCGGGGGAGGGGGGGGCATAACTGTTTTTCGGAAGATCGAACATTCTTCCCTGTTGGATCGAATTTCTTAGTGCGGGTGTGGAATCACTCAATTGTACCTACCATGTTGTTATGTGATTTACGAACTGTACAAAAGTACCCCTCTCTCACTCCTTCTGGGAAGCACGTGTTCATGTTTAGAGAATTCATGTTTGGGTGTAGGAGCTCATTCCAGTACGAATACGAGGTGAGCAGAGCAAAATGGCATCAAAGCGAAAGCATCTTACGCTACACGAAAAAGTAAAAATTATTGAAAACTAAGAAGAAAGTGTTGGAATAACAAAAGTCCAATTCGCAAGACAATTTCAGCTACCCGAGTCTACTCTCAAAGGCATTTTAGCAAGCAAAGAGAAAATTCTTGAAGCAGCACAAAAATTTGGTTTGGGATCCAAATCCAGACGGCAGAAAATTCAATGTGGCCGATCAGAAGAGTTTGAGAAGGCAGTCCTGTAATGGTTTCATCAAGCAAGAGCATCTAACATTCCAATTTCCGGAGTGATATTTAAAGAAAATGCTATTATTCTGGCAGAAAAGTTTGGAATGCAAAATTTTCAGGCTTCGGCTGGTTGGCTAACAAAGTTCAAAGAAAGATATGGGCTTCTATTTAAAAGCATATCTGGCGAAAGTGACTCCGTGGATGAAAAAATAGTGGATGAATGGAAAATAGTGCTGAAGGGGAAATTAGATGGATATGATGAGAAGAACATATTCAATGCAGATGAGACGGGCCTATTCTACAATATGGTGCCTAATAAAACCTTAACGTATATGGGCGAAAAGTGTTTTGGTGGAAAACACACTAAGGAACGATTGACTGTTTTACTGTGCACTAATTCGGATGGATCTGAGAAATTTCCACCACTAGTTATAGGCAAATCAAAGCAACCAAGGTGTTTTAAGAATATCACCAGGAAACCTTGTGAGTACCGCAATAACAATAAAGCGTGGATGACATCACACATTTTTATTGACTGGATTAGAAAATTTGATGCAAAAATGCATCGAGAATAGTGAAAAGTCTTACTTTTAATCGACCGATGCACTGCATATACTCCAAATATCCCTGGACTTACAAATTTCACTATCCATTTCTTACCAGCTAATTGCACTAGCAAGTTGTAGCCATTATACCTGGGAATCATTCGCAGTGTGAAAGCATACTACAGAAAGTCTTTAATTAGGAAATTAATAAACAATTCGGCTGACAGTATAAAAATTAGAAAATTTACAATCTTGGAAGCAATGCACATGATAACATCAGCATGGAAAGAAGTTTCTTCATCCACAATACAAAACTGCTTTCGCGTTGCTGGAATTCACAAATAACTTGTAGTGGAAATGCAAAGTACGGATGTAGAAATCAACGAAGATGACATTACCCCTGAAGAATGGAGAAGTCTTGTTGAAGATGAGGATGTTTCAATTCAAGATTTCTACAATTGTGATAAATATGTTTTAACAACAGATTTCAGAAATGTAGAACAAATTTATGAAGATATTGTAAACGAAAACACAGTGTTAGACGAAGAAGGTGAAGTTGAAGACACGGAAAACGAGTCACCTCCACCGTCATACACAAATGCAATATCTGCTCTAGATGTTCTCCAACGCTATATTACATCGAAAATGGAAGGTGACTCATTTAACATTTTAGAAAATCTGGAAAAGAGAATAACGAAAACAAGGCGAATGAAGCAATCAAAACTTTTTGAATTTTTTAAAACGTAATTTATTTTTTGTTTGTACTCTTTTTTTTCAATGTAATTTAAAATAACTTTTTGTGAATAAAATAATGATAATAATAAAAATAACATTTTTAAACACGCCAATATATTAAGAAATATATTGACAGTCCTAAACCTGTAAAGTGGGAGGGGAAATGTTATTTATTTCACAAATTCTGTTTAAGGACGATCTCTACTTAAGGACGATTTTTCACGGTCCCTTGAAAGTCGTTAAACAGAGAACCAACTGTATTATAAAAAAAATGAAATTCTCTCCCCCCCCCGAATTTATTGTTCAAATTCTAAAAAATCCTATATTTCTTCCGTTTCGAGTACGAAAAAATCCCTGTTCTGCTTTAAATATTATGCCTTATTTATGTTCTGTGACTCGTCGCAGCAATTTTAACTCTAGTAAAGCTCAGCAAGCTCAAAAATCACAATAACTTTTTAAGTTTTTATTAAGCGTTTAAATTTGCTATTGAGTTTATTTTTATGTCAAATTTGTTATTGTTATCGAGTTTATTTTGTGACTTTTTTATTAAAATTGTTTATCAAAAATAGTTTGTTTATTCAGAAATGTAATCCATTTTTGCCTCTAAAAGGGTTGGTTTGGTGAGGGTCCCCGACGAATTTTTTTCCGACAGGGGGTCTCTGATCAACAAAAGGTTAAGAACCACTGCTCTACAGAATCAACCCTCTTGTTAACTGAGGAACCCTATTTCTAAGTACACGATATCTTTTGCAATGAGATAGAAACAAAATAAAATAAATTTCATTAAAATCGAACCACAAGCTACAGAGCAATTAACAGACTTTTAAATTATATTTCATATTTTTCATCTTTAAGAATAGAGCGATATAACAGAGAGAAATATTCAACTGCTAACTGACTGACTACAAATTTCCCAACACATGATAACTATCAAGTCTCTTCAACCCTAAGGAAAATTCCCCCAGTTCTCTACAGATCAAGTTTGCAGCCCTACTCGCTGACTATGATAAGTCACATTCACATGCAGTGTAGCTTACATTTTTGTCATTGGATACCAACTTTACATGTATTTTTCATATATTCACTGACCTTAAAATAAGACTTTTTTAAAGTTATTTAAAAATGCATTTAGCTGATATATATATATATATATATATATATATATGGGAAATTCAATCCCATCTCCATCTCCAAACGTTACGCGGCGCTACTGTCCCTGTGACGTCAGTGCGTGAGCCAGCATGATGTATTCCCGCATTATCAGACGATCGCTGTACTCCGAGATGGGAAGACGTCCCTCTCGAGGTGTTTATTTTCATTTTTATACTATTTAACTAATAAAGGATGTTTATATCCAATGTTGCTGTGGTCGTTCCCTCCCCACATTTGGGGGTTCGGCCTTTCCTTCTCTTTCCCTGCGTGAATTGTTCCCCCTAGACCCGTTTCCCGTTTAAAAAAGAAGTATCATCCCAGCAGACGGCTGTGGACACTTTTGTTTTTGAATTTAGTAGTGGCTGACGTGCCAATTGCAGCAGACGGCTGCTCTCACCAAGGATATTTGTTTTAATCTACTAGAACACCTATAACAAACCAACGAATCTACAATATTTTCGCCACGGACGTTGAAATCGAAATTAAAATTGCTGATGTGCTGAACTGTGTAATCTTCAAGAACTTAGTGCAATTCCTACACTACTGGATATAGTGCCATTCTACTGGATAACGTGATTTTGAATAGTGACATTCACATAAAAAAAAACTGGATTTTCGTGGGCTATTCTTCCTATTGTCATTGGATACCCTTCGAGCCACAAGAACTGTTCCCTTAAGCGAGGTAGGCCCCATTTTTTTTGTTTTCCCGTTAGTTTGTGTTTCAAAATTTCGTAATTTCTTAAGTATAAAATTTTCCCCCTCAGTTGTGTTATTAATTTGTTTCAATTTTCATTATGGCCCTAACCTTAGGCGATATCCCTCTCATTGCTAACTCCCTCACATATGGAACAACCCAAAACATAAAATTATTAAATAACTTATTAATTTGTTTCAATTTTCATTATGGCCCTAACCTTAGGCGATATCCCTCTCATTGCTAACTCCCTCACATATGGAACAACCCAAAACATAAAATTATTAAATAAAGTACTCGGTTATACCGAATTCGACAGCTCATCGCGAAATAAAAATGCGTCAATTTTCCTCATTCCCCTCAAAATTTGATGTCGCGAAACATAAAGAATGCTTAATGAAGAATCTTTCACTCGCCGATTTTATTTCTGTTGCTAATTTATTACATTTAGATAATGTCAGTACTAACAAAATTGAGTTATGCGATAATATTCTTTATGCCCTATCCGATTTGTCAAAATTTCAAAATTCTTTAGATACGAGTTTTTTATGCGACGCTGAAAACGAAATTACTCTTTCTCCTGAGTCTACAGCAAGTGATTCAAATGTAGGTCAAGGTACTTCCAGCCCTTTACAAAACGTTCCCGCGTTTCAGTCAGATACCCAGACTAAAGAACTGTGGCTTGACACCTCTCCTAGCAGAAATGATGTTTTGATAAACAATAATGTTTTGATTTCTGACTCTATGAGTTCTTCCTTCTGGCCTTTCAACCTCCTGTCGCCAGTTCACAGGCAATAATTTATATTCCGTCCACAATTTTTTTGCCGACGTGGAGGATAACTTTAATTTATTTCCCGCTATCAGTGATCAACAAAAATTGGTTTTTGCCAAACGCCTCATTACAGGACCTGCTAAAACTTTTTTGTTTTCTCAAAGAAATCTGAATTCGTATGATTCATTTAAGACCGCGTAAATAAATGAATTTTCTGATAGAATCACATCCATTGAAATTCATAGACAACTCGAAAGACGTCACATGCGTTCTAATGAAAGTTTAATGCAGTATTTTATAGCGATGCGTGAAATTGCAAACCGCACTACTAATACTATTGATGAATGTTCCGTCATTCAGTGTACTATACAAGGAATACAGGGTACCCCATCAGAGAAAATTATTCTTTACGGTGCAAAATCTTATACCGAATTCAAAGAAAAACTCCGAACATACGAAACCGTAGTTAGTCAAAAGAACACAATTGGTTCGAATTTTCGGCGTGCCGGCGATGGCCAAAGATTGCGGCACGGAACCAAACACTTCACCACAAAGACGTGACTCAAAATTTACTGTTGCTAGCTCAGCAAAATCTCATCAACGCTGTTTTAATTGCAATGCAATTGGACATATCTCAAAGACGTGCCCCAGTCGTTCTCTTGGCCCTCATTGCCATTCTTGTAATTTATTTGGACATAAGTCTGCGGACTGCCGCCGTACTCCTCAAATTCAAAGCTCCGCGACGCATGACGGTGTCAACACGGTGCATGTTGTTACTTCTCCCACTAATATATGCAAAACGGTTGTTATTTTTGATAATACATTTTCGGGATTAGTGGATACTGGCAGTCATTCGACGCTTCTTTCCGCGTGGATTAAACTAGGATCACCACCGTTGACGAATAGCACTACAATGCTAACTGGTTTCGGTTTTTCAAAAACTCAAGTCATTGGTTCTTTTGCTTCCGAAATCAAAATAGATTATCAAATTTTTCCAGTTAATATCTCCATTGTTCCAAATAACTGTATGACTTTCGATCTCATACTAGGTTGCGATGTAATCCAACAGGCGAATTTAACTATTACACCTGACGGTGCTATGTTTTCAAAAATTTCAAAACCTGATGATCCTGCCGCACATGACGATTTTGTAATGACAATTTCAGCCGATCCTCCTTCTTTTGATATTGGTCCTAACATTTCTCGCCAAACCCGTAATGACGTTGAACAGCAATTGTTAGCCTACAAACCTAACAAAACGAAAACTGCGAACATCGAACTTGATATAACGCTTACTGACGATAAGCCAATTTTCCATACACCCCGACGCTTACCATTTGCAGAACGTGATATAGTGGATGCTCAATTTGACGAATGGTTATCAAATGGAATTATAGAGCCATGTTCTTCCCCCTACGCTACTCAAGTCGTTGTCGTTCGTAAAAAGAACGGTCAGCCGAGAGTTTGCATAGACTATAGGCAGTTAAATCGTAAGTTAGTCAAGGATCACTACCCTTTACCTTTGATCGACGATATTTTGGATCGTCTCCAAAATGCCAACATATTCAGTACACTCGATTTGCGTAATGGATTTTTTCACGTCCCCGTAAACGAAAAATGTCGCCGTTACACTAGTTTCGTGACGCATTCAGGCCAATTTCAATTCCGATATATGCCATTTGGATTAAGCTCTTGTCCTTCTGTTTTCATGCGATACATAAATGCCGATTTTCGTGACCTTATTGCCAAAGGTATTGTACTCCCATACATGGATGATCTCATCATTCCAGCGAATAAATTCCACCGAGTCTGAAGCTCTTGAACGTCTGAACACTGTTTTAATTGTAGCTCGTGATTATGGACTTGACATAAATTTTAATAAGTGCCAATTTCTGTATAACAAAATTGAATTTCTAGACCACATTGTGGAGCACGGAAAACTGTTCCCCTCCTTGGGGGCAGTCCTGCTACAAAAATCCAAGCAAGATAATTGTTTCCATCCCGTCTACTACATGTCCAAGAAGACGTCGGACAACGAACGCAAATATACAAGCTACGAACTTGAAGTACTCGCCATTGTGGAAGCACTTAAAAAATTCCGTATCTACGTTCTTGGTTCACATTTTAAAATAGTTACTGACTGTAATGCATTTGTGAAAACCTTAAGTAAAAAAGAACTTAACTCACGTATAGCTCGATGGGCATTGTATCTTCAAGACTTTGACTACGACATCGAACACCGTACTGGTTTAAAAATGGCTCACGTTGATGCCCTTAGTAGAAGCCCATGTTGCATGATTATTCAGGACAGTGTCCTTATACAACTTCTTAAAGCACAACAATCAGACGAGCATATCGAAACTATAAAAAACTTCTTTCAACCGCACCATATGACGACTATATAGTTAAAAATAATCTGCTATATAAAACTGTTCAAGGAACTGATTTACTTGTAGTGCCCGAAGGTATGCAGACGAAAATAATTCAGGCAGCTCACGAACGAGGCCACTTCGCAGTACTACGCACTCACGAACTGTTGCAAAAAGAATTTTTTATCCCGAACTTGAAAGAGAAAATACAGCGATGCATCAATAACTGTGTTACATGCATCCTCAATAATAGAAAACGTGGAAAGCAAGATGGAATGCTGCATCCCATCGAAAAAGATGACACACCCCTGCACACGTACCATATTGACCATCTAGGCCCACTTGCTAGTACATCTAAACGTTACAAACACATTTTTGCAGTTATTGATTCATTTACTAAATTTGTGTTGTTATACCCAACCCAGTCTACAGACGCCGCTGAAGTAATCAATAGGTTGGAAACTCAAAGAGCCGTCTTCGGTAATCCGTCCCGGATAATTTCAGACGGAGGTACCGCGTTTATGTCTACTGCATTTCAAGAGTATTGTGAAAAACAGAATATACGTCACATTGCTGTTACTGCTGGACTTCCCAGATCGAACGGTCAAGTTGAACGTCTCAACTCCGTCATCATCGCCGTACTTTCTAAACTCTATCAACAACCCGGAAAAATGGTATTCGCATGTTCCAGCCGTTCAACAAATCATCAACTCCACCTTCCAACGTAGTATCAATTCCACTCCATTCGAAATTCTTTTTGGGACTAAAATGCATTCTCCCCAAGACATCAAAATTGTTGATATGATCAACGAGGAAATAAAATCTACATTTCTCCAAAAACGTGATGATCTCCGTAAAGACGCTAAAAGGCAAATATGCAAGGTTCAAGACAAAAATCGTCGTACTTACAATCTGAGACGCAAACAAGCTCACCCCTTCCAACTCGACGACCTTGTAGCAATCAAGCGTACCCAGTTTGGTCCTGGTCTCAAACTCAAACAAAAATTTCTTGGACCATATAAAATTACAAAAGTAAAACCAAACAACACTTATGATGTTGAAAAGTGTGCATTCTTCGACGGACCAGTGAAAACTTCAACTTGTGCAGAATATCTGAAACCTTGGTCCAACACCATTGAGCATATAACTTGATATTTTTATTCAACTGAACTTCCTTTGTTTTTTACAACAGACTATTGACAATTGACTCTCACGAACTTATTTTTTTTTCCTCTCACGTACATAATTTTCCATTTTTTTTCTTGTCATCACTAATATTGTTTTTTTCTTTTAGTTATTTCGTATTTGCTGTGTCTTTTTTTTTGCCAGTTTATTTCCAGCCAACTATGGTATTGTATCACTATTTTCATTTTATATTTTGCATTTTTACTGTTATTTTATATTTGTATTAACTGTGTTCTACTGTTTTTGATAAATTTTTGCTGTGTACCTTAAGGCGAGGTCGCCTGTCCGGTAATGATGGCCGAATATGGGAAATTCAATCCCATCTCCATCTCCAAACGTTACGCGGCGCTACTGTCCCTGTGACGTCAGTGCGTGCGCCAGCATGATGTATTCCCGCCTTATCAGACGATCGCTGTACTCCGAGATGGGAAGACGTCCCTCTCGAGCTGTTTATTTTCATTTTTATACTATTTAACTAATAAAGGATGTTTATATCCAATGTTGCTGTGGTCGTTCCCTCCCCACATATATATATATGTGTGTGTGTTAAGCATTAACTGAGAATATCCAGGGAGCTTCGAAATAACTAAATTCTAACGTTAAAAGCAATGATATTTCAGAGTCAATCAGATTACACGCGTCTACGAATGCATGTACTATAAGAGTTATTAATAGAGTGGGATGGCCTTGGGGAGAATTAAGAAAGAGAATCACAGGCATTCATTGCGTGGGGAGTTGTTTTGGAGTTCAGACTAGGTTTCCCATGAAAAATTATTTGTAAAGTCAGCAAAAGATGCTTCTCGGACATTCGGCAGTCGTCAATGAGCATGCGCGATAAGTTTAGACGCCTTGGGGGAACAATAGAATTTCGGCAGAGCGTTTTTGGATTTCGGTTTGGGCGGAGTGCGTCAGAGGTGAGAGATCAGAACAATAGCACGGATTGAAACGGGTTAATTAATAGTTATTGAATAAAGAATTTAGATGTAAACTAATTGTCTTTAATTCCACAGGCCTACGATGTTACTGACTGTATATTTTTAGAGTAAGTAGTAGGGGAACGAGTAAGAGGGAGTACGAGAATTAAGCTCGTCATAAAGTCGCATGGGATTAGGAATCTTCGCGGGAAAAAATTAAATTACCCCCATAGCCGTTTAAACATGAAGTTAGAATTAAATTTGTCCAGGTTCCGATCTCTAATCCTCGTGACTGCGTTGGCGGAAAGTGAATTTTGAGACAAGTTACGTTTTGAGACAGGATTGTGTTCGAATATATATGAAGCTGATAATTATTCCACCGTCGGCGAGTGCTACTGTTTCCCAGTTCCGGAGCGTGTGCTACATGATGCGTTGCTGTCTGCCATCTTTAAAAATTCGTCAACCCTTTCTGATGCGGAAGTTACGATGTAAATATAGTGATTTCTAATACTGAAATTTTTTGGGGCGGTGTCTAGTTGTTCCTGGCGGCGCTGTGTCCGTCGGGGAGATTGCTGTTTTCACGTTGGATTTGAAAAATCTTCAAACTTGTGCGTACTAAAATTATGTTCCGGAGGTGTTCTCAAAGTATTCAAGATTTTGTTTTATGTTTCAACGGAAGTTTTTCATCGCGGACATCACTACAGAGTTCCAGATGCCGTGCCTTTTTGTTTTTCGGGATACTAATTACATCGCCATGGACGTCGGCCATCACAAACAGAGAAGATTGTTCGGGTTTTTCAAATTCTTAGAAAAGTAAAGTGCATTTCGATAACAATTCTTTTTCTTTAGCTCATTCAGAGAATCATATTTTAAAAGAAAAATGTGTAAAGAATATTAAAAATGATTATTTAAAAAAATGTATTAAGTGAGAAAAATGTATAAAGTGAAATTATAAGGTAAACAAAGAAAACATGATTTAAATATAAATCTTAGGTTTAGGATTTTTGGAAATGACAAGTATTGATGTAACAATGATGAGTTTGAGATGTGGTGTCAGAGTAATAAACATAAAATATAGGTTTAAAAAATGTGTTTTGATGATTATAATTAAGATTTTTAGAGTTTTGAGCTTATTGAAGTACTTTACATTGTGAATTTATTGAAATATTTTAAGTTAGTAAATATTGCTATAATTTAAGCCCATAAAACTTATTGATGTTTCCCACTCCTGTTTATTGAAGAATGGGTTTGTAAGATATTTAACATATATAAATGTAGATGGCAGCACCTGTGTACAAAAAGTAAATAAAAGCGTATCAGCCACTAACTTCAGTTAGAAGTAAGCTAGCTGAGGACATGCCTGTAGTAACGATGTAGAGTTTGATTGTCTGTAGTTATCTCAATTCATCCACCTAAATAATAATGCTTATGAATATTAAGTCACCGAGAGTATCTTATATGATGTCAGAGTAGAACACCGTCCACCAATTTCCAGTAAAAAATCGCCTGAAAAAGAAGAAACTGACGATCGCAAAATGACGAGTAATCTACCAGCGATACAACCTTTCGATGCAGGTACAAATCCACCGGAAGCGTGGAGAAATTGGAAACAAGATTTTGAGGACTATATTGAAGCTCTACGATATGGAAATGAATCGGAAAAGACAAAAAGGCTCTTTTTCACCACGTGTGTGGAGATGAACTAAAGAAGCAGTACAGAGCATTCAACTTGAAACCGTTAACCGGCACTACGGAGATAAGCCTACAACAAATTCTAGACGAATTTGGAAAACATTTTCAAGATTTCCAAAATGAAATATATGCGTCCTTCAAGTTTCTCGAAATGAAACAATAGGGGAGAAATTCACCGATTTCTACCTAAGACTAAAGAGTACCGTTACTGAATGTAATTTCGGAGAACTAGAAGATCGCATGCTACGGGATAAAATTGTACAAGGGTTACAGGATAAACCTTTGCAAGAGCGCTTGATAAGAGAAACAAGCAGGAAATCAAAAACGTTGCAGGAAATTGTCAGCGAGTGTAAAACTGCAGAGCACAGCAAAGCGCAAGCCAGCGAGATGAACGTAAGCAAACCCGCCGTGATAGACGCCATTGAACGAGGGATCTCCCGAGCTGTGTCATCTAGAAGAGAATTCGGCGCCCGAAATGAAAATAAATATATGTGCCGATCGTGCGGTATGGTTCACGAACCTAGAAACTGCCCAGCTTTTGGAACTGTATGCCGAGTGTGTAAGCTAAGAAATCACTGGGCTAAAGTCTGCAGATCGCGAGGAAGAAATCAAAATAAAATGAAACGCGTGAGCGCGGTGGAAGAAAATGATGAGGTAAGTGACTCTGAATCTGTTTACTTCGGATAGCTGAAAACAATTGACGCAATTAATTGTAATGATAGTGAAAGTGTTTGGTATCAGGATATTATTGTAAATGACAATTGTGTAACATTTAAAATGGATACAGGATCTCAAGTGAATGTAATACCGAAAAGTAAAATTTTAAAATGGCCCAATAAACCTATTGTTACGAAATGCAAACAAACTATTCTGGACTACAGTGATGATTTGGTTCCAATAATAGGAGAATGAAATTTACCCTGTAAAATTAAAAACAAAGAAGAAAATTTACGTTTCTTAGTGACAGAGCTAGAATCTAGTCCCATTTTAAGCCTACAAGCCTGTACTAAGCTAGGACTGATAAAACGTCTGTATCAAATAAAAGAAAACAAGTCTAATTTAGAAGAAACCCCAGAACAAGTAATAAAAGAATTTAGTCATATCTTCACAGGTGTAGGGAGACTGTACCGAACAGTGAAGATTAAGCTTAAAGATAATTGTGTCCCACACATAGCAACAGATCGCAAAGTGCTATTAGCTCTTCATGATGAAGTTAAGGAAGAGCTAAACAGAATGGAGGATACTGGCATTATTACCAAAGTTGAAGAACCTACTGAGTGGGTAAGTAACATGTTGATTGTAAACACTCCTAAAAAGCTCCGATTTTGTCTTGATCCAAGGCCATTGAACAAAGCCATACAAAGGCCACATTATCCAGTTCCAACAGCGGACAGTTTAATGACTAAGCTTCAAGGCAGCAAAATCTTTACCATATTAGATGCTAAAAATGGGTTCTGGCAATTGCCATTAGATAAAAATTCATCATTGTTAACAACATTTGTCACCCCATGGGGTAGATACCGATTTTGTGTTTTACCTTTTGGGCTCAATAATGCCCCAGAAGAGTTTCAGAAAGCAATGGATGAAGTGTTTGAAAAAGAGTTGGAAGTGAACGCATATTTTAATGATATAGCATTAGGATCTGTTTCAGTTGCAGAACACTGCCAGCTGTTACGTAGGGTTCTCACCATTGCTAGAAGAGCTAACCTTAAATTCAATCTAGATAAAACCCAGCTTGCATTGTCCAGTGTGAACTATTTAGGACACATAATATCAGATAAAGGTATTAAAGCAGATCCCAAGAAGATAAAGGCTATTCATGAGTTTGCAGTGCCAAAATGTAGAGAAGACTTGCAAAGATTTCTGGGTATAACATACTTGGCAAAATTTACACCACATCTGTCAAACTTGACTCATTCATTGCGACAGTTACTGAAAAAAGACATTGAATGGCTATGGGATGAAAATATTCAAAGAGACTTTCAGCTAATAAAGCAAACTATCATGCAGTCCCCATGTTTAGAATATTTTGATGAGACTAAAGCTGTAACTGTGTCTGTAGAAGTTAGCAAAGATGGGTTAGGAGCAGTTCTACTTCAAGATTGTAAACCTGTTGCCTATGGATCAGCATCACTCACTGAAGCCCAACAAAACTATGCTCAAATTGAAAAAGAGCTATTAGCTATAGTTTATGGCTTGGAACATTTCAACTACTATACATATGGGAGAAATGTAACAGTGCAAACTGATCACAAACCAATACTTGGCCTTAGCAAGAAACCGTATGATACAATTTCTCCTCGTCTTCAACGCATGTTACTTCGGCTCAACAGGTACAATGTAACATTAGAATATGGACCAGGAAAGAAATTGCTCATAGCCGATGCACTGTCCAGAGCACAGTCTATAGTTGACAATTTTGATGATGGGTCATATCAAGAATCTACAGTGAAAATAAACTTGTTAACACAAGCTTCTTCAGCAAAATGAGAAGAAATTGCAGAGCTCACAAGAAATGATTCTGAGCTGCAAGATGTGATATTTCACATAAAAAATGGATGGCCTGATAAAAAGAAGGCAAGATTAGCTGCTGAAGCATACTGGCATTGTAAAGATGAACTTTATGTAACAAAAGAAGGAGTAATATGTCGAGGACAACGACTTGTAGTGCCAACAGCCTTTAGGCATGAAATTTTGAAAATATTACATGTGTCGCATAAAGCTGTTGTGCGTAGTAAAATCAAAGCTAGAGAATACTTTTATTGGCCTAATATAAACAATGACGTTGAAGCATACGTATTAAAGTGCAAGATCTGCCAGAAATATCAACGAGCAAACCAAAAAGAAACCATTTATGAAGAAGACCTTCCAGAGAGACCATGGCAGAAAGTAGCCTGTGATTTTTTCTATTTGAAAGGAAAACAGTATCTTCTGATGATAGACTATTTTTCTAAATATGCTGAATTAAAGCCAGTAAGCAGTACAACAGCACAAGCTGTAATAAACATCTTGAAGTCCATTTTTGCCACACATGGACTACCTGAAGAGCTAGTTAGTGATGGAGGACCACCATTTAATTCTAATTTTATGAGAAAATTTCTCAAAGATTGTGACATCAAGCCTCATATTACATCACCACACTTTCCTAGGGCAAATGGACAAATTGAGAGATGTGTGCAAACAATTAAAAAATCTCTTACTAAAGCTGCAGAGGATGGTAAAGACTTATATGCAGTAATGCTAGACTACAGAACCCAATCTGCAAAAGATATGCCATCACCTGCTGAATTATTAATGGGCAGACGTTTGAGATCTTTTCTACCCTCCCATCCAGATATGTTGAAACCAAAGTTTAACGTAAAAGATGCTCGCATTGTTCTGAAAGAGAGGCAGGTCAAGCAAAAGAAATATGCTGATAAGCATGCATCACGACTGCAAGAACTTCCAAACAAGACATATGTTTGGTTTAAGCATAACATGAATGAAACAAGGCTTCATAGTTCAAGTAGGACCACAACCTAGGTCATATATTATAAAAGGGAAAGATGGTGTTACCTACAGACGAAATAGGTACCATATTCGCCCTGATAATAGTTCGAATGTGGATAACAGTTTAGCCTGGAATCGAACTGTAGAAGATCTTTGGGAAAGCTCCAGTGACTCTTCAAAGACTCAACATGTACCAGCAGGTAGTTCTAATGATCAAAGCACCATCAGTGACACTTTAAAGACTCGACAAGCTCCAGTTAGTAGTTCTAATGATCAACTTAGTAGATCGCCTGAGATAAGAAGATCAGAAAGGACTATTGTGAAACCCATTCGTTTTAGACTATTAATTAGGACTTTTATCAAAAAATTTACTCATTTAAAATATCTGTTTTTGGACTGCAAAGTAAGATTTCAGTTTGTAAAATTTTGTGTCTCAAGTTTTAAAATTCACTCATCTTAATTTGTAAAATGTAATTTGTTACTTTCATTGGTAATATTTGCAATTGTAATCTTTTAATCTTAAAAAAAAGGGCATGTAAGATATTTAATATATATAAATGTAGATGGCAGCACCTGTGTACAAAAAGTAAATAAAAGCGTATCAGCCACTAACTTCAGTTAGAAATAAGCTAGCTGAGGACATGCCTGTAGTAACGATGTAGAGTTTGATTGTCTGTTGTTATCTCAATTCATCCACCTAAATAATAATGCTTATGAATATTAAGTCATCGAGGGTATCTTACAGGGTTCGCTTTAGTATAACTTGGAGGTTTGGGCATTTAACTTTTCTGACACTTCCCATTGGTTTGTTAAACAGTTTAATTTTCAGTAGAGTTTAGACTGCTGAATAAAATTTGATATTTATGTGTACTGTTTTGTTGGTTTTGAAAAGAATTTTGAGTAGGAAAGATTTTATAATGTTTACAGAAAAATTAACCAAAATTTTGAAATTGAAATGCTTGAAAATTATTTGGTGATGAAATTAAAATGTTTATCCATCTTTTTCCTTGGGGAGGGAAAGCAAAGTAATGTGCTAAATTATGAACAATTAAAAATTTTTTGCAACTAATTCTGGTCTCCTGGTTCGACGATGGTTTTTATTCCTTGTATATATTTTTGTGTTTATCTGGGTTTCATACGGAGTTTTTCCAGTTTACAGTAATCTTACAATTAAGTGTGTTATTTTGATTTTGGTGGGAACCCTGAATTGTTCTATATATTTTTGATAAACATTATTCTTTGTGCTTTATATGTTGATTCTCATAAAGTGTTATTTTGGTTTACAGTTGTTTCACAGGTTAAAACTAAGTGTATTTCATAGTACTGAGTAAAAAAAATTTTGATATTGCGATTTTGTTTTAAATAAGGTATGGAAATTAAGAATAGTATTTTCTTGATATAAAGTAAAGGATTATGATGTTTTAGTTTTAGCAAGGATAGAATTGTGTTGATTTTGAATAAAATATGAGGGGTATTACACATCTTGTTCACAAATAGTATGATCTTATGTTTTGACCGGGCATGAGCCTGTTTCACATGCTCCCTCATTTCATAGATGGAGTAGAATCTTAAGATGGTCACCGAGTGATTAGGAAATGCATGTAAAAACGAGAAAGAAATGTTCTGAATTTTGTGATAAAACTTGAAAGTTGAGTCCATGCCTATGCTATATAATTGCTTTTATGTAATAATTAATGTGTAATTTTAAGTGACAATTTAAGTGATATTTTCTACATTTACTCATTTTTAAGTGTTGTGTATTTTGATAAAAGTTTGATGTTTTTCTTAGTATTTTGTACAATTTTGATATTTGATATGTTGTCAAATCAAGGATGTCTCAAATGGAGACTTAATGTAATATGTAATCCACACCTTGATTCAATCCGGCTAAGTGCAAATAGGAAAAACTTTAGGTTAAAGAAAATTTCAGTTGTAATCATTGGATGTTGATTTTAAATAATGGGGTTTTCACTGAGATTTTTGCTGTGTGGGAGACGTCTCTATTCAACATTTTTCCAGTTGGCTAATTTTAGTGTTTTTCTCTTCTGAAGACTTGCCTCAGGGAATTAGCTACTCCTTGTTTGCGTGCCTTCAGGGGGACGGGGGGGGGGAGTTGTGAAGGATTAACTGAGAATATCCAGGGGGGCTTCGAAATAACTAAATTCTAACGTTAAGAGCAATGATATTTCAGAGTCAATCAGATTACACGCGTCTACGAATGCATGGACTATAAGAGTTATTAATAGAGTGGGATCAGCGACATAGCGAGCATAACAGGCGCCCGGGCCTAGATATCTTTTTGGCGCCCCATCCACGAAAAACATATAGTAATATTATATGTAGAATTAGTGAAAAGGACCATTTGGCGCCCGAGGCATGATAGACCCCCTTGCCCCCCCCCCTCTCGCTACGCCACTGAGTGGGATGGCCTTGGGGAGAATCAAAGGCATTCATTGCGTGGGGAGTTGTTTTGGAGTTCAGACTAGGTTTCACACGAAAAATTATTTGTAAAGTCAGCAAAAGATGCTTCTCGGACATTCGGCAGTCGTCAATGAGCATGCGCGATAAGTTTAGACGCCTTGGGGAACAATAGAATTTCGGCAGAGCGTTTTTGGATTTCGGTTTGGGCGGAGCGCGTTAGAGGTGGGAGATCGGAACAATGGTACGGATTGAATCGGGTTAATTAATAGTTATTGAATAAAGGATTTAGATGTAAACTAATTGTCTTTAATTCCACAGGCCTACGATGTTATTGACTGCATATTTTTAGAGTAAGTAGTAGGGGAACGAGTAAGAGGGAAAAAAACAAATTGTACACATGCACAATTTGTCCGTAAAGTAATGAGACTGGGTCTGGTAAAAAGAATTTATTGATCCTATAGGTACATATTGTTAAAGTCTACAAAATAGTCTCCTTGGGCGTCGATACACCGCTGCCGACGCGATTCCCACGTTACAAAGACCCCTTGGAAGTCAGCTGTCGTAACCTCTTTCTAGACTCAGTGACAGCCCGTTGGATGACGGGAACATCTTCGGAACAGTGACTTTTCAGGCTTCTCTTGAGCTTTGGTAACAGGAAAACGTCTGCCGGGCTCACATCGGGGCTGTAGCAAGGTTGCAACCCCTATCCGGGCCAGGTAGGCGGTCACAACGAAGGCGGTGTAGAGTGGAGCGTTGTTCTGGTGGAGCTTCCAGCGATCGGCAATCGCCGGTCGTTTCCGTTCGACGTCTCTGTGCAGGCGTGCAAGGACTTTTTTGTAGAAAACGGCGTTGACGTTTCGTCGCGGAGGTACAAATTCTTTGTGGACAAACCTACGCTTGTCAAAAAAGACAATGAACATTGTCTTTACCTAGGACTTCGACATTCTCGCTTTCTTGAGGCGCGAGAAGTTCGAGGTGTGCCCTTCCGAACTTTGGCCCTTGGTTTCGGGGTCGTACTGGAACACCCATGATTCGTCGCCTGTTATTACGTCGTCTAAAAAGCCCGGTTCACTTTCTAACTGCTCCAACATCTCACGGGAAATGTCAACTCGTCGTTGTCTTTGTTCATCACTCAACACTTTTGGCACCAATTTCGCACAAACCTTCCCCATGTTCAAATTTTCAGAAATAATCCTGTGAACCGTTGTCTTGCACATGTTGAGGTTTTCGGCGATAAATCTTACACCCAAACGACGGTCGGATTCCAGGCGATTTTTTACTTTGGCCACATTTTCGCCCAAACCACTCGTTGAAGGGCGCCCAGATCGTTCCATTTCTTCAACGGTCTCCCGTCCGTTCTTAAACTCACTGAACCACCGAAAAACCTGAATCCTTGACAGGGCGTCGTCTTTGTAAGCCTCTCGAACAAAGGCAAGCGTCTCGGAAGCGGTTTTGTCCAGGTGAAAACAAAATTTAATCGCGTAGCGCTGCTCAAACAAATGCTCCATTTTTGAAGTTTTCTGCCGTGACAAAAACAGTTTTTGCGCCACGCGTGATTCTCACTGCGTCAGAGCTCGGACGCGGCTGCTGCCCGGTGCGTTGCTTAGCTTAGACCCCCACCACAAATCCCGCCGCCAGGGAGCGCGTTGCTGGCGACTGGAGCGCCGTGCAGCGGCCAGTCTCATTACTTTACGGACAAACCCTGTACGTATATATATTTCAATATATATATATATATATATATATATATATATATATATATATATATTGATTGAAATTTTGTATGTGCACTGAGATTAAATTTTTAAGTGGTCATGTGACATTATAATTTCCAGATTATTTTATTATATATTTTGCAAATATTTTTAGTGCTTGCATAAACAGTCTTTTCCAATTAACATTTAATATTTCATATTTTGAAATGGTAACCGGTTTTTAAGAAATAATTTTCTTTCATATAATAACACAGAAAAGTAAAGGCAACAACTCTTTGAACAAAAATATTTCAAAATTGTTCAGAGAAAAATGTTTATTGTCACGAGAAAGAATTTTTAACACCATGTACATGGAAATGGTGAAATACTTACAGGACAGGCATTAAAATGCTAAGAAGGTTCCAGGTTTAAAATAAGGCAATCATTGAGTTTTCTTGGTTTTAGTTAACTGTGCAATAGACTTCAATAAATACTGTTTATCATAGCTCTGCAATACAAGTTGAGCTTTCAGTCTTTTTGCTAACTCCCTCTGAGAAGCATTAACTCTCCAGTAATAATGTATCATGAGGCTGAGAAATAAACATATCAAAATTACTGAACAATATGCTGAATAATACACTGAATGAACAAAATAGTATATAACTTTTTGGATATAATTCACACTATGACAATTAAAAGAAATAGCTGAATATGACACTAAGAGTAAGAATTAGATCAAATGGTTCACAATTAGTTTTATCGGTTTAATAATTTTTTTTAAGAGTTTCAAAGAAGGAGGTATTAAGCTAAAATGATTTATTTTGTTTGTCTTAAGATCAAATGAATCCCTGATGGGCTTTGGAAGAATAAGGCTGGATAAAACTGCTCCCTTCAGAAATAACATGAATAAAGTAATTAAAAAATTTTGAAAATTGCAGTTACTAGGCAGCATACTTTTAAACTGGGTTATCAAAATTAAATAAAAAAATATCTCGGAAAAAAAATCCCATAAATATACACCATCCACGTTATATAGTTGTTAGTGTTGCAAGTTTCCATGCAATGGGATCAGGTTCAAATTAGGATAAAGCATAAACTTTTCTTGGCTGTTTCCTCATAAGAAGCACTGTTGGTTCACCTATATGCTGCATTCATAATAAAGTAGTCAACAAAATACAGAATGGATAGGTGAATTCCCCCAGGACAAAAGGTCTACCAAGCTTGAAAAAAAGAGAAAGTGTGTATATATATATATAAAGGTGGTTATCAAAATAATGGAAACACCTATCAATATTAGTGCTGTTTATGAACATGCTTCGTATGCCTTAAAAAAAGTCTGGCAACTGGTATTTTTTTTATATAATATAGTGTATGTATTATTCTACTGTCAGGTAGCAGTAATGAAGCTAAGGGCATCGTGCTTTTGGGGGGAACAGCGTACAATGTCAAACCTTACAGACCTTGTGAAAAGGGGAAATTGTTGGAGCACGTGTAAATTGAAGTTTCTGTTACTGCAACCCCCAGGCAAATGGGTGTTTTTTGAACTATGGTATGAAAAGTCATGATAGCATACAGAGTGCACTGAAAAACATCCTTTGCCAAACAGAACAGGGGACGAAAGGGAGAGCTGAGTGAAAGAGACGGATGAGGTATTGAAGCAGATTGTGACACGAAGAAAGAAAACAACTGCAACCAAAATGACTGAAGAGCTCAATCGGCATCTGCATGTTCTGGTATCAACCATTAGAGGTAGGAGGGAACTTCACAAACAAATCATTTACGAAAGAGTTGTTATTCCCAAGCCACTTGTAATAGATGCAATTACAAAATATCGTCCCCAATGGAGCCACGAGTGCAAATCCTGGTTGAGTAATATGTCGAAAAGCAACATTTGGTCCGACGAATCATTGCTCACATTGTTCCTCTCAAAAGGACTTGCATATGTCTGGAGAACACCTACACAAGCGTAAGATTCTGGCTGTCTCATCTCAACTGTCAATCATGGAGGTAGATCTATTAGGGTTAATGGCATCTCATGGTTTTCTTCAGGCCCTATTGTAACCCTAAAAGGGAGATTGAATGAGAAGGACTATGTCAAAATTTTAGTTCACAAGTCGATCCTATGGTGAAAAAATTGTTTTTTTATGCAGGAGATGGCGTTCTCCGGTATGATAATCCCCTTATACATACAGCTAAATCTATCAAGTAAGGTTAAGAGCATGAAAAAGAAGTCAAATATCTTATCTTGCCCTGTACAATCCCCCAACTATAAATCATCTAACCAATGTGATCTATATAAGCGGATAGATAAAGGTATCGATATCCACCACAACATCTCTACAGGAACTTTCATGATTTTCCCCTGAAGAATGGTATAATATATTCTTAACCACTATTTATGACTTATATAATCCAATTCCAAGGAGAATCAGGTGGTATTACATGACAAAGGTGATCCTGACCCGTATTAATAAAGGTTTCCATGATGTTTCTTAGTGTTTCCATTATTTTGATAACCACCTGTATATATATATATATATACACACCCACCCACACATGAACATATTGTTATCTGAATGTAATAACTAGACAACCCAGTTTGCTGCTAACCTAATGGCATCTGTTGGCTAGTGTAATAATTAGACAAACAGAACAACGAGTATTTTCTTACTAGAAGAAGTAGACATTTGAGATCTTCAAGAACTTGAAGAATCGAGTTACCTAGTTCTTGCAATCAAGTGACAATATATACTGTAATTTTTATACATAAGTAAGAGAATATACTACAATTGAAAATGCAGGTTAATCATATTTGGTACATTTAAGAAAAATTCTCAAATTTCCTTGCACACAGGAACTGGGTCTACATGTAAAACAGAAGTAGTTTAAAAAATTTTAACCAACTCTTCCTTCCAACTCCTTTATTTTCATAACTACTTTTAATGGTCAAAATTTTTGTTAAAAACAAAACAAACAAACAAATAGTTATTTAATCAAGTTTACAGGCGTCTTTCATTGTTCATTCTTTGGTAAAAGATTACAACATTATTTTTTTAACGTTATTTTATAACAATTTTTAAGCACAGCTGTCAAAAACAGAGCAAAAAGTACATTAAGTTAGCAAATGTTTAATTCAGTGAATTCAGGATTTTGAATTTTTGTAGATGCAAAAATTACCACAGCAAAGCATTTCTGTATTTTTATCAAGACTATTGTTACTACTACTTAAACATTTTTGGAGCTTATTTATTAGAAAATACAATATGCAAAATTGAAATCAGACCATTAAGTCTGTTGCTTAAAGGTTTTATAAAAAAACAAACATATGCACACATACACTCAAAAAAAAAAAAAAAAAAAAAAAAAAAAAAAAAAAAAAAAAAAAAAAATTGATGAATAAAGAGACTTTTTATAAATGTTACGTGAAATTACCCAAATTAAGCTTGGGAAGATTCAAAGCCTTTATTCTTTAAAAGATGTACAGTCGATTCCAGTTAATTGGACCACATCGGGACGCTATCATTTTGGTTCTAATAATCAGCTGGTCTGATTAAACAAACATGCCTTATGTTACACGACAGGATTTGGTCCGAATAAGCAGCTGGTCCGATTAACCGGAATCGACTGTATTTAACTATTCATGAAATCTAAATAAAACCCATTTGCAAGTCCTATGATAAGAAATACAGTAGTATTAAAAGTTTGTAGATCTGTCATATGATTCTACAGTGCAATGCAAGGTTTTCAAGTTTCTACAATAATATTTTTACTGTAAAGATTTGGGCTCAAAATACATGCATCATTTATCTCTTCTACCTCTGACAGTAATTATATAGGTGAGCAGTTGTTCATTCAGTGAAAACAAACTGCCCTTTATATCAGATACTGTAGCTTTAGTCAAGCAAAAACAACACAAAGTTTCTAATTAAGACTACACAGCCAACCATCCCTGTCTGGAATAGCATATTATCAATGAATTTTACTTTTGAAATATTTATAAAATGGTACTGCATCCATACAGTATAAATTACAATTCACTACTAAGCATACTTCATGCTATTCATTCAACAGACATGCAGACCACAGAAACATAATTTATCAATGTGGTTCTTGGTTCTGAAAGGTTCAATACTTAACAAAGTTTGAATACTAATCTAAAGGGATCTTGCAGACAAATATGAATTTAAAAACAATAAAATTAAATGTTTAAGTCATTACCATAGCATAGTGCTTGTTATTGTAATAGACCAGTATGATGTTAAGACAGACACCCAATGTCTAAAAACTTGTGGTGCAGCTTCACTCATAGAATTATAGTATTGAAAAGGTCCACAGCCCCGTGATGGCTCAATACTTCAAGGAAAATTAAGAAAAAGAATATTTATGATTGCAACTGCAATTTTTAAATACAAAAATGAAAATGTTAAAAATCAAGTTCTAATATTGAAATAAATATATCTTATAAAATGCTTTACATATGAAATGGACAGAATATCAAACCTCACTATTTGTAAAGGTACTTTTTTTATTTTATATTACAAATATCTTCTCCATAAACACCTTAAAAGAGCATTTAATTACATTTCTTTTATACTGACTTATAACTTCACTAAAATATTCAATAGTTTAAGAGATCAAATCTTAAATGGATACAGATAGCACACCCATTTCTTGAAATTATTTAGATTTGCAATTTATCTGAACTCTGGGCAGATAATTCTTTCAATTTTAACAATTTCTGGCAAAAGATTTTTAATCTTTGGAATCTAAAATTCAATATCAAATAATGTTTTTTCTTTAACCCTTTCGCGGCGAACGTCACGTATACGTGACAGCAGCTATCCGCGTTTCTGGCCGACCGTCACGTATACGCGACAGCAGCTATCCGCGTTTCTGGCCGACCGTCACCTATCCGTGTCAGTAGTTCGGAACGTTTTATTAGTTAATTTTTGGGGCAGAAGATGGCACCGCATGTCTATGAAATTTGGAGTACACGTAGTTGGGACCTTCTATTCGAAAACAAGACTAGTATGAATCACATGCTGACTATCGTTTTATGTAAACAAACGGAGGAAGGGATGTATTGCGTCTGGCTGTCAGAGGGTAGGGCATTTAAACTTTGCACGTGGTCTTTGTTTACGAGCAATTTTGTTTTTCTTTTGCGGTGGGATTGCAGCATTGGGTATATGGGTTCACCGTTTAGTTTTGAGTCAGAATCAGACCCTGTTGCAGTGATATTTCTTTCCTTTGAGTATTTAATATGGCGAAAAGGAGAAAATATTTGACAGAAGACGAAATTTCTGAATTGATGAGAAATGTGTCAGAATCTGAAACAAATTCTGAAAGTAGTGACAGTGATATCTTCCAGTGAATCTCGTGGGGTGAATCTGTTGATTTGGAGCACCGAGATCAGAGTGATGATGAAGATATATCAGACATTTCTATTCTGAGTATATCACAGGACGGTGCTTCTTCGTGGTCTTCTCGTGTAAGGGATTTAACTCAACTAACATTCACAGTGGCATGTGGAATAAAAGTCGATGATGTTGTATCAAATGAATTTGATTTTTTTAGGTTTTATTTTATGAAACTGTAATGGATTTAATAACTAAATTAATGCGTATTATATTATACTAACCAAATTAATGCGTATGAGAGGTACGTAAACCCGGAAAGTGAATAGAGTTCATCCTCAAAGTATTTTTTGCCTGTAACTAAAGAAGAAATGTTTAATTTGCTTTGACAATTTTGATGGGTATTGTGAAAAAAAAATGAAAATTAAGATGTACTACTCAACGAATCCCATGATTGCAACACCTTTTTTCAGTAAGGTTATCACTCGGGACCAGTGCATCAAAATTCTTCGATACTTGCATTTTACTTCTTCTGATGCCAAAAAGATTGAAAAAATTAAACCTTTTTTAGATTTAATCATTCAAAACTTTCAGAGTTCTTGATATATTCCTGATAGGAATATATCAGTTGATGAAAGTCTCTTAGTATGGAAAGGGCGACTAGGATTTCGACAGTATGTCCCAGCAAAAAATATTTTACTGTATAACAAAAATCTTTTAGTGGAGAAATAATAAAAGAATGTGTAAGTAACCCATATATAGCTTAAATAAATAGATTTGCTCGTAAATGTTACTATTTTGGAATTTTTTGCAAATTTAGGCTTAGCGCTTGAAAAACCGCCGGCCTGGAGGGTACGCTCACGAGAAAAACCTCCGGCCTCAGAGGAAAGCGCGTGATCGGAACTGCCGTCGCGAAAGGGTTAAGCTAAGGATTTATATTTTCTTCTCTTTTTATGCTTATTTTTTAATGTTGAAACATTCATTATATAAATGTAGAGATTTAGAGGAAAATACACAAAAATGAATTGAAAAGTTTTGCCTTAATCACTGTATTTTTACTAGTATAGAAACCACAAGACATCAACTAGGTCAGGAACAAGTCGTGTTCTGTATGTACTAGGCCAGAGCCTGTCAAGGATTTCTGCACACACACGAGGAGATTAAATGGCAGCCATCAATGGAGTTTGTTTTGACAGTATTCTGTAATAGAGTTCTTAATGGCAGGAGTTGCACACATCAGTGCTTGACAGTTTGAAGATGGGTGTAGTCTTTTAAAGGAAATGATTCAGCCTTACTTCATACACTGTTCAGCCTTGACTTGGTAAATTCTTTCTTTTTCTCAAACTATAGAATAAAAACTACAACTTCTCAAACTACAGCAAAAAGGAACATTACCAACATCAAATGAAGTTGTACAGGGGTGATGGTGTGCCCAAGATCTGAAATTCTTTCCTGATGACATGTAACAATTTTTTATCAATGGGGCATGAGAACACATTCGAGATGTACAGCCATTGGATGAGGAAGAAAGAAAAGACGAAACACAAGTAGATAGCAAGAATAGTGTTCAATGAAGCTAACTGCATAAAATGTTCATCAGAAAATGTCATTTATGGCATTTAAGTAGGCATCCTATTGTTAGGGAGGATGACGAATTTCGTTCACAAAGAAAAATTTAGGTTGCGGCTTGAACCAGTCCTTAACTGCTGCCTGTACGTCCTCATTGGTGTTGAATCTTTACCCCTTTAAACATTTCTTTAGCAGCCCGAAAAGATGAAAGTCATATGGTGACAAATCTGGGCTGTATGCAGAATGTTTAAGGACCTATAATTTCTTAGGCTACTCCATCAACTATAACCTTGATGACATGTGGCTGTGCATTGTCTTGGAGAATAATGATAGCATACTGGGTCACTTGATATTGATAGCTTTATGCAGATTATCAAGTGTGTGGGTTTACTGTTCAGCATTAATCATGGTGTTGGGGTTCTTTAAACATACCCCAAACAATACTCCAATGAATCTTCATTGGCTTGCATTCCTCAGTTGTTAAAAACTGAATCACTGCTCACTGATCCTGCCTGGATAGGTTTTGAACTCTACCAGCTATCTTCAACATAATGCAATGTGTCTACAAATGAAGCCAATGGAAAATTTGAGTGTACTGTGCATGCCCCATGCATACAGCTTTACTTTTGCATTTGTGTTTTGCAACTAAAAAGTCAACTCATCACGTGGCACGCTTTGAATGTGTTTCATTTGAACATGCCCTACAATTTTCCTGAATTCGACATTTATAGGTGTCCCGGACGGTTAGCCTGAAGACCAAAAGCTGCGTAGCAATACCTGCAAACTCAGTCGAGGGTTGATTTCCCCTGTTCGGTTTACGTTTCATATAGGCCTGGGCACTGGATCGAAGTACAGATTTGCCATCCAATTTGGGCAACCGGAGGCCCCACAATTTTCCTGAATGACAAGCTTGCACACAGTACTAGGGTTTAGCTTTTCCCCCTAAAATACCATCTCTGCTAAAAATATGGGATTGACTTTATGTATGAAAACCAAAATCTTCATATTATCAATGAATTGTATGGTATAATAATATTTGATATATAAAAATTTCTAATGACTTATTTTTAATAAGAGTAGTAAAAATTCCTCAAGAACAGTTACCGGTCAATTTCAAAGCCAAGCACAATTAAAACAATGAAAAATGAAATTAAAAGTAGTGAAATGAACACAGAGTTGAATCTTGAGGCCCGATACGCATGCTCAGTTGGGTTACAGAAGACCATAACCTTTATCTAAGAAAAGAAATAATGTTTCAGAATAGCAATTAATTATTCAAATACTGATAACTATATTTTAAGTCACTGTATATTTAAAATCATATGCATACATGCAAAACTATATTAGAGTAAGCAGCAAACAAAAGTTTTACGCAAAATACATATTGATTTTGTTTGTAACACTACTAACAAAATTTTTTTATTCTAAACAAACATATCTATCTGTCTCTCTCTCTCTATACAAAAATAATCAGACAACTCTAATAGGAAATAGGAGTTGTCATGAAAATAAATAATTAATTCAATGAAAATAGGATTGTTATATTAAAAAAATAAAATACCTTCTTGATATAAAATACAATGATAAGTTTGAAAATCATTATAGCTGGTATGAGTGGTGAATAAAAGACTCCAAACCTGTAAATGAAAGCAAAACATGAAAATCCTACCGATTAAAATAATCTAATACTGCAACCAATACTTAAACAAATATTAGTAAAATGCATTATCTAGATTATAATTCAGAGTTTCATATTAAAAGCCGAATTACTACACAGTCTTCTTATAATTAAATATGGCTTACATAATAAAGCATTATGCTTTGTTTCAGGAATGACAAGTTTTTTACATATTTTATCACCTACGAATTTCTACACTATATACATAGTTTGTGAAAGACTGCACTATAACATAGGTTGAAAAAAAATCTATCATTTAAAAAAATACAAACTCATTATGCTAAGCAATCCATATCCCTCCAGGTACAGAATTTACTTAAAAAGGCTAGCCTAATCTGTCACTTCTATAGCTATATTTTATCATTTTTGTCAGCCAATGCTAGTCTTACAGCCTCCTTAACACTCTTTTATTGCTAATAATAACCAGCTTTAAAACAATTTAGGTGGACAAAAAGTTTTGAGTTCTTTTACTTTTTCCCCCTTTTTTTAAATATATCGTCCTTTTTTTAAATATATCGTCCCCCTCTCACTATATATTCAAAACTGAAATGAAAAACTACAGAGGCATTTAAACAATACTAGCTTTAATAATCAGCAAGCACTGCCTTTATTATGAGCATGAGCATTTGTCAAATCGTAAATATTAAAGAGCACTATATTGCAGAGATCAATTTGTCAACTGCTACATTCAAATTTCAAGCTTCTGCAATTGATTTTAGTGCTCTAGAATACTTTTAAAATAGACTGAAAGTATGAAAATTTAAGTTTGCTCCATGACAGACTAAACATAAATTTTAAATTTATATAACTTTACATTAAAGTCACTGATCATTATTTACTTATTATTTCTAACTAACTTTTCTCATGTCATGATTTTAGATCATCATCTTATTTTGGATGAAATTCTAGGTAACTACATAAAATTTGGTGATGAGCCATTTTGAGGTTTAAGAAGAGACACGATTGACAGAATTTCAATTTTGTAAACATACATTTTTAATGATTCCTTATTTTCAAAAATAAAGAAAAAAAGGTTAAACATTTAAAAATTAAAAATTTTTTAAACGCTTAGAAAAATTTAAAGGAATTATTATAATATATACATAAATGAAATATGAAGAAATAAGGATGGGTGAGTTTTAATACTAACAGAGGAAAAATGAATTTGTCAATTTTATATACATTATTAATTAGAAAATACTTTTAGTTTAAAAATTTCCTGTGGTTTCAAAACTCTCAAAGAGTTCATGAATTCAAATCAACATACAAGGTAAAAAAATATGAATAAGAAATGTAATCATCAATACAGTACCCAAAATTATATAGATCTTTAATAAATAAATAAATTAATTAAAAAAAATCCCCATGTTTGAATTGAACAAGAAAATTTGTAGGTCTATGTTATACCTGCTTTTGACTAGGCTATATATTTGATAACTAGGCCCAAATATATAGCCTAGACTTAGTAGCCTAGAGATAGTATAACTTTTAAAATACATCAAAGTTTAACTGTCATACATAGCAACTTGTGCCTAACTATATTGTTTCAAGTGAAACATAAATACATAATGTTCTACATAATAAAAGTCATCTGTTGATTATGAGCAATATTTCAATTTTATACTTATTTAATTCTCATTATAAAAAGATTAAAAAGGCAATGGAACATAAAATAAATTAGAAGGTTAAAAAAAAACTACAACTTATATAATTGAAAAACTTAATTTTTTTTTCTTACAAAACTCTAAAATACAAAGAGCGGTATTTGAGAATTAAAAAATAAATAAAGAAAGAATGACATACCATACAATAGTTTGGGAAAAGATAGGTGCAAGTACTTCAGTTGGAAGGTAAAATACAGGATTACCCCAAAGTTTTGTAAATTTGTTATCACAGTTTCGAGTAAGATAACTAATAAAAACAAGGTATGCTTTATACGAATTATTAATTGAATATATTCAGAATTATACAAATTTTGATACCATATAACATCAATACACAATATAAAATTATACCAAATTTCTAACCCCAATTTATAGAAAACACAGAGGTAGAACCATTACTAGTAACAATATCATAAATTCTATAATAATCATGTAATTATATTCTGAAATTACAAAACTTAAAAATGATAATTTTCTACACTTTTTCAAAAAATTAAATTTTATAAAAATACAAATAGAAGCTATTGAATCACAGTAACTATCTTTTCTAGAAATATTTTCTCAACATTTTAAAAGTATTTAAGGACACACTTAAATTTCAAATTTTTTTCTCTTTAAATGTTATAAGAAAAATGTTGGTGATAAATATTTTTAATTCCATTAATACTACATTTTCAAAATGTACCATACAATGGTGCACAAAATTTCATTCTCAGAAGGGAAAAAAAAAAAAAAATCACCATTTGGTTTGGTGAGCCATACTTATATTTTGTTACGTAAGGGCTTAAATGACCAATACATACCACTTAAAGCTGACCCTTAATGGCTATCAACATACACAGCCGGGCCGATGAATTGTAGGACCTGAGGCAAGTTTTAAAATTGGCACCTTTTTAAATTTTTGGAGAGACTAAGTAATGAATGTATCTATTAGAAATTGTCTACTTAATAAAATAACGGATATTTTGGGAAAAATATATATTTATTTAAAAAAGTTTTGTTTATTTATAATTGAAAAAGATACAGAACTTAACAGAAGGTAAATATTTGATATTTTATTATGTAATAAAAATAATGTCTGAATAATTTTCCGAGCCTTTATTGAAGCAAGTGGCTTGAATGTGACTCTATAATTTATTATTTTTCATACCATCTTTTCTATAGAAATTATTACTAGATCATTCAATCACTCATGAGTTATTGTTGTTCACAGATAATTCTTTAAAATTTTCAGTTTATAAAAACTGTGTTGAGCTGCTGCTACAGTATAGGTAATGTTAGTGGAATTCTAAGAGCTACAACATTTGGAAATTGGCATTCAAAATTTATTTCTCATACCTCAAATTCAGTAGTCATTAAAAAATAGACAAATATTTGCCTATATTTGTAGATTTTTATGAATTTTGTCATATATTGGATTAAACTATTAATTTTTTCACTACTCATTAGAACTCGTTTTTATAACATGTCTCAATTTGGCACCTCCTTCAAATCAGTGCCTGAAGCAGCCACCCCACTGCCTCACCTAAAGGACCTGGCCCTGTCAACATGCATATTGTGGGATTTGAACATGCAGATTCAGATTTTGAAGACCAGCACCTAGGTTAATAGGCAAGACTCTTAAGAGATTTTGTACAGCATATTTTTCTCATGAAATTATATTTACGAGAACTGATCTAGTAACTAATTTTACATTGTTTGACTGTCATCTTTCTCATTTCTGAAAGACTTTATTTTCTTCTCTAAATTATGCAAAATGTCCATTCACAAAATATACATTTAAATTTCTCAATTAAAAATACAGAATTATCATTTTTAAAGTACATATAAACAAAGCAATCTCAACCCGGAAGGCCTCAGTCGCTATGTTGAGTCCTGTCCAGTGCAATGGAGCCAAGCTGATAGTATGATGATAAATTACATACTAGCATTAAATTTGATGGATTTAAGGGAGTAAGTTATACTAAATCTTTTTATAAGGTTTATACTAAATCTTATTATAAAGAAAAAAGAAAACAAGGAAAAAATAAATCTAGGTCAAAGAAAATATATAGTTTCAGCAAAAAATAAATAATGAAAAAATTTCTATCACATGGCCAAAGAAAATTTAGCTAAAATACCCTTTTTGTAAAGAGTTTCAGCCTGAAATAAACATTATAATTTTTTTATTGGTCTGATGTAATGCAATCCATAATTAATAACATAATGCAAAAATGCACTTGTACAACATACCATATTGCCTCAGGCTTCTATATTGTTTTCACTATTCAAAACAGAAACATCTGCCTGCCCCCCCCTCCCCCCCAAAAAAAAACTAAATAAATAAAAATAAAAATAAATAAATAAAAATTGTAGAAAAAGATCTCTTTGAAAATGAAAACAAATTTTGTTTCATCTTAAGCTAAATAATTAAAAAGGAGGAAAAAAATATACTTACTTTTGTACACAGTCACAACCAAGAAATATACCAATATACACAAACAAGTCTGTCATGCACAACTTATAAAATAGTTGACCAATATATGTTTCCCAACACTGAAAGAAGAGTTAGACTAAACACAAGCTCATGCACACACACACACACACATATAGAAACAAAGATAACTTTGCCTTTCCTTAATCAAATTCATTCTAAGAAAGGAAAATTATTGAAGTATATAATATTAGTGTATGTCTCTCTCTCTCTATATATATATATGTGTGTGTGAGGAGGCAACGAACACAGCAACATTGGATATAAACATCCTTTATTAGTTAAATATTAGAAAAATGAAAATAAACAGCGCGAGAGGGACGTCTTTCCATCTCAGAGTACAGGGATTGTCTATAAGCAGAAGTACATCATGCTGGCGCACGCACTGACGTCACCCAGACAGTAGCGCCGCATAACATTTGGAGATGGAGATGGGATTGAATTTCCCATATATATATACATATACACACACACATTCATTCAATACTGTATAGAATGATATACTGAACATCAAACTGCATCATATTTACCACCTGTCCATTTATATAAATGCATTTGTGTATATACATACATATATATATATATATATATATATATATATATATATATATATATATATATATATATATATATTTGTAATATCATTGTCTAAACCAAAATGATCCATTGACTGTCCAGGGGTACTGTTGGACCCCTGGACAGTCTTTATCACAACATTAGTACTAGATATCATGATTCTAAATATAACAACTGGCATACAGTTTAGCTTCTTATTAAGGCCTCCCAATAGCATTTGTTATTTGTTTATACCGACAATCATACTAATGCTCCTCGGCCTAATGAAAATACACAGCTACATACATTCATTTAGATTGAAACATATGTAGCCATCCTTAAGAAGATTAAAAAACAATTTTAAAACATTAAGAGAAAAATTAAAGGTGTCCCTTTTTAAAAATATCATGGAAGAATGTGGGGTGTTTTTGAGTAGCTACTCCAAATCTATCAAAAAAGCATCTTTTGAATAGGAAATGCCAAAATCAAAACTGCATATTGTTTTGTATATAAAACCTCATTTTCCTGCTTACAATGAGCTGCAACTCATGTATATAACAAACCTCTTTAACAGCTGTGGATATGCTACAATGCACAGCAGGGAACCTAAATTTTCAGAAGGTATACATTTTTCAAATTAAGAAACATTGTTTTTCCATGTTTCTGGCTAATTGAATTACTATATTGTATGAATAAATGACCCAGATAATGTACATGTACCAAGACACATTTGTCATAGCCCTAAAGTGAATGTGCAGTGTTGTTTGCTGCAAACCCAAACTATTGGTCCCTTCTGTGTTAAAGTCCCTGTAACAAGAGAAATTTACATGTTTGACATGCTGTTTAGAGGTTTTATAAAAGTTTAAGCAATTTGTATTTCGTCAAATTTACCAATCCCTTATTTGTTTGGATATTAGAAGCACAGGAAACATTAGATGAGAACTTGCTTGGTTAGCAACTGGAAGTATTGATCCCCCCCCCCCCCCCCCCCCCCGAAGGTTATCTAGTACTGTCTTTTTAAAAATTTCTTTTTCTGAAGCTCTGAGAAAGACCAAAACCATGCTACAAAAGTTAAAAGATACAAGATTTACAAACCTGAATTATAATTGCTATTTACTTCATAGCCTCACATATGCTATAGCTTGACACAAAACAGATCAACAGAAAATTCTTTGAGTCACCAGACGGATCACGAGAAAGTGTTTTAATATTTTGAAATAAATTGGGTAAGTTAGTTGGCTCAAATAATTATGAACTTTTAAAAAAAGTTAATTTATTTTCATGTAATAACTTATTAAAGTGGTATACCTTTGAAAGGGACACCCAGTACACTTAATAATTTTCTACTATCTAAGGGAAAAACTTACTCTAGGAATTTTGCAGGTTAAAGTCATCCCAGCTCCACAAATATCTTTCTCTTTACAAGCTATTTCTCGATATAATGTACTTATAATAACAATGAAAGATGACAAGTACAAAAAAACATTTCTGTTGGAGAAAAGAAATAACATATTTTAAAAAATTACTGATAAATATAACAAGCAGAAAGTTAATTTTTTTTTTTAAAGATATGTTCAGAATATATTAGATTGTAAGTAACAATAAACTGTGATATGGTGAAACTTTTATACCACATCATTCTTATAAGAATTTTGCTTCAAGTCCCTATTCATGGCTACATATGTTCTTAAGACTTAATTATTAAATTCAATGCTTATATTGATTTAGCTCCTATAGCTTCAACTTTATTTTTAACTACATGTATTTCTTTTCAGAATTTTTATGATCATTTTTCATGTGTAAAGGCAGAACCTATACATTCAGTCCTCTGACGTTCTGTTAAAATAAAATGTTTTAAAATTTTATTTTGATTTTTTAATCTCTGTAATATAAATATACTTCACGGTCTTGCAGCTACTTTTATACCTACATCACTTTAATCATATTGTCAGCTCTACAACCTGTTTGCCAAATAGTTTAATGTAATGCATATAATATACTTTTATTGAAATTAAAAATATACTGTACCGTAGTCAATAACAAGACAAGCCTGTTTTTCAACTATTTACTATGATAAGTTAAACATACTACAGCTACTACATTTAAAGCAAGTATGTACAGCAAGTTAGAATATATAGTTAGATCATCAGGTTGGCTTTTCGGGTTCCAAGATAGCTCTGGCCTAACAAGGCCTTCGACCAGGAGAGCTCCGCCTCCCTGGCAATCTAAAACAGATCTCAGCCTCATGGAATCTTGCTGTCTATCTTTATACTGTCGGTGAATTCAAAGGGATTACTCTTGCATTTGAAGTGCTGGTAAGTGTTCGGAGTTTATGAGATTCCAGCCGTCACTATAGTGTCAAAATCTGAAGAGCCCTCGAAACACTCTGTGATTTATGCATTCTATAACGTCAAAAACAGCACATTACAAGAACTTTATGGCATCTTATCCAAGAGTTTATGAGACCGCTCAGATCAAGAGTTTGCAGATAGATGACATATTGAAGGGTAGGAATGGGGCATCACATACTTATATAATTACAACTTTCATGTAGTAATTGAGACAATGTCACAAAGGATACATTTATTAAAACAGTAATTTTACAAGATGCTACATTGTAACATCAGAAATAGGGCAAATTTCTATTATGAGGGGGTGATGTAACAAACACGTGTAACAGCACAACTATGCCGATCAAACTTAGAGGGGTAGGAAAGGGCATCACATACTTATATAAGAACTAATTGCATGTAACAATTAAAACAATGTCACAATACATATGAGTTAAAAAACTAAGATATAACTAAAAAACTTAAATATGTATTTCTTACTTGAAACTATTCAAGTATTACTGAAAGTACATTTAAATTAGGGTTTATAATCAGAAAGCAGATTTAAAGTTGTCAAAAATAGGTACTATGTTTTTAAAATTTTTATCATAAACTCATATTTTTTGGAAATGATGTGAGAAATTTATTTTGCATCCACACACACACAAAAGGAATATTTAGACTAAAATCAGAGTTAAAGCAAAAAAACCTTTGCAAAGCCACAGTGTAGCTATAGGAATCTAGAAAGAAATCTCCTGATAATTCCAGGCTTTTAGGCAATACTAAGTATTTTTCTGACACTTAGAACCAATTTCCTTTTACCTTGACAATTTCTAGTTTTTTGCAAGTGTACAAACCCAGTGACTTGCATGAATTAGGAAAAGCTAATAATTAATTTTTTTGTTCATTAACTGACAATATGAAATATTATGTAAAATTTTATTTTACATTATCTCAAACATAGATTTTATATGTTACACTGTTTAGCTATTCCTCAGTGTATACTATTTTTTTTCCCATCACTGTAACAAAACACATGACTCCTAAAATGTCTTAGCAACACTGTTATATTAAAAACATTATGATGAAAGGAGAAATAAATAAATTATGCATTTTACCTAAACAAGGAAATGTTAACTTCTGTTAGAGCAGAATACTTTTCAAATGTAACAAGTACGGAAAAAACTATGGGAGAAATTCCATTAAGAATTACTAAAGTAAATGATATTATATATTGGAGAAAGAAGGCATGAAATCCAAGTTCTGTTGAATAATTCTTCTGCTGTTCCTAAAGTTAAAAAAAAAGTTAAAAAATATTTATCATAAAGATTTTTTAAAAAAAAGTGTTTATTAAAGATGCTTTACATTTTTTTGGTCATAAGAGTTTGAGGACTTATGGTCCAACTGGAAATCTATGAAGCAAGTTGAAAATTTTGAAATGGAGTTCAAATAAGCTAATAGTTTACTGTTTTTAACTATTTATAGAACACCATATAGTATATTTTGTGGTATCCAAAGTTAGTAGAGGAAATAGAGGAACTTAAAATTGATACACACCTCAGTGACAAATATATACATGTGTTACTATAATTAGAATGTTAATTTCTGATAACATCACTTGGAAATTTTTTTTACCAAATGTTTTACGAAAAAAAAAATTCCTTTAATTATTTTTGGTATGTTTAGTAAATTACTCTTTACCAAATGTACTAAAAACTTTACATTCTAGAAAGAGCAAATCAAAGTTAGCTGCACATGAAAGACTTCATTACAATTATCTTCAAAGTGCAGGATCTCATTAAATTAACTATAATTTTTTCATGCTTGATTCTTAAAAGTCAATGAGGTTGACAGTTTAATGAAACCAGTTAAAAATGGCATAATGGTGAAGAGAAATATTTTATACTTAAGTCTGCAATTAGACAAGACAAAAAGGTTTGAAGTTTAATAAGAATGTAAAACACTACAGAAATATTCCTTACATAAAATAATACAGGGTGTTCAAGGATTGAAAGATTCTCTACTCTGCAGTAGATAATACAATATCAAGAATTGATTGAGAGATGAGCATAAGTTTATTCACCTATCATTCAAAGGGCACAATGTCAACTCCCATTGAAATGCAGTAGATATCTATTTTTGTGTTCAAATTTTTTTTTCTTCTTAAATAATAATAAAAAAAAAAAATCGGTGCTATGCTACCAATTAACATGATACATTTTTAACAAGCCCAACCAGTCACATATAAACAACCTATATCAAAAACATAGCATTTCACCCTCTATTATTAAGAATTAAAGTGTCTCTAATTGGACAAACAAATTGCTATTGTACGATTTTACAAATTTTCATTTTGACAAAACAGTTATTTCACAGGATTTTGCTTGCTTTTGAACAATGTAAGTCCTAAATTCAGATATATGCATTTCAGGAAAGTAGCTAACAATAAGTACTCAGGTAAATGTTTTAGACTTTTTTTTAATTTTTTTTTTATTTTTTAAAATGGTGTTTTTATCAGAGGCAAATTTCCAATTCTCAGACAGAAAGTTTCAGAAATATTTAACTTGAATAATTAATTTATAACATTAAACCTTCACGCTTTATAAAAGATTCTAAATTCAAAATAATCCGTCAAGAAAGAAGAATTATACATTAGGGAATCCTATTCATGAGTTTTTGTTTAAAATAAAAAATTGTAGTCTTATTCAAGTGAATCTCACATATCTATGTACAGTGTGATAGAGTCCACTGCACCAGATAATTAAGAATGCATCAAGCCAGTCATAACACACGTTTATATTAAGCACATATTAAGACTGTTATATTACCTCATATAGTACCTCTTTTATTCGACTAGTATCTTATAATCTACTACAAAGATAAATTACACACTTATAAAAACATGACAATCATTTGGATATCTTGAATACTGATATGGATAATGGAATAGAATGAACAAAGTATACCAAAAAGTTTTATTTATCCATAGTTCTAGATTAAACATAACCTATTGAATAGGGTGACCCGAAACTCATAGGTTATGAAGAATTCATTCTAATTACAATGTTAAAGAGAAATAAAAGGGCATTTTGAGATAACTAAATCATAACAAATCCATTTGTACAGCTCATAATTCAGATATCAAGAATTAATTATTATTTTGAGAAATAACTTCTCTGTGTCCAACAAAAAGTGCTTTTGATAGCAATATTTCTTGGTTGATTTGCCCTTTTATTAAAATGCTAAAATATTTTCCTTTTTGTTTCCTTTGCTTCCACATTAGAAGAACAGTATTTTTCTCAAAATAAAATAATTTAGTCAAAAATTTTCATTTGGCCAATGGATGGCTAAAAAGAAATTTGAAACGAGCCTGCAGTCTCTTGTCTAAACTTCATGACATATGCCTGGAAATACTTAGTAACCTTTTTATTCTGAATTTAATAAAATGTATTTCATTATATTTCAGTTCCTTACAGGGGCACCTATCAAATATTGCACTGCACAATATTTCCTGCAATGAATTACTAACATAAAAATATCTCCCAAGAGATTTAGAATAATATAAATATAAAAATGATTAAATAAGAATTAAATAAAACAATATGTTATGCCTCAAACAATTTTTTAGCTCACCTTCAACTGATAAACTGCAACCGTATATAAGAGATAGAAGCAAGACCATATCCATGATATGATGAAAACATTGATACCAATTCTAATTGCATATAGTTTGGCCCAATCTAAGGTTGATCTGGCAGAGATTTCTTCCCTTTTACGCTCTTCACATAAGCTACCCTAAGAGAGTAATAACAATAACAAAATAAATAGTAGTTTACACTATTTATGAAGCACAGGTATTCAGCTAGTAGCTTTATAAACAAGATAGATAGCATGTGCAAAATGTCTTGAACTGAGGGTTTTTTCTGTTTGTGATTAGATGGTTGCTGAGCACTGCTGTTATATTATGCAGTTTGAGGACAAAACAGACCAGGACCTACAATGTACTGCTCATACCAAACAGCTACAAACAACATCCATGCCAACTGTAGTATTTGAACAAGCAAACTCAGGTACCAAATCACTCCAGCCATCATCAATCTTTTCAGAGTGAAATATTCTTTGTATCAGTTTTAATCAAAGAAGAATCAATCTTAAATCTTTGAACAATCTTCTGGGTGAAACACCTCACTCTGCACTTTTTTGTTTCTTGAAATCTACAGGATTTTATCTTTTGATATGATATCAGTTTTACTTTCATTTCAATTGTATTCTAAAACTTGACTGTAATCTGGATGGGGTTTCCCAATCCAGAGGTTTTGGGTGTTATCAGCTTTGCTCAATAATTTTCATCAGTTTTGTATATAATTGTTTCTATCATACTTTCACTTTATTGTTTTATATCACTGTTATTTTATCTATATATATAAAACAGTTCCGTAACTGACTGACTGACTGACATATAAACACAAACAAGCACATATATGCACAAACCAAACCGCTGGACCTAAAGGGCTAAAATTTTGCATGGCAATTCTTTTTATAGTGTAGGGGTGCACTAAGAAAGATTTTTGAAAAATTCTTCTTAAATTTTTTTAAATTAAATTTTTAATTTGTTTTTTTAACATTCTTTAAAGTTTCCATTAAAAATAATAATCTGAGGGTTATAAAATTTATATCACGGGAAAGATCATAAAAATTCCCTTAAAATGAAATCTTTTTCAAATCTTTACCTCCATTTTCTGATTTTTGGTGAATTTAAAAAAATTAATTTTTAGAATTTAATTTTTAAATGCTGATCATGTGGCTTCTTTTCTTTTTGTGATACTTTAAATTAATTTTGCATCACGTGCATAACAATGAAATAAACTGATAAAAAAAATTATTAAAATACGGTAGAAGATAAAATTTAACCACTAGACTAATTGAGATGGAAGTTTTTTAAGAATTTAATTCAAATTAGTATGTTTTATGGATATTAGTCATACAAATTAATTGCAAACATGACCATTGTATTTAATTTGAATATTTTCTTCTACATTATTTTGTCTATAAAAATATTCATTACGATTTGTTTATAAATTTTTTTGACATTAATTGCATACATTGACTGTTGTATTTAATTTGAATGTACTCCGTAGTGAAGCACGGGTATTCAGCTAGTCATTATATATGACTGCTTTTATCACCTTTTATTCATGACTGTCTTGACCACCTTTTATACATGACGATCTTTATTATCTATTAATTTTGACTGATTTTATAACAGTCTGCATATCACTATTTTTACCTGCATTATTTTTATCACCTTTTTACCATTGTTGTTTGTCTATTTTATACATTATTTTAATTCTAATCTTGACAAGTGTTTGGAACAGCTTGTCCTTTCTGGACCTTGCACCAGAAAAAACACCTAACAAACTAAACTAAACTTAGATCTTTGACAAACTTTCATTAGGATAGTGAAAAATCTTTCACATATATTTCAGAATAAATTTTTATGACACCAACATTTATATATGTATAAAATTATAACAGCTTTACACTATCATTGCAATCTAAAATGACTTAAAAATACAGGAAAATTAAAATCTTTACTACAAGTTATAATGACCTTCTGCTAGGACTGGGATCTGAACCTGGGTCTTCTAAACTCGAGATTGCTATTAAACTTACTGAAAAATTAAAACAAAAGGAAGATTGCCCGTTTCTGCAATTTCTTTACACAATTTTCTTTTTGAAGCAGTGACACAGAAGGTATCACTGTTTCAGTTTAGTCTACCATTGATTAAATATTAATAGTAATTTTTTCCATGATGATTCTTTGTCATCATTATTGTTCAAATCAGGTTCAAATACAGGTCTCATAGGATTATGAGGGGCCAATATTCTACTATCTGAACAATCCCGACTATTTAATGAACTCTCATTTTTTAAATGCCCAAAGCACACAATGCAAGAATATGTAAAATAAATATATGGTAAGCTGGAATTAACAGAAATTATGGAAGAAAAAGATTAAAAGAGTCACTATTGTTTAGGTATCAGTTGCCAACTAAAATTGTTAGCAGTACTGATAATGAAACAACATCAGGGGAGTTTGACCCTTTTTTGAATCATTTTAGTCTAGATTTAACTTTATTATACATATATTTATATATACATTTCATACATACATAAGGTCTGGTAGAACACTTTTAATTTTCCCTTACACCGTTACAAATGCGCTCAGCACATTCATCTTTCCCCCAGCATTACAGATGCGCTGACGCTTCTATCAGGATTTTCCTATGTTTTGAACATTACACAAATGTTTAACACGTTTTAAATTGATTTTTTTCATTCATCAATAGATGGCAACATTAATGGTTTTCAAATACAATTTTTCCTGATAAGAAGCAGATTTTTTGTTGATTATTTTGAGAATACATGCAGTATAAAATGTCGGGAGTTTTGGTTCTCGAAAGTTATAGGCTATTCAAACTCACATTTCAAGTGATTCCGAGAGTGATTATTCAGATTTTTTTTGATGAAAAAATGGATGAAAAGACTATAGTGGACTAAGTGATGCACTTAGTCTATATGGTGTCCTTAGACTATATGGTGTAAAGACTGTGAAGTGGGTTTATGCTTATCACCTTTCTTTAAAATATATCATACTATAAGAAATTGATGAACAAAAAAAATCTGTACATTATATAAATATATATATGTATTCTTAAAAATTTTATGTTTAACTTATTTTGTACTATTTATTTTCATTTAAATAACTTAACTGTATTGAACTCGCATTTTTGAACATTCCTTCAAAACGTGCTTAAAAAAAAAAAAACAATGCTGAGGGAAGAACCTGAGGGCGAAAACTCAACGGTCTAAGGGTTAAGCAATGGTAGATATCCAAAATACATGTTTTTAGACACACAGAACATTTCCACCTTTAAGTTTTGTCTTAGAATCAACAGAAATTTTTAGAAGAAATATTCATAGAAAATTAAATAATACAAGGAAATCTAAGAGTACAAAATTACCTTTATTTCCGAGACAAATCGATGATGTTGCTGAGCAGCACTTTCGGGGTTGTTAATACCATAATTCCAAGCAGAGAATATTTCATTAGAATAAAAATTAGAACGTTTGTTTTGAGCCAGAAATGCTTCTTGAATGCCAATTGAGGAGCTGAAAAAAAAAATGAAATACTTTTGATTATGTAAGAATAATTTTCCCCGCATAATTAAAAACAATGTTTCTCTTCAATTTCATCAGTTAATAAATTTAATTTACTTTGATTTTCCTATTTTGTGCCCACAGTAAAAAGTTTTTTTTAGCAAAGTTACCCAAGGTAGTTTGAACAGTTCACACCTTCTTTTCCTTGTATATTGTCTGTAGCAAGCCAGATTTTCCTGAATATGGCGATTTACACTGGTGAATCTTTCTTCATTTGGATCCATTGCTTCTAACTGTTGTAGTCCTTTATTAATATAATGAAAAGCTGAAGCCATTTCTAAAGCCAATGAAGGTTTATTTGATTTATGGAGTGGATATCAAAACTATTGCATCATACATTTTTATTATTACGTCATAAATTTTTGCAGTATTGTAGAATATTGTATCATATTTTTTAATAATTATGTAATTCATATAGGTAGGTACTGTACATTTAAGAAACAGTATTTTTGAGAAATTTTTTTTCTCTCTTTTAATTTAAAAATTTGGGTCGTAAGTGTGAGTGGTCGTAAATCAAGGAATACTTGTATTGAAAAGTAAATCATATTATAATACTTTATTTCACTTATAAACCATTTATTTTTTAAGGAAAATTATGTATCTCATGTATTCTGAAAGATTTAAGTTTGATGACTAGAAAAATTTGCAAGAAATTCAGAGTCAGTATCATTTCTTCTGCAATTCTAGGTAATATCTAGTAGCTCAGACAGTTCAATAAAAGCACAAAATCAGTCACCTATGGAAGCCTTCCTAATCAGATACATCTGCTGATATAACAAAAAACAAACAACTGAATCAAAAATACATCAAATGAAAAGTATTCCAAAGATATATACAAAGCTTAGAACAAGTTTGTTGCTATTAGACCAAACATATGTTTAATACCAAATAAAAAATGAGTGATTTAAACTAGAATGATGCCAAAAGCAACAAATCTTTGCTATAAATACATCATGATAATTTACTTTGAAAGCAACACGTCTCCTTTTCCAAGATGCAAAAACAGTACATCAATTCACAAAAGCATAAAACTGTAGGACATGCTACATTCAGTGCTTCTATGAACATAAGCATATTAATTCTCTCTATATATAAAACAGTTCTGTAACTGACTGACACATAATGCACAGACCTAACTGTTGGACCTAAAGAGCTGAAATTTTGCATGGCAATTCTTCTTATAGTGTAAGGGTGCACTAAGAAAGATTTTTGAAAAATTCTTAGATTTTTTTTAAAATTAAATTTTCAAACTTTTTTGTAACATTTTTTAAAGTTTGCATTTAAAATAATAATTTGAGGGTTATAAAATTTATATCACACAAAAGATCATAAAAATTCCTTTGAAATGAAATCTTTTTCGAATCTTTACCTCCATTTTCTGATTTTTGGTGAATTTTTAAGGATTAATTTTTAGAATTTAACTTATTAAATGCTGATCACGTGGTTTCTTATCTTTTTGTGATACTTTAAAATTAATTTTGTGTCATGCATAACGAAATAAATTGACAAAAGAAATATTAAAATACGGTAAAAGATAAAATTTAACCACTAGACTAATTGAGATGGAAGTTTTTTAAGAATTTAATTCAAATTAGTATGTTTTATGTATATTAAACATACAAATTAATTGCACACATTGACCGTTGTATTTAATTTGAATATTTTCTTCCACCTTATTTTGTAAATAAAAATATGTTACGATTTAAAAAAAAAATATTATATATATATACATTTTGAGCAGGGGAATTAGTTGCATACATTAGCCGTTGTATTTATTATAAATATTTTTTTTGGCATTAATTGCATACATTGACTGTTGTATTTAATTTGAATGTACTGAATAGCGAAGCACAAGTATTCAGCAAGTTATGCATAAAAATCCTTTTTTGTGGGTATTATAAGATAATTTAACAGATAACACATTTTTAAGGAGTAATTATATTTAACAGAAATATTTTACACTTATCCTTCATAATAGTATACATACTACATAATCATCATGACCAAACAAATGATGAGTGTTGCCAAGAGAAGAAATAAAGATGCAGTAGCTATATTATAAAAGTGACCATAAGAGGTGTTACAGGCATCAGCATATGACCCTAAAAATAAATTAGTTGACTCCAGTGGACCCTACATAAAAAATAAAAAAACTGGTGAGTATCCAAAAAATTAAATATAAATTAACCAAAAAATTCTTATCAGTTTTTTAAAAGTCAGTAAAGAAAAAAAAATCTGAGTTCTAGACCCCACAATGATGTATTTAAAGTAAGATAAATCAAACACAGAAAAAGAACACTTTCATTACACGTGAGCTATAGTAAATTACAAATATTTTTCCACGAATTTTCAGAGCACGTATTTTCTACATTTTTTTCAATTAAATTCAAGTTAATAAAGTTTGTACTTCCATACATATTAAACTTTAAAAATAGTTGACCTGAAATTGAGAAACCTTCAGTTCAACTATTCCATTTTGGGACTTATTAAATCAGAAGAAGTTCCTAACTTTTATTTAAGATTTCTAAGAAAAATTTTAGATGTCAGAAATGTAAGGTTTCTGATGTTAAATTAAATCTCTCTATGTTATCAAACTTTCTTTATTCCATAACGGTATTCTATAATTAGCAAAAGCTGAACTAAACTTTACATGCCATTATGTACGAATGTAAATAATATTGAATTTTGTTCTCCTTTTTGCCCCCTCCCTTCCTCAAAAAGGAAATAAAAAAATTAAAAAATTATATAAAACAATTACTATGCATAAGAAAACTTTAACAAAACTTTACGATGTTTAAAAATGCAATTTTTTAAATAAAAATTACAAAAATATGAACAATGTATTAAATTAATTTAAAACACTTTTACCGTTCCTTGGAGCAGATTCTGAAAGAATGCAATGAAACCAATATGAGTAGCATTGGCTTGTTGTTCGGAATATAGCCTCTTGCAATAAGATACTATTTCATCTATAGTAATATTAGATATATTTAGACCAGAGCCAGCACCACCATTCAGAAATTCTAAATTGGACAGTTCATATTCTTTATGCTGAATGGTATTCTGAAAAAAAGGTTAGCCTTTATAACGTGAATCTGGATTTATAATCTTTATTGCACATTCACATAGTTAATCTACAAAAATTTCTAACATTGCTCCAATCAAAGGAATGCTTTAAGATTGATTAAATATTTCTTTTTGTACAGCTAAGTGCAAGACTTAAAAGTATTTTTAAAGCTAAATGAGCAACTCATCCTCTACCAGTTAATGTTGATGCAATTCCAGACGGTGCTACAGCTAGAGCAATTTCATTTTGCTACATAAACTTCAGTAAGTAACAAATTGAAAAGAAATTTTTACATGTTCCTTCTAGTGCTTTAAGAAAATGGCCAACCGTTTCCAATCCCATTCAGAAGTGTATATTGCTGATCTTTGATCAACAATTAAGATAGCTTATAAGCTTCCCCAAACCATTGGTGGCTCCAGGGGGGGGGGGGGCAATAGCCCCCCCCCCCAAAGCCTGGCGCATTTTTTTCCATAGCCTACAGTTATATAATCATAGACCTAATAATAAATGAGTTTAAATTTAAAATGAGACCATGTTTATTTTATATATATATATAAAATCCTAAGAGCCAACGTTGACCCCCCCCCCCCCCAAAAAAAAAAAAAACTCTGGACTGGAGCTGCCCTTGCCCCAAACATTCTCAAATGATCAATGCTGTAGTATTTTTTCTTACAAAATGACTCTATTGAATACCCCAGACCCACTGGGAGAAAGTGCTTCTGTACTAAGATGGAGAAGAGTTTAACCATTCATAAGTCTTCAGTATTACAGGCTGAATAACTGCTCATAAGAAAAATTTCAATTCATGGTAGGGTTATCTGTAAGTTTTTAACATTGGATTATTTTCCTCCATAATGGTCCACAGTAAAGAAAATTTCAGTTGTTAAAACCGTCGTCGTGAGTTATAAATCAAAAGTGGCAGAATATTATTTCTAAAAGGTCTTTTTTTGTTAACCAAAATTGATAAATGAGGTACCATTTTAAAGATTAAGATCTCTGCTTTGTGTGAATAGTTAATTTCAAATTACACAATTTTTCTTCCCCTAGATGGCATGCGCTAGCTTTTTTTATTTTACCACTATCAATCGCATTGAACTTTTAAATTTAAAAATAATTTGCTTTTATTATCATTCTGTGATGTCATTAATAAGTTTCTTTATTGGCAACATTCGCGTAAGAGTACATTATTCTTTTTGCATGGAAAAACCATATATATTCAGTGGTAGAGTAGAGTTGCAAGATGTCATGCAAACCTTTATCCGAAGAACAAAAGGCATTGTCAAAAGAAAAAAAAAGAAAAGAGGTAAGCAACAATTAGTAATCCTATGTTAATAACCCACGGTAGTTTCGGTAGAGGATACTACCTGAAATATTTTTTGATAATATTTTCCATCAGACATTTCTGTACTTATCCAAACTAATTTGTTCTATAATTTCTAAATGATTTGGAAATAGAAAGTATGTGAGAGATGCATGTGACTACGAGGCTTTCCAATGTTGATTATTTGCAAATAAAACGATGATTTTGTATCCTACCCGATACATTAAGATTACTTCTCTTTTAACAGTTTAAGAGCAGTAAAATAATTTGGTCTTTCTTAGAATGTAAAGCAATAATTTTAGGTAATACTCTTAGCATAAATTGTAGACCTATGTTCTAAAGCAGGGGTTGGAAAACTTTTTTTAGAAAGGGCCAGATTGTAAAAACTTTGGGCTCGGCGGGCCAAGTAGCAAACATGAAGATATGAAAGGGTAATTTTCTCATAGAGCAAAAACAAAGTTCATCTTTTTTATTATGATGTGATACTTCAACATAATATTTATACACATTTCATTAACACTTAGCAAAAAATAAATAAATAAAAGATGTATATCTATATATTAAATTTTTTTTTATTAAATAGATTAAAATTTGATAATGCTGAGAATGCAATTATTTTTTCTGAGATAATATTTCATCATACTGGAGTTCGAAATTAGTACTTCTTACCATTAAAGTTGTTTGCAAATGGATATTTGTTAATAATGATCTGAATTGCGATTTTACATACTTCATTTTCAAAAATGTCTTTTTGCATTGGTAAGTACTCATTTTGCTTTTTTCGCATTGGTAAGTTATTAGTAAGGATTTATATCTAAATATAAATTAAATTCCCATGCATATGATTTCAATTGAACATATTTATCTTCCAAAAGATATTTATAAAATTGGATTAGATCCTTTTCTTTAAACATCATTTTTAACATATCACCAACAAATGAGAGAATACAATAGTAGTACCACTTGCAGTCATTACTCACAACTTTTCAACTCAACTATCAACCGTTGCATAATAGCTTGCAATTTACTTTTAGTGCCTCCCCCCCAAAAAATATCATCCCGTGGGCCGTAGTTTGCCGACCCCTGTCCTAAAGTATCAAATTGTTGGGATATTCACAACTTTTTGCGTCTTTCCCATTTGGAAATTGAACTTTGTGTTGTTTTTCCCACACAGCGTGCAAGGTGCCAGCTTCGGGAATTACGTAATGTTTCATTACGATAGCAAGTTGCAATGTTTGGTTGCTATCACTGGTTGCGATGTTTGAATTTGTTTCTTATTTTCATTTATATAGTTTTGTAATATTCGTTACTTATTGTAAGTGCATTTTTGTGTGACAGTTGTATAGATGTTTATTTGCCATACACTTTGTAAAATAATTTATAAAAAGTACAGGAAAGGAAGAGAATAAAATAATAACCATTATGATAATAAACATTCTTCCCTAAAATTTATATTGTTATCCCAATAGAAATTATTATCTTTGTGCAATTTAGAATGTAGAATGAGCAGCTGTTGTTTCCCAATGCATGGCATGTACTACAGTGGGCAAAGCTAAAACAGTTCTTTTATTCTCCCACTCACCCCAAAAAAGCTCTTTTTAGTATGCAGCCGTCCACATAGTATAGTGGTTAACATTCTGAGCTGTAATGCAGTGGGCTTGGGTTCAAATCCGGAATAAGGCTTGGTTGTTTCCATGTCTTCCCCCTCATAGAGTGCAATGCTGGCTTACCCAAATGGTGCTCCCACAATAAAGCAGCCAGTAAAACTTTGTGGATCCTCATGGGCCAATGTTAAAAGAAATACCTACTGTCAGAAGACTAGTGCCTACTGCAATGGAAACAAAAAAAAGTTTTACATACATATGTTGATCTGAATTACAGTCTCTGAAAATAAGACACGATGGAAGGAAATCAGTTCTTTGATGTATTTGTAACACTTTGGAACACTTTTTCACAAAAAACTGAAATCTCTTTCTTTCTTGATACTGGCAATTTAATTATTTTATGAAAAAAATAGAGCTGCAGAGCATTATAGTGCAATATATTATGTTGAATATAAGGGTAAATATCTCACTTTATACGATATTAACATAAAATAAATCTGGGTATAAAAAATAATTTGTGAAAAATTTGCAAACTTTGCCCATTACAGCAAACACTATGGAATAAAGAGTTAAAGTAATGCATTACTTTTATTATTATGCACTGCAGAATTTCACTCCATTTGTGAATGATTATATCATGCCTATCAAATAAATATATTCAACCTCATTTATAGCTAGAGCATGAAAACATCACCCATATTCACTGATTGGTGTCTAGTCTGCTTAAATAACTATCGAATATTTAGCTGTAGAATTCTGTTCAATGCCACTTTGAGCATTTTAACTACATAATAGTGCAAACATATTTACAGATTTAAGAGAATAATAATTTCAGGTGTCTTATATTGACAATGTTACTTTAATGGCAATAGGCTTTTAGTTAATGTTCAACCAAAAATGAACTTGCAAAACTTAGGAATCTAATTAAGATGAAGAAAAATTGATCAACTTTGGGATAAATCTGACTTTGTATCTTATAAGTGGGAATGAAACTAGTTACTTCAAATGTTGTAGTAGTATTGAAATATGTTACTTGGAAGAGTGAATAACTGTAATTCCTTATGCTTTACAGGAAATTTTCTTATTCTTAAGTAGTTTCTAACATATTCAAAAGGTTTGTATCAGGTTGAATGAGAGGTAGTAATTTAACATTTTAGCTTGAGCAACACATTCTAGGTTCATTGCATCTATTTTTCTAACTTTAGACTGGAGTATAGAAAAAATTTCTCTAGCCTTCCCGTTTCTTTAAAATTATGACTTTGTCAAATCAATACTAATTTAAAAGATTTATTTAGTTTAAAATTCTTACTTGAAGTGAACTTTCTTTAATGGTTTTAGTATAAAGCTTTGAAGCATCATAGGTGAAACTTGAGGTGTGCTGGATGGAATTAACAATTGGTTTAGTACATATACTCTGAGGAATGACAAGAAAGAAAAAATACAACAAAAAGATGAAAATATTCATGAACAGCAGCCAGCGAATGAACACAAAATAAGCTACAATTGCAGCTCCATGTCGTCCTACAAAAATAAAATAAAATAATAAATTAAATTAAAATATCATTACAATTATGTTACACTGCACAAATGTTGCCTTATTCATTGCATTTTTGCCACATATAAGCTCTATTATATAATTGATGAAAGGTTAAACAGCTTTCTAATGATTACTACACATATCAATACAGTCGAACCCTGTTATAGTGAACCTGGTATATAACGAACTCACGGATATAACGAACGATAATTTTGGTCACACCGTTTTCCTATTGTATGTTATTTAATTAGTATTGTGTCAGTTTAATGTAATCAATTTTAGTCAATTTAATTCATTAATGATAATTTTTAATAGATTTTATCATTTTTTTATACATCGTTATTGAATACACATTGCAACTAATGAGTTATACATTTTATGAACTCTAGCATTTTCCTTAATGGTTCGGATATAGTGAACAAAACATTTGGTCCCTTGAAGTTTGTTATAACAGCGTTCAACTGTAATACTATTTTCCCCATGCTTTTAGTCATAATTCATCGAAAACATGTAACATGTTTTGTGTCAGTTATAATTAATCTTTCAAGCTCATCCATTAAAGTTCCTTAATTTTTGATAAGAAATAAGTTTGATTAAAATATGAAATACAAATTTTATATCAGAATGTTTGAATACTTTCATAAATTGGAACTTATGGTAACTATAAATCATTCTGCATTCTGGTACTTTTAAGACGACAAACTGAATATCCATAGAAAATTTTATTAGTTTATCTTTTAAATGCTGATTAAATGTCAACAGACCAATGAAAATCAAATGCTCACAAAGTCCTGGAATATTTTCTGCTATGGTAAATACTTAGTGCTAAAGAGATTAAGCAAAATTTAGCTCTAGATCAAGTATCAATTATAAAATATACATAATCTGATTAAAATATCTTGAAATTGTCAACCTAAATAAATGATGACTACACACAGAAATACTGACAACAATTTTGCAATAAAATTTGCAAAGCACTTTAATTCTTTTAGCATACCTAGTAATGCTAAGAAGGGAGATTTAATTATTTTTGATGGTTTCTTTACAATTAATTTTTTCAGTATTTCCTCCTTTTGGTAATAAAATTCCATGACCATTTTGATCTCAATTATTTAAAAATATCATTATGAGATAATTTCATGGTTTTAAAATCAGTTAAGTAACTTGTTCCACATTTCTAGAAAACAAGCAAATACGGCAGCTGAATGATTTTTTTATCTTTTTTGAAATAACGATTACGGAAACACAAAAATGTTCAAAAAGGCACATCCTCAAAAATTTCCCAATACTGGTTTCTTTCCATTACTTACTACAGGTTTTAAGGTTGGTCAACAACAGAATTTATTCGGAGGGAGAACGGAAGGTTGCCACAGTTGGATACAAACTATTCTATTTTGAGGCAGAAACACATATTGGCATTAGTTTGGTAATAATAATGAGGTAAAAAAACAGAAAAATCATCTTATACTAAAACAATAATTCTAAGTACTGTAAACTTTCCAATATCTTTTTTCACTTTTAATTTTGCTGACTTGGGATTTTGAAATCTCCTAATCTATAGAACTTGTTACCAGAAAGGGATTTTAGTTACGAAAATTCTAGGAAAGAGTAAGATCAATACAAAATTAGAGATCATGAGGGCATATGAGATCAATTTTATACAACAAAAGTAGACTTTGATACAAATTATGAACCAAATTTAGGTCACTAGGATCTAAATTAGACCTTTTGGGTAAGTCCCACTATCTTTTAATTGATGAATTTTTGTGTAAGTGACACAACTTACAATCCCTGCCATTAAATTTATATGAAAACTAAAAAGAACAGGAACATTTAAAAAAGATTAAAAATATTTGTTTCTCCCCAATCAACAATTGGACAGTGTTATGCAACTAGAAACCAACCTACTTCACACAGTGGTGTAGTGAGCATAACTGGCACCCAGGGCACAATACCTTTTTGGCCCTCTCCCCCCCAAAAAAAACATGTAGTAATAAACATATATGAATATATAATATATAGAATTAGTTAAAAGGAGCATTGTGCGCCCATTTGCGAGAGGTGCCCTTGGCATGATATACCCCCTGCTAGACCACTGACTTCCCTTTGAAACTGAGAAAAGTGAGTTTTATTTGGCTTTGAAAAACAATTTTTTTCCCAGGCAGTTTAAAGTGTAGTGCACTCTATCCGCTATTTAACTCAACATTTAAACTTTTGTAGGTTGGTTGCATAATATCGTCCAATAAGTTCACTTACTCACTCTTTGTATCAGACATGTGATTTAAGAAGCCTTCTTACAAACTTTTTATAAATTAACTACAATTATATTTTGTGTAATGACAATATTTGTGGCAAATGTTAGGTGCTTGTGCATAAATTATACATGCACTCATACACATTTTTTACTCCATGCTTGAAAACCTCAAAAGGGAAAATGTCAATGCAAAATTAAACAGTAAAAGTAAAGTTTACCTTCAATAGTTTTCAGTGCATCGTTCCATATATAAAACCTTGATACAAAATCTGGCCAATGTCTTTTAATATAGTCACGATACTAGAAAATAAATGAAAGTTGGTGTTTTATTTTTTCCTCTTTTAAATACATAAAAATACACTTTTTTCAATATAATTACAATAATGAAAGAGGTCAATGACACTTAAAAAAATGTTCATTGTTCTCTCTTTTCAATTATCCAGATAGGCCCTTTATATTAAGAGAATACCCACATCAACATTACGGGAATAAAAGTAGTTAACCCAAAAATAATTAGGCAAGTTAATGTAAAGATAAGATTAGATACCATTAATCTGCAAACTGATTTCACAAAGATATAGTCAGATCTTGACACTTTGACAATAGCCAATTTTCTAGGCTATATGAAAGGGGCAAATCCTTTTTAAATCATAAAACTTGCATCTGCTCAAATCTGCCATGTTGAGTGTTTATAAACACTAAGATCATCACAACTTATTTGTGTGATGACTATGAATTTTGGAATGAAAAGACCACAACAAAATATTTTTTAAGATTTTTTAAAATTGTGAAAAATATTTTGAAAACAAAAAAACCATCTCTAAATTCATATTTAGCATATTTCCAGCAAGGAGAAGCAATGAATCTGTCCACATCCAATACAAACAATATATAAAGATACATTATTAAATAAATATTGGTAAAACAATATATTAATAAATATCTATGATAGTTAATACAATGAATAATGATAAAATCTGCAAAACATATTTTAAACAGTTTTAATAAAAAGAAGGATACAAATTTTTCATACATTCAGAAATAAAAATTCTTTAGCAGGAGTTCAGATCACAAGAAATGTTATTTCCCATTTACTTGGGATTCCTTTGTGTCCAAGAAATGTTATTTCCTTTACTTGGGTTACAACCCTTTTCTCCTTTGAGTTGAGTTGAGTTGGTTTAGAGTATTACAATCATTTTTCGCTACAAGACAGCTATTAGACCAGAACCTATTGCCTAAAGCCAATTTCAAAAGGATTCAAACATCCATGTCAACTATGGGACTCAAACCCAGAGACTGCTACTGAATGCTAGCACCCTAGCCATTCAGCCATCATCGAATTTTCTTTGTTTCAGAAAACACGTTGCAGTTATTTAAGTAAAACCAGGATTATTGTTCTCAATCACTCTTATGTTTGAAACTAAGGGGAACTGAATGCAATATCAGTTCAGAATATTTATTTTCATGATATTTCAATGACACATGATCAAATTTTGAGCATTTCCTACTTGCAAAATGGTTTCGAAGCTTTAAAATTATTGATAATAATCAAGTTTCTAAGATCAATAGCTTTAATAATGGGAACACAGAGCTATTAACTTCAGAATGGAAAGACAACACAAAGCAAGTAAAATATCTTAAAACTTTACAAAATATTCTAAAAACTAAAATTTTCCTCACAATCATATTGTACACATTTTGGTAATGAAATTATATATACACACACACATATATATATATATATATATATATATATATATGAAATATATATAAATATGTAATATATATATATATAAATAATATATAATATATATCTATATAATAACAGCTGAAGATAAACAAATGTATGTTAGTGAGCAGAAACGGGGTTGGGCTAATCTTGTGAACTGAGCATAGCAGGATATCGCGACTGGTACCGATATACACAGATGGATGAGACACGTGCACTGATGCTATCCTCAACTTTCAAAACTTTAAACTTTTTTAATTATTAAATTAAAACCGCCAAACGCTAAAAGGCGGACAGCAGAAACAGCTGACATTCTGGGTGGGCCAGCTTCTTTCTGTTTTGCAAATTTCCACTATTTACAAGCATGCAAAATTAAACTTTTCCGCCCTCCAATCAACAAACTTTTTATTTCCATGTGTTTTACAGCTCTTCATATTTAAGGATATACACATTTTTATAAAGTTAAAAATGTTTTTCATTGCAAACAAAGCTTTTTCCCCAAAGCAATTTTCCAAATTTCACAAAATTGACAATTTTGATGGAAAAATATTTCGGTGTTCTGCATCTATTAGTGTCAATTTTATGATTTATCGGCATTTACTAAATGTTCAGCTTCCAAAATATACCAAATACATTTTATAAAAAAAATGTTATCATTCTAAAAAAGCGTACTTACAAAACTCACTTTTGAAATTTCCCGCGCTGATGGCCATAGTATCTTAATGTAACTGAATGGGGAGTTCGTAATTTTTCAACTTATTATTTTACTCACTAATTCCAGCAAAATTGTGAAATTTGTTTCTAATTAATGAGCAACTGATGAGGATTCTTCCGCCACCAATTTTGAATTCCTGAGAACGGTCTTCCTATTTATTTAAGCACTTTTTCTCCTATGAGATTTAATACTTACATTCGGCCATGTTGCCAAAATGAAAAATTATTAGTTGAGAATGAGTCATTTAATAATTGAAATCCAAAAATAATTTTAAAGTACCAGAAATAATTTTAGTTTTAGGAAATGAGAAGTTAAAACCTTTAGAGTTTTTTCTAATTGAATGAACTTTTTTGTTCAAAAAGCAAAATTTGAAAACGGAAATTTGAAAGAATTATTTCAAAAGCCAAAAACCAAAATTTGAAAAATAAAATTTTAAATAATAATTTCGTTTTTAAAAAATTCTAATATATTTTAAAAAGTCATTAAACAGATTTTAATCTTTAAGAAATAAAACCATTTCATATTAAATCGAAAAAGCAACACATTGGGTTGCCACTCAGCAAGTATATATATATATATATATTTATTCACTGCTTGACAAATGCTAAGGAACAACCAATTTATCCAGAACTGCATTTTGGATAGCCATGCAATCACAGAAAAAATAAGTGTAGAAGGCAATGTAGGACGATAATCTCTTAACTGTATAAATGGCAGTGCACCCTCGATGTTTCCTTATTCATAATTCCAAGCAGTAACATCTATGGGAAAAATCATGGTATTGGTTTCTCAAGATAGTGTCTCAATAGTAAGCCAAGAAATTTAAATTTTTGGCAGCAAATATTGACTGCAGAATATCTGTATGACATCATTTTTAGTGCTCACAGTCATGGTCGAATAGTTGGACGCTTCCAGGCAGAGCAAAATGTCCCTCAATTTGCCACAACAGTAGGCGTGTTGAAGAGTGTGATCCTGTGGTTAAAAAAGGAAGTTGAAAGTGGATGTGCTGTGCTGGAGGTGTGTGAGGACCATCAAACCTCAAGTGGATAGATATGTCTCCCTAGTGGCAAAAAGGAACAGAAATGCTAATCCTAATCAGATGGCTGCAGACCTTACCAATCCTACTGGCACTCCTATATCTGCAAGAACCCTTTCTCGGCAATTAAATAATATTGGCTTATACACACAGAGGCCTGTTACATGCATTCCGCTGTGAGAAAACCATTGTCAAGATAGATTACGTTGGTATAAGGAGCTTGTTTCTCGGGGTCAGCAACAGTGATCCAGAGTCATGTTCTCTGATGAATCCTGCTTCACCATCAAGAGTGATTCTGGACACCAGCTAGTGAAGAGAGAGAGTGGAACTCATTACCATCACCATAATATCTAGGAAACTGATCGTTATGGCTGAGGTGTAATTGTGTAGGCAGGTAACATGCACAATGACAAAATTCAGCTTCACATATTTGATGGAGGTACAGTGACACCATAGAGGTATTGCATCAAAATTCTCCTGGGTCATGCTGCAGTTGAACCAGACTTTCTGTTCATGGACAATGCTCACCCGCATAGGACACCTGAAGTGTCTGACACACTAACAGAGTAAGATATTCAGCACATGACTTGCATATTTCCCGGACCTCAATCCCATACAGCATACTTGGGATGCACTTGGCAGATGTATTGCTCAAAAACAAAAAGCTCTCCTCAAACCATACAGGAACTCAAAATCGTCCTGGGAGACAAATGGGACAGAAATCCCCAAGCTCTCTCCATATGTTTAGTCGGCAGCTTACAAAACAATGTCGAATGCGCATCAGTGTCAGAGGAGGTCACACTCCATACTGACGGACTCCAAAAGCACGCATCGGGCCCGACGTGGCCGAAACCCAACTGGGATAACCCCGACGGTGCAGACAGACCCGCAACAGGCAACCACCCTGCACACGACCCAGACAAGAACCCCGCAACTGCCACCCACAGGACACACCCCACAGAACCAGAGACACAGACGGGCTCCAAGCAGTACAGACGGATATGCCAAAGAAAATAACATAATTTAGAAGACGAGAAATAGCTCTGCAGGAGGACACTCGCACAGGCCAACTTTCAAGAAGACAAGTCTAGGAAAAGAAGGAGACAAAAAAAAAAAAAAGAAAAAGAAAAGCCCAAACGAAACAACTGCACATAATTAATGGCTGCCAGCGAGGATGCAAAAAACTTAAGGAACCAAGAAAAGAGTAAAAATTACTGGCATTGACTCAAAAAATTAGAGAAAAAAAAAAAAAAAGAAAAAAAAAAAGACGGCATCATTACAAATCCCAAATAGGAGACGACTTGGCCTAAATTGGGAATGGTTGATTCATACTGACGGACTCATATCTGTCCGTATTTCGAGCAGAATGAGCATTTTTCGTAACTGTTGAACATTGTTATAAAGAGCATCTTTTTTTCTTTTGATTTGTCATGCTTTTCTTTTGCAATGACAATATCTGTACCATTTTGCACAATAAAGATATTTTAGGATGTCTATTAAATATGAACCAGGTCTCATTTCTTTAAACAATTTCTATAATTAGGTATGTCAAAATATGTTTTTGTCTCTTAGCAATTGTCAAGCAGTACATATATATATCCCTTTAAAACCCCTATTTTTCCCCAGCCACACCTCAAAATAACTTTTTTTTTTTTCAGTACCATTACTGGCTACCACAGAGAAGTTTCTCTGTATAGACATATATATATATAAATAAATATATACATTTGTTCTAAATATCTGCAAAAAAAGTGAAAAGATTAACAGAATTTTGAATTTAAGAGACATGTTCACCCAACATGTACTAAACTGGATGATAATATAAGCATGAAAACCAAAGCTATGCCCTAAGAATTAAAACAAAAGAGAAAAAAAGATTAATATATATTAAATTAATTAGAAGAAAAACAAATAATAATTACTCTTGTATATAAAGGTTTCTTTTTAAAGGTTGCTTCAGTAATACTTTTCCTACAACATAAACACAAACAAAAAAAATTTAATAATTAAAAGTAAGATAAAATTAATCTTGAATCTGCACAAGCTAATGAAAATAAAATTTGGAAAAATACATGTTCATGAACTTTAAACAATCAATGATACATTAGTTACATGCATCTTTTGACATATTGTTCACATATTTATGAGTTATAATATATATATATATTCTAAAAAAAAGTAACTCCTGCTGCAGCAGCAGCTGCTGCTGCTGTCAAAAGCTTGTTTTGATATCTCCTCCGAAACCACTGGGGGTATGGGGTCGAGACCGATGCCAATAGATGCAGAAAAATGTGGGGAACAAAGTAAAACATGTCTCATCGTTGTCGAACTTTTTTTTAAATGTCGAAGTTTTTTTTTAATTTTATGTTTTGTGGGAAAATATTGACTTTTTCATCTTCAGATTACAATAACTCGCCAAAAAATGATCGTAGCATTTTGATCTTTTTTACAGTCTAAGACTACAGACATTTCTCTTTCAAACTAGACCTCATTTGTTTAAAAATATTTTAAAACAGACTAATATTTTCATCAAAAAATGAAACACAGTTTTTCAAGAAATATTGTCCCCTATGTGAATGCAATATTGATGGTCCTCGAGTTTTTATCTTACAAAGAAAATATTTACATCATTTGGAAGCTGAAAGTTTTCTCATTCATATAAACCTCATTTCAAGTCTATATCTTAAATTTTCGATTTTTAATTGGATTTTAAAGCTGATAACTCAAAAGTGATGAAACACTCTTCGCATTAAGGGTGACAACAGTAAATGGATGGAAGCTGTTACATTGCCCAAGAATCACCCCTATGTATCTCGCTATTAGCCATAACAGAGGAGCAAGCATAGCGAGCCTAGGGGCGAAGCCCCTAGTATATATATATATATATATTCTTCAGAAATAATAATTCATATACAAGGTGCAATCAGAAGTTTTTATATATTAAAAGTTTCTATAACTGTGTAGAAAACATACCTAAAATCCAGAGTAGCTATAAAAAATTTCTAATTGGCATACATGCTTTTGAAGATATATTGAAAAAAAAAGAGAGTTAAGATAAAAGTTTTTTACATATTTTATAAAGTTAAAATTTTAAATTACCCCTTTGTGTTTTTTCATAAATATTGAATGTAATCTTTTAATGCAGCAGACCTAAAATTTTCTTTGGAATAAGAAATTAATATGACAGCCTACATTTTACAAAAACAAATGCTCATCTTTCTTATGCATGGTTAAAACAATGATCTAAAAAAGGTAAAACTATTACATTAGCATTTGCCAAAAGTAACATTGACTCAATAGTTTTCAGAGGTTAATGATTGACAATTCAGGAATATTTACACTGTAATCAGAGAGAAAAAATTGAAACTTTACAGTAAAGCTGTAAGAATTCAATGAGGTATTTACTGAAAATTTGAAGTTTTGGGGGAAAATTAAGTTTTCTCCTAACTATTAAATGCAATTTGATTTTTTTCCAATGATTCCTGGTTTTTCAAGAGCATACAATGAATGTGATTCCCTATTTATTTGAGACATTTGATGTAAAATTGAATGGTTTTAAAATATCAACAATCTGTCTTGAATAATTGTTGGTAATCACTAGTAATAACAAATGCTTAATGAAATAAATTAAATTGTATCTGAGTAAGTAGCAGGTCTGCTACTAAATTTTTTGTTGCACACAAATGACAATTGAAAGTAGCAGCAATTAAAGCTCTTTTAAGAGAAAATTCTGTAGCAGATGAATTAAAACTCTAATTTACTAACATACCACATGCAAAGAAGAGACTAGAGGATTAAATAATCAATTTTGTTAAATCATTCAAAAAGTTAGTATAGGAATAGCTTACCTATAATATCGTTTTTCTTTCATAGGGACAGGAAGATTTTTAACAAATCTATCTGAGAATATGTTTTTACTTCCAGGTACAACATATTCCTCCATGGTGACCTATATAAAATGCATTATCAATGAATATTTGAATAATTTTCAAATAGCCATGTAAGTAAATATCAGAAATATAAAAGGCAAATCAATTCTTTTTTTATATAATCAACATTAAATCAAAATATCTCACATATGTTATGATTTTCATAAGCTTCAGTAGTAAAGCTACAGGATGGGGATGGTAGGTTCTGAAGTCTCTCTATACCCTCTACCAGTGGTTCCCAACAGGGTGGTACCATCCCCCTGGTGGACGCTGAGAAGATCCAGGGGGGCATTACTGGTCCAAGACATAATAGAGGGGTGCTCAAACTCAGCTACCAATAGTTCTGGCAACAAAATCAGATACCCATACTTTATCCTGGATGATAGTCTATAGCAGCGGTTCCCAACTGGTGGGTCGCAGAAGGGTTACAGGTGGGTCGCGACTCGATCCTAAAACTATCAGAAACCATCAATAAACCATCAGAAAAGATAAGAAAAATCGAAACAAATCAAATTGTGTTTTGATTGTTTTTTGAAAAGCATTTTGGATGGAAATGAGGACAGAATATCCAACAATATCCGTAACTGCATTGAGGTTTCTGATAGTATTCACCACAATGTTTATGTGAACGTACTTTTTCAACTTTAGTTTTCCTAACAAACAAATACAGAAATCAACTCAATGTTGAAAGTGACTTAAGATTAAAAACATCTTCATTCAATCCTGACATTGACGTATTATTTCAATCGAAACAGTCCCAAAAATCTAATTAATATAGTATTCTTACTTAAAAACAGCAATTTTACATATTGATTCTTAACTGTAATCATATCAAAGCTGTATGAATTTTTTTGCCTGGAAAATTAAAATGGTCTTTGTGTACTTTTATAATTGTAGTTTTTATCTTCACCTAGGAACACTTGTCCTTTATCTTCACCTAGGAACAATTTTTCTTTTAAAAAGGGGGCAGTAGGCCAAATAGGGTTGGGAACCTCTGCCCTATACTAAGGATAGCCTATCAAATTTTGTGCCTAGGTGCCATAAATACTTATTGATAGACAGTTATACCTGAATGTACAGCATATATGTTGTCTTAAATTGAGAATTTTCAGTTCTTACTCTTTGTTTTAGTTTGTCTGTATTTTATATATATATATATATATATATATATATATATATATATATATATTTGTTAAAGTCCAAAGTTTGGCCAATTCCCAAAATAGCTAGCCACTTCTAGCCACTTTGGCCAAAGCTCGAAATAATTGAGAATTTATGACTACTTTGGGCTTCGGCCGGCCCATTCGCATTGTGCCTAACAGTCAATAGTCATTTCATGAATTGTCCAAGAAAAAGTAGCCAAAGCTAGAAGTTTTGCGGAGCTGGATCATGCAGTAACAGGAGTTGATCATACCAGCTCTAACTCATATTATTATCATAATGAAAATACATTTAGTTTAGTCAAAGTAGAAAAAATCCCTTCAAAATCAAAGAGAAAAGGATAATTTTTCTTGGGTAATTCTCAAACTGGTCATTGATTGTCAGGTACATCGCAAACTGACCAACCAAAGCCCGAAGAAGTCGTAAATTCTCGATTATTTCAGACTTTGGCTAAGTGACCTAGACAATAGTAGAAGTGGCCAGCCATTTTGTGAATTGGCCAGACTTCAGGCTTTGGTTGCAACATATATATATATATATATATATATATATATATATATATTATTCACCTTTTTTTATACTGTTTCTTATATTGATAATTTGTTTTCTTATTTTGGAAAGTATGTTTCATTGATATCTTGGATGCAATGAACAAGATTCAATTTTAATTTATCTTTCTTTCTACGACAGGTTACTGCTGTTTATGCTATATTTTCTATTGTGAACAAACTGAATTTTGAATATTAGTGTGCAAAGGAAGATTTTAATTAAAATCTGCACAATATATTCATGTTCAAGACATTTCTATACAATGAGGTAACAATCTTACACCAACTACAGTTACATTAGGAAACTTAAGAGTGTTTACAATGAATCTAAATAGGATGAAAATAATAGGAAGAAGTAACGCAATTACTTCAGTAGAATACTTGGACTTAATTGGTAGCTGAAATGATACTCGTTGCTTATCTGTCTTAACTTTAGATAACTTCCGAAGAGATTCTTCAGAGATTTCTTGTAATGCTGCATGAAGTGAACCCCTTTTTTCTAATTTTGCATCAGGAAGTGCTTTTTGCAACTGAGATACAAGTTCTATGCTACTATACCGAGCAGCTCTGTTTATCAGAACATTCTTTATTTCAGTACGGATATCAGATTGATTATCACTAGCAGAATTATCCATAGCATTTGACTAAAAATATAAGAGTATTTGAATTACAGATACTGTATTTAGCAAGAATTAAATTTAATTAAAGGTAAAATTTTTTTGCCATAAGCTTTTAGAAATAATATTAATTTAAACTATATGATTTTGCAGCTATTCTTTCTTTTATGATTTAAAAAAAATTATAACTTAATTTAAATAAAGTAAAAACAGGAGAAGATTTTCAAGCCATGCATTTTATGAACTGAGACTTTTAACATTATCATTAATATATACTAGACAAATTAACCCTAAAACGGTAAAGTAGTTTGATACAAAATATATGGTACAATGGGGTCAGATCCTACCCGATGTCTTTTTTGATGAGGTTTTATGGTAGGAATATGTACACAATAAGCATTTTTGTTGTATAATAACATTTATTAGCAGTATTTTACATGAAATAAAAACCTTTTTGTAGAAAAAAAGACCAATTGTAATTTTGCTAAACAAAGAAAATCTCTCTGGCATTTACATAGAATGTTGTATATATTAAGTCTAATATGTAATTTAGTCTTGTACCTAGTTTTAGAAGTTACTTAACCAAATTTCCAAGCACAAAAATGTAAAAAATAATATATACTGACATTTTTGGCCTTCAAAATCGAAATAAAAAATCTAAAAAAATTAAAAATAAATATATAAAAATAATAAAAAATAAATAAAAATAATTGACTTGTGATCATGAATAAAATTTATCAAGAGACAATCATATTTACTACAAATGCTCCAACACCTGTTGCAAGACTGCCTGTTAGGGTTCCTTGTCAACTGGATCTCTTGAGGGGAAGGGAAAAACACAACCCTGGGTGGGATCCAACCCCCACCATACCGTTAGATGGTTAATATTGGGTAATCAAATTCAAAAGAAACTTCATAAACAAGAGAATATAGGAACATTTTACGAACAATATAATAATAAACTATCAGTAAATTTATTTTCATAATTTTATAAATATTTGAAACAGCTATTTAAAAATCAGTACAGTAAATAATAATTTTATGATAAATAAATATATATCAATATAAAAAAAAACTGCTTTGATAATTTATAAAATTGACACTTTAAAAATTAAAAAAAAATAGAATTTATTCAAATAATTTCCTGATTTAAATGAAAAAACTTAGGATTTAAAGAAATCCTTTAACATATATAGACATAGATATATAGATTTCCTACTTCCTTTAATGGACTACTGCTTGGAATCTCCATTAACTAAATTATTCTTGAATACAATTTCCAAAAAGGACCTTTCAATACTGAAAAAATTACAGATTAAAAAAACGTTTTTGATACTGTAAATGCAATGAGAATACTTTAAAATGAAAAAAAAAATTAAAATTAAATTTGGGCATGAAAGTGTACAGAAAGTATAATAATGTATGGAAGATGAATTTCAATGTGGCAGCACCCAACAGGACAACTTGTTACAGGAGGATAGCTTTCCGTCAATGCAGAGATTTTTTAAAACATGAAATGCATCATATTTATGATACATGATAATAAGACATAATCTAATCACATAATCATAATATAGCATAAAAAAGGGAGACTGATTTTTAACTGTACAAGTAAGTATATCTACTCAATATTTCTCATTACTCAGACAAAATAATTAGTTTGATAACCATTTGATTTATATTCAAGATGTGATATTCTAATGCTTCCAAACTAGTGCTATACCAAAAAGATTTTTGATGTACTAATTAAAAGCATATGTTGATGAACTCTTCAACAATTATATTTCATAAGTCTTACAATTACTGTAAAATTAAGTTAAAAGATAGGTATCTCATTAACACACTTATGACAAGTTTATGCATATGTGACATCAATCCTGTAGAAAATACAGCTAATAGGATAGATTATATGTTTGTCAACTGACAAAATAAGTGAATAAATAAATATTTCTATAAAACATTGAATTGCTTCTTTCATACAGCAAAATCATTCAATATCAATAATTTATATTTTGTTCAACAAAATTCACCAATCCTTTGCAATTTTAAATTTTATACAAAGGTCACAATAATAGTTCAATAATTAAACATATTTTCCTGACTCTTGATACCTATACAGAAAAAGAAAATTTCAAATTTAACAAACCATTAAAAAAAAAAAAATTGAAAAATATAGTGATTTGAACACAGAAAAGTTGCAAACAAATGAAGCAAATATGAAAATTATGTAGGACAATGACATTTCTGTTTTAATAGATCAAGATTTAGATGCAATATAGTTATAAGACTTCAAATTTCTTAAAACTGTTTCAAGTTTTCAGAAAAGTTTCACAATTATATTACAAAATTGCAAATTTTCAGTACTACAGAGGCACCCAATTTTGCTGTCTAGCCCAAAATTCTTGCTCTACTGTTATGTTTAGTTTTTATTTACAGAAAAAAAATTATAAAAAGGAAAATTTTTATACCTACCAAACCCTTGCATTTTAACTAATGTACCAAAATTCAAGTACTAGCCAAAAAAAAAAAGAAAAAAAAAAAAAAAAGAAATAATTAAAAAAACTAATTAACTACAACACATAGTTATTTTGATAATACCCACTATTCATTAAGAAATGAAGAATACAGGTAAAATATATAAAACCCTTTTTTTGCAATATTACATCAGTACTGCAGGGTTTTCACTTGTCCCATAAAAATGTTGTGTTGGGGCAAGTGAGGACAGTGAAATTTATCAGAAAAAGAAACAAAAAGAAAAGAAAATAGGCCTGTTCTTGATGATTGCTCAAATGTACTAGATGATGACTTAGTGCTCCTGGAAGAGCTGAGGCCTGGAAGGCGTGGTAAACTAATTTTTTCCGGACCTTTTTGATCCTACAATATTCTATTTGATCCTACAATATTCTATTTTGATTCTACAATAATTTTAACATACGTTTGTTACTCTAAAACAAATATATACAAATATACTTATTTTGTTAATATTCGGATGTTGCTGACACTGCTAACTTGAACAATAAATACCTCCACAGTGAAAGAATGTAAAAAAAAAAAAAAAAAAAATAGCCTTTTGTTCAGAACGAAATATCTATTCTTTCCCTTGCCCCATTTATTTTGCAATAAGCGACTATGGAATATTGGGACCCGTGTTCTCATTTGCCCCAAGTAAGAATGCAAAACACAAAAACTTTAGATATTTACGGCAAAAAAAGTTGTGAATAGATTTAAAAAAAAAATAAAACTGTAAATGTATGTATGGAAATTATCTACAAATACAACAACTTGTTTTCAAAGTGGAACTATATGATTTTGCGTTCTCACTTACCCCACTTCACCCTATAGTAAAATGCATCAGCAAAGTTGATACACATAAGTTATTTTGGTAATTGGTAAGAGGTGAGCTATGATACTGAAAAGCAAGTTTACTTAAGTTCATGGCTATGAACATTATCTGCTGATGATCCTAATAATCACTACAAAAGTAGATTTCATTGCAATGATATGAATCGTTATACAAGCGTATCTTACGGTTTAAATTTTAAAATATTTTGATGGTTTTAAGAACTGAAAATCAGCAACGATAAATACTTAAATGAGGGAAACTATGTATTAAATATTTTGACTGTAACATTCACTAGATTGTTTACATGCTTTTCATTTCAAAACAAGGACAATATCATTGAAAGAATAGTTATATTCAAACTAAAAATTTCGTAAAAGCAAACAGATTATAATACTGTTATTCAAATTATTCCAATCATGTTTTCTTCATAACATTTAATATAATACAGGAGAGCAATTTTTTATGTTAAACTGCATAGGGCACACTACGAATTATTTCGTATGCTATTTTTACAAAATATATTATAGGTACATCAATCAATTATTCAAGTAAAATTCTTTTAAATTTATCTTACTGTTAGTGTGCAGCCGAATTTTTAAATTATTACAAAGCGTACCGTCACGAAACAAAGGTTGATAATCACTGACGTAGAGAGAAAAAAAATTAAGAAACTAACTTGCACACATATGAATGTACCGTAAAACGTAACTGTCCGAAAGGGCAATCCAAAAGTCTGTATTTAGAATGCTTAACCCATTTTATTTACAAAGATTAAAACTGCTAAGCACGAGACAAGAGTCAAATCACACAACGCATAAGGAAACAAAGATATTATTTTATCTTATTAAGAATTTGCTCGACACCCAAATTACTTATTTAAAAATTACACTCTTCTATAATTACGCGTTTTGGTGCACTGTACAAATTTTATGGTTAAACTATGTAATAGCAATCAATTACATTCGAGTGTTGTCATATTCGAAACATCCCAGCTGATGATTAACTTTTTAAAAGTTTCGCTTCACAGTCACGTGTTTCCGGGTTTTTTTTTTTATCACTGAACCCTCGATATCAGTCCGACTTCCGTGAAATGTAGTTGGGACAACTTTGTTGATGTTTTCAATATGTATAAAAATGCATGTTTTTCATCCCTGTAACGACCAGGAGGTTATATGGAGTGTATATGTTGACAAGGTATTATAAATTTCTTTTTTCGGTAATCTAAAACCGAAACGATAGAATCGTAATAAAACGTGACACATCGCGAATCAAAACAAAACAATTTATTTATTTTTTTCTGATATTAACTTCGCATTTTAATCTGATCTACAGATTTATTTCTCCGTAGATTAATATACATTTGTGCTTTAAAGATAATCAATAGTACATTTTCCTGGAATTCAAATGATATGCTTTTGAATAATTTCTCATTGAAGTGTATTTTTCTGGAAGTCGCCTAATGTATATGAGATCTTACTGTTGTTCTTTAAATTACTCTTAGCTCTCACATAAAATTATATTTGATATCTACTGTTGGTTTTATTTTTTTTTTGGTTACGATTCATGTCTTTTTATCGTTTTTTAGGTGCATTCTCTGTATGAACGATCCTACAGTATTTTATAATGGCTTCAAAGGATAATGATGAGCTGAAACAATCATCAAATGAAGATGGCATTCCATTACAAAACGGTATTTGATATCAAAATATTCAACTGATAAAATATATTGAGACGCAAAGTGCATAAAGCTTTCAAATTTCTATTAATATTTGTGAAAACATATTTTAGCATGTATATTCAATGAGATTAAATTGCTTGGGTTATTTCTGAAAGTATTGCAGAATATTAATTTTATTGGCACAAGCTATGAAGGTTTTTTTTTTTTTGTCTTTACAATCTGAAACATAATGAGATCAGTGTGTCTGCTTACATCCTATTCATTGATATCTCAAAGGAAGTGATTGATCTTAGTGTTTTTGCAAAAGAAATTTAGGTACAGTCCATGCATAGCAGTTCTAGGTTGCCTATCATCTGTTCTTAAAAAGGGAAACCTACTTTTGGAAGTTTTTTACATTTACATATACTTTGATCTTTAAAGGTTTAATGATTTAAAAGGGAAAACAAATACTAACGGTCACCTCAACTACTTGTGATGAGGAGGTTCAATAATTTTTGGGTGGTATTAAATTATTATGGTTTAAAGAATTTGAGTAAAGTTATAATAATCTTTTATTCATGGTAAGTGTTTAGAAACAAATTTATTATTATTCTAATCATGCTTTTTAAAATCTTGTGCTTAGTTTAGTAAAAATATTGAAATTGGGAATCTGGACACTTACAAACCATTATTGACTTAAAAATGATTCTTTTGTGCTAGATAATTTATCCTTGTTTAGAACTTTATATATGCATCTGTTGTATTTAAATAAATTATTGGTTAATCAGAAGAAGTAGGGGCTGCTGCCAACTTGCCGATTATTTACTTGATATTGAACTTTTTTTTTTTATTATTCAAATAAATAACTTGGATTTAGTTCCAAGTAGAAAAAAACAGGGCACTGTGTTATTGAAATGAGCATTTTTTTTAATGAATAAAGCTGTTTTTAATTTTGTCATGGTTATTGCTCTAAACTTTAAATCTACCTAAAATTTTAAGTTTTAACTATAAAATTTTATGTAACTCATTGTATGAAATAAATCTTGTCTTAAGCATCTAAACTGTCAGTGAAAATGAGCAGAAATGAGAAACAGAATAAATATTTTTTTTAAAACGCAGAGGCACTTGTCGCTAGACATTCGCCTGTATGTACACCACGAGACTGCTGGTCATTCATTTAAGGGGGTATTGTAAAGGTGGCCAGCACCCCCTACAAGCCAGTCCCTTAATTTAGAACCAAGTGACAAGACTGGTACACTTGACCCCACACCTCCAGAGGTAAATAAATTGTTTGCTATAGAACAAGGGACTACTAGGCTTTGTATTCATCTGAAAAGTGCCCCTCTTTTAACTTCTAAACTTATTCTTCTGTTGGCTGTCAGTATCTACACAAAATTTAGAAAAGTTAACTATGTTGTTATATTCATGTAGAATTGCAGATTTCAAAGATCCTGTGTTTATTTTCTCTATTACATAGTACTTAATGCTTGTCATATAAAAATGATCAATATAGGAATTTGCAAAGATCTCTATCTATAATATCTAAATTTGGATGTCTTCTTTGCATGTTATATGCCACAGATGTGTGTTATTCATAATTTTTGTCATTTGACACCTAATTCTTAAAGAAGAAAAAAAAAATGAAAAAAGCTGTAAATACAAATTAAGGTTAACTGTTGTTTTTTTTATTGATACTATAGAGACACAGGCAGAAAGCTGGTGGGAGAGGCTGAACTGAAAATTTTGAGATTCATATATACCCAAACTTCTGAAAATAATGAAACTTTTATTGTTTAACTGTGTATATATATTAGGGTGGCCCTTATTTTTCAACTTTGTTTTTTTTAATGTCTCACCCCCTCAGTTTTTTCTAACTGGCCTAAAACTAATGGCCAAAAAAAATCGGGTCATTCACATAATTCTAAATGGTGACGCATAGGCTGTGAATGTCGCCATTTATGTAAAAATTACTGTTTTTCCCACAAGTTTAACAGAAAAAATGAAATAATATTTTATGCGCGTTAAGAAACTAAATAATATCAAATATACACTAGAACATAGTTTTGCATAACCCACCAGCATGTAGGATTCACGATAGGGGACGTTGTGCAGGCGGCGGCGGCAGTCCTGGTTGTCGGGAAAACTGACCACGGCGCTTAGTCATAATCAGTATTGCGTTGTCTTCCAAACGAAGCGGTAGCACATGGTTTGTTAAAAATGGCGCTAAAGAGTAAACTTCGCAATCATATATATCTGTTTGAAAGAGAAACAAATCAAATATTAGGTAGCAAATTACCTTCTAACAAACAAGTATTGCAAGTGCTATTTTATAATATGAGATGCGTAAAATTAAGTCTTTGTGAAAGTGCTCGTTTAGTAATTTCTGAAACAGTAAATTTTTTGGCAAAAAGCACGAATACCATTTAGAGAACCTGAACATTGCATTGTTAAACTGGAAGCTCTATATAATAAATGGATAATGCTTGAAAAAAGTTCTAAAAGAAAGAGCGAAACTCAGGAGCAAAAAGAACAAAATTTTAAAGAAAAACACGAGGACCTATTTGATATTGCTCACTCTAATTCCTTGGAAATTATTACAATAAAAGAAGACAGACAATTTCTCATCTCCCAGAGGCAGAAAGAACGAATTGGTGTTTTAGGGGGCATTGATAAAAGAACTGATGAAAAAAAAAAAAGAGTTCTAAAGTGTCTTAGTGCAGAAGAACAGCGACGAAAAAATATTAAAGAGGATACAAAAATGAGTGAAACAATGGAGGACATGGACATCGAAGAGTCGTGAAAGTAAAAACCATTAAGTACTTTTGAAATTTGTTTTTGCCCAATTATTACATTCTTTACGCAGTATTTTGTAGTATATTTACAAAAGGTTTTGCTTTAGTGTCAGTTTCGTCTGAAAAGGAGAGTTCTTCTGAAAATGAAATTGACCGTGAAGTTACGTTGTATCCCACAAATCAGCCAGGTCCACCTAAAGAATGTAAACAAGGGAACATTAATTTTATTAACACCAAGTTGGTAGCAGCTCTTGATAAATGCAAGTTAAGTGACAGAAACTCTGTCCACATTTTAATGGCTACTGCAGAAGCTTTGGGACACAACACTGAAGATCTAATTATAAATCGAACCTCGATATAGCGATGCCGTCAAAAGCTTCGTGCTGAGCGTGCTTCAGTAATCAGAAATGAACGTCTGACGTTACAGTTAGAGTTCACTCCCGTCCACTGGGTTGGAAAGCTGCTTCCATCAATAACTAGAAACAAAAAGCTTGACAGGCTTCCAGTAATTATTTCCGCTAACGGACAAGAGCATCTTTTAGGAGTCCCTCAATTGGATTCTTGCAGTGGAGACGATATGGCAGAAGATATTTACAACTTGCTTGCTGAAAATAAACTTTTGGATACATTGCAAGCCTTGTGTTGTGACACCACTGCGTCAAATACTGGAAGAATAAAAGGTGCTTGTGTTTTATTAGAACAAAAACTGGGTAAAGATCTCTTATACTTACCTCGCAGACACCATATATATGAATTGGTTTTAAAGTCTGCTTTTGAAGAATGCATTGGTACGTCGTCTGGACAAGAAACAGGATTATTTAAACGTTTTCAATAAGCTTGGGCCAATATAGATAATTCTAAATATACTGTTGGAATTGATGATCAATTTGTTGTGAACAGTATCTGTAAAGACATAGATTTTGTGCTTCATTTTGCCAAAGCACAAGTTGTTATTAAACAGACAAGAGACGATTACAAAGAGCTGCTGCAGTTAGTTGTGATATTTTTATTAGAACACGAAGCAAATGAAATTACATTTTGATTACCTGGTGCTTTTCACCATGCCAGTTGGATGGCAAAAGCTATTTATTGCTTGAAAATATTTATTTTTCGAAATCAATTTCATTTGACTCAGCAGGAATTGCAAGGAATAAGGGATATTTGTATATTTACTGTAAAAATATACATAAAAGCTTGGTACAATACTCCCTTAGCCTACAAAGCACCATACCAGGATTGAATGTTTTTAAAAGATCTTTATTTTTACAATGAAATAAATGAAAAAATTTCCCAAGAAGCAACAAAAAAATTTTGTGGGCATTTGTGGTATCTTACTGAAGAAATACTGGCTTTAGAATTTTTTGATGACACAATTCCTGTCGAACAAAAAGTAAAGATGGCCAAAGCATTTAAAGAAAAAGAATCAACTACTTGTGACTCTAAGCGTTTACATTTTGATTTAATGGAAATGGCCGAATTCACACACAAAGAACTACACAACTTTGTGTCAAAAAGCACATCCACATTTTTTAAGCGGTTTTAAATATCGTCCGAATTTATTCCTCGTGATTCTGCGATCTGGAATTCTCTTCCTGATTATTAACATTGCCTTACAGTAGTCAGAAACCTCACAGTTGTCAATGAAAAAAGAAAGAGGTGTGAAGCTTATGGAAGAATATAACAATATTAGAAAACACGATGAGGAGCAAAAGCAATACCTATTGCAAGTCGAGAAAGACCATCGGATCCCTTTTCCATCTTGCTCAAAGCATTCATTATCTAAAAATTATTGAACCTTTTATTATTGAAGTTTAATGTTATAAAATTTTGTTTTTGTGGTTAAGCAGTTCTAGGCATTATTTCCGTTATTTTTACTACTAAATATTTGTTTTAAAATTGAAACAGAATTATTAAAAGTGTTATTGTGAAAATTTTGGAATTTAACTCTTTTATTTCAATTTTCACCCCCCTTGCGGTACGTGTTATTATTAAATAAAACTTTCAAAATTTTTACCAGTTACTTACTAGCCCAAAAGGAAAAGAAATAGGGGGTGAGACTTATAAATTTATAAAATTTATTTTTGCCTATATGCTAAGGGCCACCCTAATATATATATATATATGAAACGTAATGGACACGGGGCGATGAACGAAGGCGGAGTAGATGATATTTTAATGTTAATGTTATTTTTTAATGTTATATATACACTCAAGAGCCAAAACATTATGACCACCCCTACATTTTGCAATGAATTCGCCTGGATGACGTGGAAGGCACGTGATGAGGTGGAAGTGGTATTTAACTGCTGCTGGAGAGTCTGCAGAATCATTCTTTCACTTACTTTTGTGTGTGATGGGAAAGGCTGCGGATATAAGCCACTTTGATAGAGGGCAGATTGTAATGGCTCGAAGGCTCGGAACAACCCACGACTCGTGGGTTGTTCGCGACCTACAGTTGTTAGTACTTATGCAAAGTGGATGAATGACGGTGAAACCAGTAGTAGACGACATGGTGTTGGACGTCCACAAGCTATCAAAGAAAAAGGTCGTCGGAGACTGTCTCGCATGGTGAAGCAAAACCGGAGCCAGACAGTGGCTCAGCTGACAGCCCAATACAATGCAGGGCCAAGTAGAATAGTATCGCAGCACACTGTTCAGCGGACACTGTTGGATATGGGGCTACGCAGCAAACGTCCCACTCGTGTGCCTTTGCTGACCAAGCGTCATCACCAACTGCCCCTGCACTGGGCCCGGGAACATCGCGACTGGTCCATGGATCAGTGGGAGAGAGTTGGCTGGTCAGATGAATCACGGTTTGTCATTCATCACGCCGATGGCCGTGTCAGGATATGCCGTCTTCCAGGCGAACTGTTGCTCCCTCAATGTACAGTAGGTCATACACAGGCCGGTGGTGGCGGTATTATGCTTTGGGGAACGTTCTCTTGGGCATCTCTGGGACCCGTGGTTGTGGTAGAGCAGACCATGAATGCTACAGGGTATCTGAACATCATCTCAATCCGATAGAACATATTTGGGATGTCATGGGAGCTCAGAGTTCAAAGACCACCAATTCACAATATCTCGGATTTGTGTGACCGTTGCTTAAACATCTGGTACAATCTGTCTCCGGCCATCTACCAAGGACTTGTGGCATCCATGCCAAGGCGGGTTGAAGCTGTGTAATATAGAAATTCAAACAAAATTCTTAAAAAAATAAAGTACACATTTTAAGTATTTATGTAGTTTTCACGTTTTAAGTAAACTATATTTTATATTGTTTTAGTGAGATATATATATGCAGAAGATGAGTATGGATATGTAGACACTAAAGAAAAAAGAATATCTAAGGCTCTTATTAGTCAACTACCTAGCCGTCACTTTGGTGAGGAAATTTACTAAACTTCATTTGTATTTCCTTCTATTTATTTGAATTATATTGATGTAAGTTTAGTATATATGTATATATATATGTGTGTGTGTGTGGGTATGTATGTATGATTTTTTATGCATTGAAGAATACTCTTTGATCTATAGATTTCCAGTTACCAGACTTAAACATTATTGAAGACACAAGTGAATGATGGTGTTATGTCAAAATTTTTTAAAAATAGTTTTGTTTTTTCAGCATGGATGAAGATGTTATAAGTCTTATCTCTCACAAAACATGATTGAATATTTAATTATTAATGATTTTTAAGATTTTTCAGTGGCTATTCAATGATTCTATACAACAAATACCCTCACATAATAGACACATAATACCCTCATGCATGGAAAAAAAAAACTATATTTGAAAAATTGTGACATAACGTCTTTATCCACTAGTGTCTTCATCTGATATTTTGCTACATTTAGCAAAGTTAATATTTGCCTACAGATTGTTCATTGAAAGCTTTTGTAAAGCTTTTGGTAATAATTCAGTGGAATGTAGTGTGAATATAATGATAAAAATTCGATTTTTAATGATTTACATTTGAAAACTTACTTGGAAATAAACTTGCATGGAAATAAATTGTGATAACTTAATTGCTTAAATGCATGCGTGTGAAAGAGAAATAGTGAAGTAATTTAGTTTCACATATATGGAAAAATGTTTAATTGTATGAATAACTTGAAATTTAATATTGTATGTGAGAGAATCAGACATAACTAGCAGTTGACCTAAATTTAGCAGGCTAAATTATTTACTCTATCAGTTTACTTGTTAGTTGTTACTGTACCTGTTTTTTAGTATTTTAGTTATTTTTATTAATTTGAGTATGTTTATCATGACTATTTATTTTTTCAGATATAATAGATATAGGTTCAAAATATGATGAATTACCTGAACAAACTTTACGCCGACGACATTCACGTTATCGAACTTTGCAACTGAATGCTGCAAATTTGACTTCTCGACAAGTTTCAGCAGATGTTGATAAAATATATGAGGTAATTTCAATTTTCAAAATATTGAATTAGATTTAAAATGATGAATAATTTTCAGGAAGAGATGAAGTAAGCATTGCATCAGGACAGTTATAATCCTGAAATCAAGCATTATAACTTGTTAATTGACGTTTAAAGTAATGCTGTCTATATTATTTATCTCCAGGAAAATATTAAATGATCTAAAAGGATTTTTAAAATTTTATTTTGTGCATAACATAAGTCTTCTTATCTTATAACTGTGTGATAAGGTTGTAATGAGCTGTATTGTTTTTTATTTTTCATTCTTAGAAAATCATGAATCAATAAGTGGAGAAGATATATTTGCAAAATTTGTTTGAAAGGATGTGTTAGAATTGTATCCTAAGCATTTTTTCTCATGTATGAATCTTATGTTGGTAAAATGTAATAGTTTTCCAAAAATAAAATTATATATATGCCCAGACATATAATGTATGTGTATTGCAGCTCTTAAATTTGGATCCTGAAGCTAAAGAGGAAGATAAACTGAAGACATTACGAGAAATGCATCAAAGTCTCACTATAAAACGGCAAGTTAAAGAGAGGTTAGATGCTGATATGAAGAGGAGAAGAGCTGATCAAGTTTTAAATAAATTTACTCGATTAAAGCTTAGAACTGATACAGTAATTATATATTTGTTGTACTTTATACTCATGTAAATTTTAAATTAAATGTTTTAATCAAATGTTTGTTTCTAATTGTTTTATGATTCATATTCTAAATTTTGTCTGTAGACATTTAATTTTTTTTGTTTATACCTTCATATCTAATAAAATCTGTAAATAATTGAATTCTTTTAAATATTTTGTGTATTGAACATATAGTGTAATTTCTTAATTGTTTCAAAGAGTGCATCCTTTAATTTGTCAATTTGGTTTTTAAAAAAAATTTTATATTCCAAGTGTCCTTGAGTTTGCTTTAACTTTTACCTATCTAAGGACAAAATATTTTATTTTCATTAATATTAATGATTATAAAGCAAAAAGTGATTTAATGATCAAAGTTATGCCTGAAATAATTAATAGTAATAATTAAACTTCAGAATAAGGTTATTAACTCGGGAAAGTGAATGTAAGGAGTGGGTCCCCATTCAGAATGGAAAATTTATCTTATAAATACATTAATTTAGTAGACTGAAATTTTAAGTATAGAGTGATAAAATATTTTTTATTTAAGAGACAAAATCTAATGGAAATATGTTTCTTTTTAAATATAAAACTTAACCTTGTCACTGTATCTTTTAAAATCAGATAAAAAAATTGTTATTCGTTAATTGATATTTCAAGTCAAAGTCAGTAAAATTCAAGGTATGTAGAGAGGATCATTTAAAAAAATTTCTGTGTAAATCTGAAGGTATATATATAAATGTATATAAACATAATTTTATGACTTATGTGGATGCATGATTTGATTCTTTTACTTTTCTTGGTGTAAAATTCTTAAAATATTTATTATACTTCAGACTGATCGCAGATTCATAACTTTTTAAATTATATTTGATATATATATACAAGGTGAATTTATGTTTAGGATACAAGTATAGGCATTGTTTCTTGTCTTTCTTATTTATATAGATACAAAATTACAGAGTAAAATAAAGCCTTCAGTTTGTTTCATTTATTATGGATGCACATATTTGATGTCATATATCATGGTATAAATATTTGTTAAACACTCCTCTTAACTTGTCCTTTTAATGAATATAATTTTTATATATATTTTACTGTCTCTTATAGCTTATTGTAGTTACAGTTTATAGTAATAAAACTGTAAAATTTAAGTAGCTAAAACCTTTATAGGTTATTAAAATTGCTAATTGTGTTTGACTGGTTTCATGACAGAGACAATAACCTCTGTGCTAAATTCTATCAAGACATGCTATCTGGAAATTAAGTAATTTTGTATATTGAGGCTATATTGAGATTAAATGAGAACTTCTTAATTTTAAACTTAGCAAATTTTCTCTTAAAAGGATTACGTTACGTTGAATTACAAGAATTTTTTTCTCTATATTCTGTTTTACTGAGTTTAAAATATTTTTCATTCAAAGGGAAAGAAATTATACTTTTTATTAATTAGTATCCAATTGATTCAACTGACATTTTTGGTGAATTATCCCATTGCCAAAGAGCAGTTTTGCATCTTTGGTTGAAATTGAATCACATCTTGCCCATTTTCAGCCCCCTTCCCTATGGAAAAACAAACAGAAAAAAACATACTTTATTTTGTAAAAGGTAATACAAGAACAATTTCTTCAATCATCAAGGGAACTTGAGGAATAGTTTCCATCATGGAATATACTAAATGACACTTTCAATTCAGTTGACTTATGCTTTACTGAAATCAAGAGTTCTTTTGTTTCATTATATAGAAGAAAAGATTGACTGGAAGTCGAAGCACTTAAGGACAGTAAGCATATTGGTTGCTATTCAGTTGTTTGTTTAAATAACTTATGTACAACCAGAGCTTAGTTATTATTTTTTTAAATATAAGCAGAATTTTAATTTTGAGGGTGAGAGATCTTTCAGAGATCTATGGAATTAGACTTAGTTGGAACTGTCTGTTCTTGGAAATAGATTAAAATCATGATGGTTTGGCTAAAATGCTGAAAGTAAGTAATCCTTACTCAGGTAACACTTTAGAAAAATAAATCCATCTAGAAATCAGCATCTCTAATAACTGATACAACATGACTGCCTTAACTTTTATGTGTACAAAAGGAAAAACAGTGTATAGTTTTTTTTTTTTTTTACCAGAGATGCTGTTGTTTTCATAGAAGTGAAGTTATTTGAATTTCTTGAATATGGTCAATTTCTCTAATTTTAATAAATTAAAATATTGCTTTGTAATTTGAAATTTTGTACTTACTTTTTTCAGATGTGGCACAAACTTTTGTATGAGCTGAAAAACATGACCTACTCTCTTGAACCCTGGCATTCTGCTATAAAAACTCTTCAAGGTCAATTTGGTTCTTGTGTTGCATCATACTTCATTTTCCTGCGATGGCTTTTGTATTTGAATATCAGCAACTTTTTTGTTGTTTTATTTTTTCTTCTAACTCCCCAACTTGCATATGTGCATTCAAGTCAGTATGAGGGGAACCACACCAGTGAAGCTTTCTCTGTATATGATTTCATGACTGGTTCTGTAAGTTTTTTTTTTTTTTTTTTTAAACAGAAAAGAAAAAGTTTGAAATTCTTTTCTGATGTGTTGCAAAGTTCAAATGAATTATAAATATTATAAGTGGCATTAATAATCAGTTAAAGCTTATTGATCAATTACAGTTTGATATTATAATTATTTAGAAATGTGTTATAAGTTTAATTTTTTCCTGTAAAGTGTATCCATTGATTGCTAATTTATTAAACTCAAAACATATCGTCATGTGAATGCAGGAACTAGGTAACTCCAAAAAAAAAAAAATATTTTTGAGATGTCTGGCTATTTATAGCTAGATTACATAAGAAGTGAATGCAATAACTAGAAAACTCACTTTTCTGCTAACCTAATGCCATCTGTTAGCTAGTGTAATAATTAGACAAACAGAATGACAAGTATTTTCTCAATGGAAGAAGTAAACATTTGAGATCTTCAAGAACTTGAAAAATCAAGTTACCTACTTCTTGCAATCAGGTGATGATATACTTTTAAATTTGGTATATATTATTATTTAATTTTATTAGTGAATAATTAATGCATTAAACAACCCCCCCCCCCCCAGTGAAAAAAAATTCTGATTACAAAATATGCTGTTAATTTTCTCCTGCAAATTTTATTAAACAGGTAAGTTATTGTATATTATTTTTATTTACTTTAATGCTTTTCAAAATAATGGCAAAGTATTTTATAATTTTGCCCTGTTTAAAAATAAACAAAGGGGAAATCTCCGTAACACATAAGTAGCACATGAACAAAAAAAAATCACTAATAGACAGGTATTGGACATTAATTCTTATGCTACAGTAGAATGTATCCAATTTTTTTCCCTTTGTGTGGGAAGATGAACAAATATGTAATAGGTGTAGGGTAAGTGGTAGATAGATGCCATATGAAAAGAGATGCCATGCTTCCAGTATCTCACAATGTGGAAAAGAGATGGCTATATTTTAGACGGTTTTGATAGAGTTGCAAGCAATTAGAGAAACAAGTGAACGCCAGCTCGTCTGCAATTATGTGTTGATTGCGTATTAAAAATTTTTATTATTATTTTATTTTTATGTGTTGATTGCGTATTAAAAATACAACAACCAATTTAGCTTCATCATCATCTCAGCAAAATGGAGCTGGCCCCATTGAAGATGATAACAATGTGTGCATTGAGTGTTTGAAAAATAATTTTTTAACAAAGAGGAAAATGGACTGGATCAAGTGTTTATCCTGTCTAAAATGGCTTTATAAGTCGTGCATGATGTACTCCCTGCATTACAATAATTGTGGGAGAGATATTTTAACGACAAAAGCATCAAAAGAAAACTAAATAATGCCTATGGCATCTCTTCCACAAGGTGTGAGATAGACACCACTTTGCCAAACTTTGTTATTTTTTTATTATTTTAATTCAACTATGAGAAATTTTAATTTCTTTTAATAGTATAATAATGTATCTTTCAAATGAAACCCCCTCCGATGTCTTTGCATTGCATTATATCATTATTATTGACTCTCTTACAAAAAGGGTGGCATCTATCTGCCATTTACTCAAATCTAAACCAGGAAAGTAACCCTTAATAAGTAAAGTAGATAATAAAAAGTCACCAATTCAGTTCAATTCATGTCACCATTAACATTAAATGAAGGATAGTAATATTATCAATACTGTTGAAAATGAGGCATTGTTGATAAACTTCCTGTTACAGCATGTTTCAAACTGTAATTAAATGTTGTAAAAGTAGAACCTTAACCTACTTTATCAATAAATTAATAAACTTAGTATTTCTAAAAATTCTATTACTTCATTAGAGATGCCACAAATACTGGCAACTATTTTTATCTTTTCCACCTCTTCCTCTTTTCTGGCTGTTTGACTTAGTTAACATTTTTATGAAACCTCAAAACCAATGTCTGTAATTTTTCATTGAACTTGTTAATTTAAATAATGGGGATAGCAAAGTGGTTAATTAAGCCTAAAATAAATCACTCTATATAGCTGGAAAAATAAAATTAAAGTAGAATTTAGTACACAAGTTTTTTTATATCACTAATTGTAAAATTTAGTTTACTATTTTTACAGTTACAGCAGTTTAGCAATGGTTATTGATATACTTATCAACATTTATTGTTTTGGTTAGGGTTGGTTTTCGAATTCTACTCTGTACTTTGGCCAGTATTCTCATGAGGTCATTGAGCTTATTGCTGGATTGTATTACAATATGCCTTTGGCATATTTATTATCCATTGGAGCTAATTCTATCATCAATCTTGTTGCTGTCAGCTTTTGGTAAGTTTTATGGTTACAAATTTTTTTACATATGTGTAAATTATGTATGTGTAGAAAATTATAATTTTGACTCATAGATACATTGTTTATTCTTCATAATTTTTTCTTTCATTGAAATTGTTAACCTCGGAATAATCCCAGCTGCTTCTAAAGTAGTGTTATAGAAGTGTTGCTTTTTTGTAATTGCTATCTTGAGGCATTACAGAAGTTACTTTTGAGAACATTACTAGTATTTTTAATTCTTGACAAAGGATTTGGATTTTTTTATGCATCTTTTTGATGCAATAGTTAAGTTCAAAGTACATACTCACATGACAGTTGCAGTTGATTCCTCAGTTGATTTCAAAATTTTTTACTAAGTTTTTTTTTCAATTGTTCTTTCTCTAATAATAAAAATGTAATTTCTGATAGTTTTGGGTCCAATCAAATACATTTCATAAAATGAACAGAATAGCTTGTGTATGTATTTTTACAGTTTTTGCTCTAAATGACTGAGCTAGTTAAGGTCTAAGCTTGGTTACTTTTCCGATTCATCTTTGATTGCCTTGTATACAAAGTAGTGCCTTATTTAGTTAATGTTATTGTTTGGCAAAAAATTTAAACTTAAATGTATTGTTTAATGCCTCCTCTTGTTTCTTTTGGCATAAAGCCATAAAGAAAATAAAAGTAATAAAATTTATGTATGTAAATACCATATTATTTGTTTATATTATTTTTTATTCATTGTAATGGACACCTTTGATTTAAAATCCACTTGATAAGTCATAACTATAAAATGTGAGTTTGTGTTTTAGATAAAATTTTGTATTTCAAAAGCTCTAAAAATTAATAAAATGCAACAGTTTCTATCTTTAAACTTTTGTTGCTGGAATTTTATTTAAAATTATCTGAAAAATTTGAGGGGGGGGGGGAATCTTCTGTAAAAGTTTGAACTCTGTGTTAGTAATTAAGGCATTTTAAATCTAAAGATAGTAAAGCTTTAAAAATTTTGGATTTAAGTCCTAGTGAAACAATTGTAATTATTATACAATAATTATTATTTCAATAAACATATACATATTGAAACTTTTCTAGCCAGCCATCTCTATTTGACAGCCTTTCTGCAAAATGACCATTTTTTTCGGAGCTATGACTGACCACCATAGACAAGTTTTACTGTGTGCATATATATACACACACACACACATGAATGAATGTAGTGTTCTTTATAAACCTTCTAATTGAAAATTGTGCATTCCAGAGTAAAAGTAGTTACTTGTTTCACAAAACAAGTAACTGTGTAGTGATTAGTTTTTATTTTTAATACAATATATTGATTTTATTAAGATGTTTAATACTTTGTAAATTAAATTTTCTTTTTTTTTAACATTACCTAAATATTTTTAAGCATCACAACTGTTTTAGTTCAGTTATATCTAGTATTTTTATCTTGGATAGTTCTTGGTATTGAATTTCTAGCAAGTTCAAATAGTTCCATGATGTGAGTTTGATGAAACAAAACTTGAAAAGTTATGAATAAATGTTGCAAGATTGTTTGTCTTATCCAAATTAATGCTTTATGTTATTGTTATTGCATAATCTGAAAGGTTAAAAAACGTGGATGAAAATATATTTATAGTCCGACCACGGAAGCAAGGTCCCTGGAAGCTGTTACGCATGCGCGAGAAAAGCTAGTCTACTTAGAAAATAGGGGAAAACGTTATATTTTTGGATGTGTTTGTTTATGAAATACGGAATGTATTCCAGACTGCTTTTTGTCCGCAATTTTAAAGCTATTTTTTAAAACTTTATTTTTGATCGAATATATGAATAATAATTTCAAAATAATAAAAAGAAAGAAGCAGATCTATTTAAAAAATAGAAGTTTTATAGGAGTGGATATTTTCGGATAACATCACAATCAAAATTTTCTAAAGCTACGTTTTCGGTGTTTCTTTTTTTTCTGACGTTTCCTCGGAGATTCAAATTTTGGAGTTTCTTCACCCTTTGCTTCTCTGCGTATTCTTTTTACACTGGACATTAATATCCCGGTCATTTCACTAGCTCTCTTTAGGGATTGAGAAAGTGGAACAATAACATTTCCTTCTAGTGTTTCTTTATCACACAATTTAATTACATTGTGTATTATACGTTTACAATCACTACGGAACGGCTTATTCCGAGCAGTTGTGTTGGGTAAAGGATCCATTAATTTTAATATAACAATCAAAATAACAGACGAGGAAAAAGCAAGCAAGCGCAGTTAGTAACCGATTCTAAAGAATGTCGAGAGAATACGAGACTTTTCCCCCTCCTTCCTCAGCAGCCTTACCTACAGCGTGAATAGAATCGTCTTGGCACTATGCCAACATTGGTTCTTCGTACTGTGGTCGGACAGTATATATATATATATATATATATATATATTCATTCTAAATTTAAAATGTTTAAAGTAATATTTCTTTGATTGGAAATAACAAAAACACAAAAGTAATATTTACCTCTTTGAAAAGTTCTTTTTTTTTTAAATCAGTAATTATACGTTATAATGTTATTGTGGTGAATTAATTGCTATTTGTTAAAACTATTTATAAATTCTAATAAAAATCAGTTGATAAAAATCAGAATAAAGAACCTCTAATTTACTTAATGTTGTATCTTCACTTGTGATTTCCTGTAAAACTATTTTAAACATTTACTATATAAATTTTAGTACTGACTGTCTGTAAATTATGTGTGGATGAAACTTTCTATTATATTTTTAGTCTTACATCTTCATACCAAAAGAATTACATTGATACTGCTGGGGATGTGAAGCATCTGTTTTGTAACAAAGTTTTTTCTGCTTGGGATTATTCTATAGAAACTGAAGATGCTGCTAAGCTTCGAAAAATTGCTTTTTGCACTGAGATTAAGGTATTCTATGTCTATTTTTAAGGTGTGAAAGTGTATTGGTTATTATGTTTAGTCATATGAACACTTGATACTGGTAATAATATTTTGAGCCTTAAGACAATTCTTAGATATAGGTATGTTGTTATGAACAATAATTTGGGATATGTAATTTTCGTATTTAGGAAATAGACTCGAGTAAATGCGAAATTTGCAGATATGAGCGAATAAATGTGAAAATTATTTTTTTGCTACTTTTCAGTGAAAACTCACTGATAAACGGCTTTTTAAGTGAAATTAGGTAATATTTGTAATAATTTATTAACATAATTGCTTAACTAAGACCTCTCACGGTCTTTAACTGAGAAATCTCACTCTTCTTCAGATTTGCTCTGAATTTCACCTGGACAGTTTGTCCATACCGGAGTTGAACCCAAAAATCTAACTGTAAAAAACAGCCATCAAGTTTTGTGGAACAATTTAGTAGATTTAAGAACGTCTCTTGAGCACCAAATTCAAGGATATTTCAGCTACTTATAGTTGTCAACCAAGATACTCTTGTTGATGTTATACAGATTTTAATTTCAACTACTTTAACTTTGCAAAGGCAGCTATATGCAATAGCTATACAAAGCCTCTGTAGTCCCATTAACAGAGTAGATGCTGAGATATTTTAAGATGCTGAAATATTTTAGTATGTACAATATAGTAATTAAGGACAGAAGGCAAAGACTTAAGGAACATAATGTGGAGACTACTACAATGTCAGCTTTTAACTAAGAATTTTGATATTTACTTATCCAAGTAAGTAAAATTATAATTTTTTTAATAAATGCAAAAATTTTAAAATTTGTATATTTTTTTGCAAATAAATGTGAAATTTTATATATATATATATATATATATATATTTATTTTTTTTTGCGAAATTTCGATATTTTTTATACGAAATTTACGTATCCCTAACAATAATTACAACATAATGAGTCAGTCTTATATTTTGGCCCTGTACTTTGGTACTTCAAAAATACAAAACATATTTTTAATATTATATTTATTTTTACATATTTTTGGCGGTCTCTCTTTGATCTACAGTAATCAAGTTTTATCAAAAGGAAAAGGCTATACAAAGCTATTTCTGACCTTCTGGAAGGTATTAAATTATATATATTATTTATGCTTTGTTGGGATTCACTTCAGTTCTTCATTGGGTTCTGTTGCAAACAATTTTTTAAATGTATTTGCTCATCACATATCAGCTTTTAGGCCATCTTTCATTAAAAATGTAAGAAAATTAGTTAAAAAGTTAAAGTAGGTAAATTCAGAAAATTTTCATTGAGTATTTTTTCGTTTTGTGTTGTTTTTGCAAGGAATAAAAAATTCCATTGCTGTAGTTCTCCTTATTTCTTAAGGAAGTTGTACATCATTTATTAGACCCTCCTCAACTTTACAAATTTTAACTATTTAGATATATGTTGTTGCCTGTATTAAAACCTGTCATGTTGACTAGCTTGGTATTTCAAGTGTTAAAAATACCTAATTATTCCGTTTTCCAGTTTCTTCTTTTAAGGGTTTTTATAAAAACATTTTCATGTTCCTAAAAGTTTTAGATTTTACTTCCTGGTTCTGTAAAAGTTTTTATTTGTAAATTGTTATCTGGTGTGTGAATTTTGGAGAAAATGCCTGCTTTTCACGTTTGTTTGTTCTAATTTTGTATTGTTAATTGACTTGCATTAACTATGCTCTGCTAATGGTATCACTTTCATTCTTTTTTTTTTTTTTAATATATTTTGTTAAATAATGTTAGTTAAAGTTTTGTATCTGATATCTTTCCATATGGTGTAAACTATATATATATAACAGTTCCGTAACTGACTGACTGACTGACATATAACGCACAGACCAAACCGCTGGACCTAAAGAGCTGACATTTTGCATGGCGATTCTTCTTATAATGTAGGGGTGCACTAAGAAAGATTTTTGAAAAATTCTTCTTAGATTTTTTTAAGTTCAATTTTTAAGCTGTTTTTGTAACTTTTTTCAAGTTTGCATTTAAAGTAATAATTTGAGGGTTATAAAATTTATGTCATGAGAAAGATCATAAAAATTCCTTTAAAATGAAATCTTTTTTGAATCTTTACTTCCATTTTCTGATTTTTGGGGAATTTTTAAAGATTAATTTTTAGAATTTAATTTATTAATTGCCAATCACGTGGTGTCTTTTCTCTTTGTGATACTTTAAACTAATTTTGCATCACATGCATAACAATGAAATAGACAAAAATAATATTTTTTTCTTGCTAATGCGGCAGACAATTGGACTTAAACTAAAAAAAATATTAAAATACAGTAAAAGATTTGTTCCTGAAACTGTGCTATATTAACTGTACTATATTCTTTAGTATGTTCTATTAGATTTAATTTGAATATTTTCTTCTACATTATTTTGTCTATAAAAATATCCGTTATAATTTTTTTTATAAATATATTTTTTTGTTTTTTTACACCAATTGTATACATTGATCATTGTATTTATTATATATATATATATATATATATATATATATTCATTTCAATATTATATAGAGCTGATTAAAAATCTATTCTAGTAAATTTTTGTTTCTCATACTTGATTAATCATGAAATACAAGCTTACAGTAGAATTGTTTTATTTGTCTTGGGATATTTTACATGTGGAAAATTTATTTACATTGATTATCTTGAATATTGAGTGTATATTAATGTTTTCCATTATATTCATTTTTACAGGAGCTCTTGAGTGTCATAAGGCGAGAGCACAGAAAAAAATCCACTTCGGATAAAATTGTTCAGGGTGGCATAATGGTACTGATCAATATTTGTAGCATTGGACTTGCTGTTGCTGTTTGTTATGGTATTTATTACATGCTTGAAAAAAAAGCTTTGCAGGTTGGTACAAATTTATTTGTTGTTTATTTAAACTAAAAAAAATGTTTAATTTTCCATTTTCAACCTCTGAATTGTTTCTCATCTCTTATTACTTTTATGTATTTAGAATGAAATATGTACTAATGCATATCCCCCCCCCCCAAAAAAAAAAAATAAAATAAAAAAATAAAATAAAAAAAAATAAAAAAATAAATAAAATGATAATAAAATAAAATAAATAAATGAATATTATTGTAGACAAGATTTTTATTTTGGATATAATTTAATCAAAATAAATATAGAAATTGTTCGGGAAGTTTTAGAGGGAAATTAACCCTCTAAAGGTACAGTGCAGGTCAGATCTGACTGAAGGGTGTGTCTTCCCCCTCCCATATTCTCCCCTCTCACTGCAAGAGATCGAGTTGACAAGGAACCCTACCAGATTGACCTACTAGACCACCCTACTAGATATAGAAATAAGTAAAAACAAGTGTCTTTGTTAAAAAACATTATTCATGATCACTAGTCATTTTAAAAAATTTTTAATTTTGGATTTTTTAATTTTTTATTTCAATTTTGAAGGCCAAAAAGTCAGTATATATTATTTTTTACTTTTTTGTGCTTGGAAAGTTGGTTTCACTAACTTCTAAAACTAGGTAGACTAAATTACATATTCAGACCTAATATATATAACATTCTATGTAAATGCCAAGAGATTTTTTTTGTTTAACAAAATTACAATTTGTTGGTCATTTTTTCTACAAAAAGGGTTTTATTTCATGTAAAATATTATCAATAAATGTTATTATACAACAAAAATGCTTATTGTGTACTTATTTCTACCAAAAACCTTATCAAAAAAGAGATCAGGTTGGATCTGACCAATCTGTACCATCTATTTCATCTCAAACCACTATACTGTTTGAGGGTTAATTTATGTAAAAATATAGCACACAGAAATAACTACTTTACCCTGATGCATACATAATATTAATTATATACTGATTAGATTTATCTCTTTTGTGTAACTTGTTAAAAATCTTTTCTAAGAATTTAAAAAAATTACATGCATGTATCGAATATGTTTTGATATTTTGTTAAATTCAATAATTTTTTTTTATTTGTTTCTCATTCTTATTTTGTTATGCATGCATAGGTTGATGTAAGAATCCTTGAAGATATGACATTACCATTAACAGTGACTTTTGTGTCATCTACATTTTATTTCCTTTTGAAATATTGCACAAAGCTTGAATTCTATTTGACTAAGAAAACAAAATTATATTTGACAATGATAAGGTATAATTTTTATCTGCTTTTTTTTTACGTTATTGTTTTTTAATGCCATTTTCTTTGTTCTTTTATATTAGATGTTTGAAATTTTCTGTACAATCATGACTACAGTATTTAAATGACATTCTAGATAAACAAGGATTTTAAAATAATTTAATAACTATTATTTAAATTATGAAAATTATAAAATGCTTTATGAGATTTGCTTCATTTTAAAAATTTTTTTAAAGCCTACTTTACCATTAATTTTTGGTTGTTTTAATATTGTTTAAACATATGCAAAGAATATAACTGGAAATTTTTTAAGAAATTGTTTGAAATTTCTACATGAAATCAAGCTGTTTCTAATCTCATAGTGGTTAACATCAAGTTAAACATCTGAATTTTAAAAAAATGATGGAATTACATTAATTAGAATTTAGGAATAACATGTACTTAAAACTTCTAATGTTCCATATTGCATGCGAGGCAAGGAGAGAAGAGGAATTTTTAATAGATTTAATTTCAGATATCTAACTTAATGTAAATAATGACTTTATCGTATGAATTTATCATTTGTTACAAAATAATTTTAGATAAATCACTTTACATAAATTTTTTGGATATACAGAACTGTTATTTCCTTGCACTAATAGCAAAAGTTATCAGTCTGTCTACATATGTTGTTTTTAAAAAGAATTTTCGTTTTACATTCATGAGCTATCAGAAGTTGCAACTTTCTATGAAAGTTGATAATCTAATAAATTACATGCATTAAGATGTGATTATTTTTTTTATCAGAGATAATTTTTATCTTATCTATAGTTACTGTATTCTCAATAATTACAAATATTCATGGCATTTATTCATTATCTAGAAATATTCTCATGGCATTTTTAAATTTAAATTTAAATTCTTTTTAAAAGAAATCTCAAAAAAAATGAAGATTTTGTATGCGAATAAAAGCTTTTAAGAAAGGAAGGTAAATGTATAAAAAGGATTTGCAAATCTGTTGTAAAAAAATGATAGTGTAGTTTAAGGTTGGGAAAATAATTTTATTGGTTGCTATTGTAATATATATTAAGAATAAAAAGGAAAAAAAATATGATTTTATCATTTATCTTTTAATATTTTACAATTTTTTCAAAATTTTTGCAAACTTAACCAATAATTTTGATAGTTGTTATTGCATATGTTGTAATATTGGTATGATTTTTTAAAAATTATGTATTATTATTTGTTCCTTGTCTTACTTTTGTAAATTTTTGTTAAATCTTTCAGGGCTGTGGTTTTACGAACTACTATGATAGGAATTATTGTTTATTTTTGGATAATTGCAAAGTCTGATTATGATGGTCTAAGTCATGTAAGTTATATGGTCTTATGTAATGCGGTTTGTTTGACATTAGTAAAAAACTATGCAGTTATGAATCAAATATGATTTTTAAAAAATGAAACTGGGCTTTATTCATTTGTGAGACTTTTAGAAAGTGGAATGTAATAATGGAATGTTGAGACTTTTTTTTTTGTTTTGTTTTAAACTTATAAGGTATTTATATATTTTCTGTAGTATGTGGAAGTAAACTTGCGAAATATTTTCTGATAAATGTCTAGGATATTTAAAAAAATGTTTTTAAGATATTGACATTTTTATCTTTCATTACTTATTTACTATTTTTAATATACATGTATGTATGTGTGTGTGTGTGCATGTGTGCGTGCATTTTAAAAAGACATTATTTGGAGTTTATCAGTAGTCAGTCCAATATGTTTTAGCCAATATATTTGGGCACCATAATCTACTTTATGTCTATTCCATCAGGGCAATATCTTGATAGAACCTTTTCTCCTGCTTGTCTTAAATAACTTCTAAATATTCAATGGTGGTGGTGGAAAAGTAGAACTTTTTTAAAACACTGACTCTGTTCTGCTGTATATAATTGTTTACGGTCTGTATAAGTGTTAGAAATAACAGTGCAAACTTCCTGAGCTGTCAGAATACACCACAATAAACATATTTTTGTGTAAAAAGTCTAATCAGGCTATTTTCAGTTCTTTTCTTAAAAATTATGTGCTAAACCACCTTTTCCTGAAAAATGGGTTTAGGAAAATGAGGTCAAATTTTACAGAATACTAATTTACTTGATAGGGAGGATTTTGTTACATATTTCTGATAAGCTCATTGTATTAAAAGTATTTGTTTATTGCATCTTTTAGGATTTTCTGGGGCTGAAATTTATTGTAGAGAATATATTATATGGGTATTTATATGGCTAACATGGAATTTGTCCTTAATGCAAGAAATTTTGTACCTTATCTGCTTGATGTTAATTATTTAGAATAAAGATGTATTGAAATTTGATTTTTTTGAAAAATGAAATTGGATTTAAAATTTATTATTAGGATTTTTATTCTTTTAAACAAGTCTGTAACTGTATTACTGTAACTGTATATATTTGATTGCATGTATTAAATAAATGTTTTGCTTGATGTTTTCTTTTTCTATTCCATAGTGCTTCGAAAATGAACTTGGAAAAGAAATATATCGTCTCATTTTTGTAAACTTTTTTACTTCTGTTATATTTTTTACATTTTTTGGAGAATTTATCAGGAAAGTCATAAGTTCGTATATATTTACTACAGTCAAGTTATCGCAGTTTGATGTAGCTTTTAACACATTGGACTTGATCTATTATCAAACTCTTGCTTGGTGAGTAATTGTGATTTTCATAACTTTTTTTTTTATTTAAAGTATATTCTATAAATTAGTTTTTTAATCTTGTGAAAATATTTTCTTTCATTTGCTTAATAATTTATTTATTTTTTTTTTGAAGGCAGTTTTGCTGATTAATATGTTTAATCACACTATAAGAAGTAATTTTGTATTATCCACAAAACTATGCTTAAAGTATCCCTGGATCTTGTAAATCTGTTTCTATACATTATTTATATTTCTATATATAATTTTGGTGGAAAAATTTTTGTAATATTTACGGCCCTTAGAGCTATTGGTGAAATCCCTCACTAAAATATAGTCCTCTTCATTGACTCTCAGGCTACAATTCAGGCCATTACTGACTATAGTCTATACCTATCAGAACTTGAGTTTGAATGTAAACAGTATATAGACTCATTTCCTTAGTACTGGAAGAGACGTCGTCCTTCAATGGATTCCTAGCCATTGCGGCATTTATGGCAATGAGCAAGCTGACTTGTTGGCTAAGTAGGCTTCGACGCTACATCCACGTTGTTTCCCGACTACTCTTCGAAATGTCAAGTGACTTCTCAGAAGCAGTATCCGGCACAAAAGAATTTCTACTCTTAAAGAGTTAAGTGATGGAAAATCTTGGGCTTGTCTACTTGATAAACAGAGACATGCTCAACTTTCCCTCCTCCCCATAGTCGAGGGAGTGGTGTGTTTTAGAGTCATAACCAGACTGATTACTTGCAGGCCCATCTTTATAGAATTTAACTAGCTGATTCTCCATTCTGCCTACTCTGCAATACTATGCACATGACAGGGGAGCATCTTTTCAGTTGCCCCTCCTTACTTGATGTTCACTCTTGTGATGACTTTGGGGTTCTCCCCCTTACTAGAGCCACCTCCCTGTTGTATTGGACTGCAAGATGCTTTATGTCTGAGAAGACAATGGCGGGTGTAATAATAATATAAAAAAAAGTCTATTTGATTCAACATTTCTCAGTTATATTTATTTTGCAGTTCTGTTTAAATTTCCCATTCTTTTGAATCTACCAATTGCAAATAATGTTGAATGATTGAAAAAAAAAATGATTAAAAGTTATATGTCAGAGCTCAGCTTAAATTCCATTTATGTGTATTTTTCCTTATCCTGGGAAAAAAGAAAAATTAAATTTTTCCATGTGTTGTCCATTTAGTTAGAAGCAAATTGAGGACCACATGGAATATTAAGTAGCATTCATAGTCACTGGCAGTATACTTTGAGATTGTATACTTGAGATTGTTGTACTCAGGCTTTATAAAATTATGGGTCCCAAGGACTTTTTATGTACAATATTTAGGGTCCTACCCTCTAATTTTGGATCCTTTTTTCTAATAATTTTATAAAGCAAAAATTGGGTTATAACTTTATTTTAATAAAATTGTAATTCAATACTTTCCTTCTAAAATGTATTAAAATTTTTTATTCACTTTTAACCTTCAAGGCCTTCCTTGGCCAGAAGCAGAGATGACAGTCTCATATTACTGAGATCAACACTTAAAGGGATGAATGAGGCTTCATGGATAAATTGCACTGTGAATAGAAGTATAATTTAAAAGATTATCAGGGGTAGAATGATTTTTCCTTGTTGAGGTTTATTGAGCTGTACTTTTAAGATCTTAACAATGAACAAATTCATATACAGTAGAAGCTCTTTAGTCTGGCATTCTACGGTTCGGCACATTCTGTAATACGGCACCGATTGAGCTGCCTGTGATTGGGTTTTTTCGGGTGGATTCGACATCCCCCATTGCACTGGTTGTACCCACCAGGTGGCTTTTCAGTTCGTTTGTGTTTAGGATTCTTGTTCCCGTGTTTTTTGTTCACTCAGTGTTTATCATAACTAATTGTCAGTTCAGTGTTCATTTCAGTATGGTGTTTCCTGTTTTCTAATGGTTACAAATCATGTTTGCACAATGTACTCGAAGCCCAGCACGAGTTCTTCGAGTGTTAATAAAACTGATAAGCGTAAGCATATGACTCTCACTATACAGCAAAAACTAGAGATAATTGTCTTGAAAAAAGTGAAAACAGAAATTTCATACTGTGTGATTTCAATATAGGTTCTTCATCTATTTACAATATATGTAAAAAAAAGAGGAACTTAAGAAGTTTTCTGCTCAAGCTGTTACAGCAAATAATATGGAATCAAGACACATATTGAAGAAACTTAATTTTGAAATTCTTGATTGTGCCTTGTACACTGGGTTTAGTGGGAAATATTTATATTGTCTGCACAGGTTCATAATGTATGCAAAATATATGTTTTAATCATCTGCATTTTTATCTGGAGTGGTTTATCTTTGGTATTCCTGTGAAAATTATTGACGTTCGATATTCCGGCACAACTGAGGTCCCGGATGTGCCAGATTAAAGAGCTTCTACTGTAGTATGTTTCTAGGAGTATAATTGTGGTAACAATATCACATGTTCTCTTTAATGATGTACATTTTATGTATTTCATAATGTGTTTCAGAAAGGTAACCATTTAAAATTAAATAATAAAAATATGAATTTAAAGTTTCCTTGCTAAATCCTTTGTAATTTTTTTTATTTGTATATTGTGTTGCTTAAAAAACATTTTAAAAATTATATATTTTTTTCTACTGTGTATCATGATACCAAAAGTAATGTACATATATTTAAAAATTTCTTACAGGGTTGGAACATTTTGTATGCCATTGTCTCCTTTGCTGATCATTGTTATATTGATTCTCTTGTTCTACTTAAAACTGAATTCAGTGGCCTCAAACTGCCGCCCTCCCAGTAGATCCTGGTCTGTGAATGAGGCACAAACTTTTTTTCTGTCTTTGTTATTTATAATGTATCTTCTGTCTGCATTTGCTGTCGGCTATTTTATTTTTGCGTAAGTTCAGAATATATTACTTTGTTTTTATTATAAGTATACATGCATTTTAGGATGTTTTACGTGTATGTATGAGAAATACTATAATGAGTGCAGTTTTATGTTTTAAATTTCCTTGGAATGGGAAACTTTAATAGTGTATGTAGGTCTATGAGGTTTTACTTATTTATTATTAAATAATTAAATAAATGGAAATGTTATATATCATAGCAATAACTGATTTAGGGAGTTTGTAGGGAAAATTTACTATGAATGAAAGATTTATTAGTAGTCAAGCATAAGGAGAACAGTTACACATCTGAAGATGTTTATAATTCACTGATATGTAATTTCTGTAGGACTTGGGGACAACAGTATTAGAATATTCAGTGCCCTTAATACACCCTTAATACATGTAGAAACACAGTAAAACAAGCTTCATTAAGGGGTCATACGACTGTTAAAAGTCGAAAAAGTATAAAAATTGTGTCACTTTCGACATTCTATATCTTGAAAAGTACAAGATTTAAAATCTTAATTTTTTTTTTGTTTTAATAGAACAATGTTTGATTTATGAATATATACCTGTTTTTTGTTTGATAGTTAAAAATAATTTGTGTTAGATAGTCATAAATAATATTCAGTTTGCTTTGGATAAAAGTGATATCAAAGCTAACACACATAAATACTCCAAAAAAAATTGAGATTAAGGCAAAATTTCTGCTTTTAACACATACTGCAGAAACTAAAGTTTAATTTGAACGTAAATTTGTATATATTTAAGGTATATTTCTATTTTTACTATGAAACTGAAAATAGTGCAATTATTTTCTTAATAAATTAAATATTATCTATGCATGAAAAATGCATTCTCTAGAGATCTGTAAAAAAATTTAGGTTCAGTTTCAAGCAAATGATAATATGTACCATCTCTGAAAATTTCATGCAAAAATATGAAATAGTTCTCGAGATAACAAGTGCGTTATGTGAAAAAAACACATTTTGAGATAAATCCTTTTAAAGTATTGCCCTTTAAATCTGTTTACAGTAAACATCTGACACATTTTTATTCATAACTTCCGTAATTATGGGAATTTTTTCAAGCGGATTGTCTTAAAATACTCAGAAAAGGTTAGTCTTTCATGTGTATTTTCTGCAAAAATCAAAATATTTAGTTATATTTCATAATTCAGTCAATTAAATTTAGATAAAAGATGATGTTTCTATTTGAAATTTGATTGCTGGATAAGAAAAAAAAATTATGCTATTTTAGTGATGTGGCTCTAAGTGGTTCTAACCCAAAGTATTGTTCAAGTATTCTCAGAGATGGCACAATTAACCAAAAATGTTGTCAGAAACTTTCTTTGATTAAAAAACTAAGTAACTTAAAAAAAAGAGAAAAAATGAATCTCTAACATCTATTACATCATGTGTGTGCAAGCTAATTGTAGCAGTTAACAAGTTTCACCCCTGCTCTGTCCAATGTAGAGTGAATACTTTAATTCTATTGAATATTTTCTATTCTTACATTTAGTGCCTATGTAAGTTTGTTGGAGGTGTTAAATTTAGTACATATACGAAGATGCACATTTAAAAAAAAAATTCTCAGTTTGCACCTTGTGTAATGAAAAAAATTATGCTAATTTGGTGATGTGGTTCTAACCCAAAGTATTGTTCAAGTATTCTCAGAGACAGCACAAACAACAAAAAATGTTGTCAAAAACTTTCTTTGATAAAAACAACTAAGTTGCGTAAGAAAAGAATCGCTAACATCTATTACATCATGAGTGTGCAAGCCAATTGTATCAGTTGACACGTTTCAAACTTGCTCTGTCTAATGTAGAGTGAATATTTTAATTCTATTGAGTATTTTTTATTCTTACATTTATTGCCTATGGAAATTTGTTGGAGCTGTTATATTTAGTACTTATACAAAGATGCACATTGTTTTAAAAATGTGTTTGCACCTTCTGTTTTTTATTGTTTTTGTATTTATGCTTTCGTATCTGAGTATAAGAATATCCTCTCATTTTAGCTTACAACCATCAAATTGTGGACCTTTCAAAGAGTACACAAAAACTGCTGAGGTCATACATGAAATCTTTTTCTCCAAAGGTCAAGAACATGAGGCTTCTGAAATTGTAAAATATTTGAGTTCTCCTGGAGTGTTGTTTGCTGTTTTCTGTGCTTTATGGTAAATAATTCTTCATTGATTGGTAAAGATAAAAAAACTATTTTGTTATCTTGCATTCACAATGAGACATTGAATTGAATTTATTGTCAACATTCATTTGTAATTCATAGTATTTCTGTCAGTAGTATTTGTAATGTTGAAAAAGTTACAGGTATTAAAGTCTACATTATGAAGAATGTGACATTTAATTTAAGGTTAGAATTCAGTGGCATAGCTGGCACCCGGGGCATATCTTTTTAGTGCCCCCCCCCTGAAAAACATATAGTAATATAATATATAATTTATCTTGGGGACCATTTGGCACCCTTCTGCGAGTGGTACCCGGGGCATGATAGACCCCCTTGACTCCCCTTCGCTACGCCACTGTTAGAACTGTCACAAACCTGGTATGCATATAATGTGGGTTTTGAAGTGATTGTACTCAGGATTTGGCATAGTGAACCCAGAGTTTTTTAGGTGGACCCACTTAAAAGATTTTTTAAATGAGAAATGGATAATTAAATCAGATCCAAGTAATGGATGAATTTAGTGCATGAAAGGTTTTTTTTTCATGTTTTCATTACTGTGACTTCACCAATGAATTTGTGAGCACACACACTAGTTGACAACAGATGTACCACTATTTTGGAGTTCATAAAACAACAAAGCTTATATATTGCTAAATTGAACCCAGAGTAAAAAGAAAAAGTCTTTCCTAAAGTAGACCCACATATTTTTGTCCTGAGTTCATAGGTTTGATTCTTACTTTAACCCTTCAGCGGGTGCACCAATTTTTGGAACACCAGAAGGCGCATGTGGCACAAAGTGCAACGTCTCTTTCAACCTTGATTCTTCCTTTTGTAATAAACTTTTTTTTTCAAATTGAAAATAATAATTCTGCGCTTTATGACAAGATATAAAATGTTGATATTATTGAGATATATGTATAATTAAAGGCCAAAGAATGCAGATACAATCACTTTATTTCAAAACTGTCTGGTTTATTGGATCTATGGACAACTTGCGGATGGATTCCTGTTATGTCCAAAAACCTAAAAAACAGTGAGATTGTCCATCTTCGTGATATGCGGGATACTGTGTAATAGCTGCACATTGGATCGACTACATCAACTCCTGCTTTTGTCGTATTGTAATCCAGTATAATCGCTGGTTTACCATGGTTAAATCATGACTAACAATGAATGAAAAGGAATACAAGGGTCAGAAAATCAGACCCGCATTAGAAAGGGTGTAGCTATGAATAGAAACTGCTTAGAATATTCAAACCTTACATGTAAAAACAAACCATTCAAAATTACGAAAATGTTGCACGAAAATGTTGCATGTACATGGGCATGCCCACTGAAGGGTTAAGTAGATGTTTGTTATAATGACACTTCACATGGAAAAAACTGAAGCATTAGGAAAATATATCACCAAAATATTCATTGTGAGAATATTCATCTTGAGAATTGCCCAGATAACGAAAGTGGAAGAGAGTATAAGGGATGGTATTTAAAAGATAAGGTTCCCTTATCCTGGCATGTAAGGCTAGGTGGCTGGCTCCTGAGGTGCAAGTTTGACTATTGCTATTATCTAATAATTGTTATAACTTATCTGTGATTGTAACTTAAATAAATTATAAATTTGTATGAAATAAAAGGAAAATTCATTAATTTCATTATTATGATTCCTTAAGTGTATTTTAAACCAAGTTTTAAAAAGTTATCCAAAAATTCTACAAATCAACCATAGATCTTCGAAAGTTTTTTTTAAAAAAGTTTCGATAAAACAAATTTGGTATACAAAAAAATTTTTGCATATGTTGTCTGAATCCTGATATGGGATTTACTTGATTCTTTGTAAGTTTAGGTATATATACTCTAAACTATCTTATTTTTGATAAATAGGACTTTTTAAATTCCATATGTATAAAATGTGAAAAATCTCACAAGTTTAATTTTCTAATGTTGCATCTTTTATTGATGCATAATATATATATTTCTTTCTTTCAGTGTTGTTTTGTATTATGTTAGAGCCCAATCAAAGGCTCATATTTCTGTGGTTAAGATAATTCGAGAACAGCTCATAATGGTAAGCATTTTTTTGCATTTTTATTAAAACTCATTTTTCTGTATTTTATATTTTAATGATTTACGGAAAATTTTATTTTCCTCTAGGAAGGTAAAGATAAAGTTTTCTTGCTAAAATTATTTGATGAAGCTTTAGCCATGCATTCACAAATGAATGACAAAAATGATGAAAATAAAGGTAAATATATGTATATATATATTTTGTATATCAACCAGAATATAAATTGTTTGCCCAGTGTGTTTATTTACTATTTGGGTTTATCTCTCTTTAATCTGCTAAATTGATATATTATCTTTAAGAAAACTGATGAAAAGTTTGAGAAACTGATAAAAACCTGTAATGTAAGATTTTAAATTTTATAAGTTATGTAAGCATTTCCTGGGGCTTAAATAATCAAAAGTTTGATGCATTTGATATTTAGGATTTTTCTCTGTCATGTTAGAGAAGTTGCTATCGTTTTAGTGTATGTAGTGCATCTTGGAAATATTTGGTTCACGGAATGATGAACCATGAATTGGAAATCGTAAAAATCATAGATATACTGGATTATCAGGAAAGAATCATCTGATTAGAAAATTTAATGTTTTCCATAATTACAAACAGAAAATTATAATTATTGTGTCATTGTAAAGGAAAAATGTTAAATTTTTTTTTTCACAGGTGTTTGATATGACTTCCTTTAGTCACCTGTATAATATCATTGCGATATGTCATTTCTTGCGAATCATTGTGATTGCCAAACATGCTGTAATGTTTCACTATTAACTGTTTGTAAAGCATCACAAATGTATTGTTTAAGTTCGGCAAACTTGTAGGCAAAGGTTGTATGAACACAAGATCTTTGACATATCCCCAAAGGGAGAAGTCGCATGGGGTTAAGTCCGGTGACCAATGAGGGTAGCTGTGTAAGACCAAATCATCGGCTGCACTGTGACCAATCCAGTGGTGTGGTAGTTCTCTGTTTAGAAATTTACGAACCTCCAAATGCTAATGGGAATAAAAATTTAACATTTTCCCTTTATAATGATATATTAATTATAATTTTCTGTTTGTAATTATGGAAAATATTAAATTTTGTAATTGGATGATTCTTTCCTGATAACCCTGTACAATTTTATTAGCATTTCCTTATAAAAAAGAGTAAATTATAAAATGTGCTTGATTTATTTTTGTTTTCTAATTTTAAAAAGTACACTTAAGGGTTGAATCAGTCAAACACTCTTGAATCAGAAACAAAAAATCACATTCTGAAAAGTATTGAATACTTGCTCATTAAAGTGCATTTTTATTCTTATAAACGCTTTTTTTTATTTGTATTGTTTTTTGGTCATTTAATTTTTTTACTAACCAATACCTTGAAATCCATTTCTCAGACCCGTCACCACCAAAGAGAGGTTCTACTGACGAAACTAATCAGGATGTGTTCTTTAATGAAACATACAATGAATACTATGACCGCCCTCTCAACTCTCCTCATCCTAGGAACTTAGAGCCAGGTTATATACCAGCAAATGTTCCAGTTAATAAATCACCTTTAAGTGGTGATGGTGCTGCTATCTATAATTCACCTAGAGGAGATATCAAGCTCCGTTCTCCTATGAATTCAGTCGGTGATTGTGATTCCCCAGCTCGTAAATTAAAAAGTTTTCATATACCTCCTCATCAGCCTGGATTTAGACATATTCTTGGAGAGGACTCCCCAAGGGTCAACAGTGAGGAGTTTAAAATATATTCTGAGAGAAACTAATTTTAATTTCCACCTCACATGTGGTATTTATTACATCATTTTTGGAGCTTTCATTGTTTTGTATATGTCTACAATATTTTTATATGTTTGTATAGAAAGAGGTTTTTACTAATGGTGCCTTAGTTTTTTCATAACATGCCTACTTAAATTTATATAAAATTTTTAATTGTTGCTATGTATTTTTCTAACGAATAATCTGTTATTGAAATGGAGATGTAAAGGGAAACAGGTTTTATTAACTGTATTTTAATAACTGTTTTGGCCCATTTTATTGAATATGTGATACTGTTAGTTGTGTAAATTTTTAATTTTATTTCTTCACTTGTTTGGATTTCAGATTTTGTAACTTTTAAGCATTTTATTTCTGGGTGTTTACCACTGTTAAAGAATAGAAATCTCGAGTTGATTTTGTATTTGTTTATTTGTTCTATTTTTCCTAGATAGTCCATGCTTTTATAGTATACTTTTTAATTTCCATTGTTGTTTGTATACATATCCTGTGATAAAGATATTCTTTATTGTTGCAAAAAATTTTGTTCGACTTTGCACATCAGTTGGAAACATGCTTGAATATTTTTCATTGTTAAATCATAGTTTTAAAAAAATTACACTTTTAAAAATGAGAATGTTTTATTTTTCCTGGGTTCTTGCATAATTATTAATTTGAAAAGAAAAAAAACGTTTGCAGATTACATTTTGAAATTGTAAGAAAATTGACTAGTTGAGTAAGAAATTGTGCTTTAGAAAAATTAATTAAAAAAAAATCTGATTGCTATTACGTCCATATCTAGTTGTATCTTTTTATTTTTGATTGAAATTAAGTAGTATATGATATTATTTTTCATTCTTTAGGATTGTTGTGGAATTATTTATAAATGCCTTTAAATTTTTGAAACAGTTAAACCAAATTTTGTGTAATTTTGATTTCATATATTCCAAGTTTATAGAATCATCTATAGTCATGGTCTTACTGTTTTAAATTATTTTTAACTCACAATTTTAATAATGCATGCATTTTAATTCATGTATGCTTAATTTGCAACTTAAAGCAAAATTGTTATTTTCTACATTTCTAACATCTGTGATGTTTCTTTGCTATAAACTTACTTTTTTTTTTGTTAATTTATCCGTATCATTTGCCAGTATGTTTAAGTTGTGTATTTATGTTTTTACATTTAAAAATGTCCAACTTTTTCTTTTATTGTTAGTATTTATTTTGCACTAAATATTTTCACTTGTCATGTACTGTCAGTTGTGTGAATTTAAACTTAGTGGTATGCAAAATAAATTAACCAATAGATAGTCTTCAGATTGAGAATAATGAATTGAAATGCAGGAAAGTCTAAAAATTAAATTTTGAAATGCTAATTGTTAAATTAAAACAGATCTATTGTGCATTTCTTGTACTGATTAGTTAATATTTTACTAAGATATTGTAAAAATATGTGACATCTTTCTTATATATTTACTTACTGTAAAGCATTTAATTTTTACTCTGAGTTTATGTTCTATTTATTTGAATAACAAGCTCAATTTGGGAAGAAGTAGCAGAAATGTTTTATTATTATGTTTTATTGATTTATATTAATATAGTAACACAAAATATCAGTTTGAGAACAGCAGAAGTGGAAATCAGTGAATATGATTACACTATGGTTTTGCACTATTTATCTAGATAGTATGAAGCTTGTTAATTCTTACACACCTTAAATCTATGAAAAGTGACTAGCTACATGATAGAAACTACTTTTGATGAAAATTTATTGTTAAACATTTCTGTGGACAGTATAGTTTTGAAACAATTTCTTAAAGTGTAGTTTAGAAAACAAAATGTTTTTACATTAATTTTATGTAGTCCACGACATTACAGTAATTTTAGTATATATTTTTAGCCCAGTCTCAGTAATATTTTTAAGATGGTGCTAAAGCTGAGTGAGCAAACTTAAGAAATGTTAGTTTAGATGTTGATGCCCCCAGGCATCAGAATACTCATCCAATATTTCTACCGAGTATCAACAAATACTTTATAATGTTTATTATGAACCGACAGGTACATTGTGGGTTCTTTAGAGCTGTGTCAAAGTCACAATATTTTTTTAAAATCAATCTATAGGTTTTAGGGGAAAAAACCAATTAGTTACTGAGTGCTGAATTTTAGCACAGTTACCATCTACTTCCTATTTTCACTTTTATAGATTCTGTGCATTATTAGTTTACCTAATAACTAATCCTATTTTTATATGATATGTGATTGAAAATGAATTTGATATGTAATTGAAAATGAATTTATAAATTATCTCTCCATCCATTTTGGTATTTAATTGTTTACTCCTATTTTGCATGAAATATACCTGTTGGTTTTAATGTGTTATGTTGATTTTGAGAATCTTAGCTATTTAAATATATATTTTTTAATTTATTAAGCTTCTCAGGGATGTAGTGTGTGCTGAATTTAACCTTTAGATTACAGGGCCCATTTTTCCGATTCCCTCTTTAGAACAGGAAATTTCATATCCCCTTTGTAAGAATGGCTATAAAGGGGTTTATATATATATATATATTTTCATTCATTCTTGGGCCCGTATTCTTGGGCATACATGCTATCCCACCCCATAAGGAAAAGGTTAATGTTTCTTAATATTAAATTGCCTTTTAACAATAGAAATGATGTACAGCTTTTATATCCTCTCAAAGTATTTTTAATTGTAAAAAAAGAAAATAGAATTTTGTATACAGTTTTATTTTGCTACCATTTAGTGCATATGGAGGTATGTGAACGAATGTATTGTACTTAAGTATGTAGACTACGATTACGGAAATTCTTTAATTGTTATAACTTCTTTTCTTTATATGGGGAATGAAAACATTCATTGGAATCTATTCCCCTAAATTAAAAAAAGGGATTTTATTTTATGATAGATAATTTATAATGTTAATTAAAAGTGGAAATTTATTAATTGATCAGTGATATTTTGTGGTTTAGATCATATTAGATTTGTGACTGGTAACATCACTGTTTGTCTTCCACTAACAATAAAATACAGACAAGTTATGAGTAGTATTACATGGTAGATTTTTAAGCCTGTGCATTTGTATCTCTGTGCAGGTCTGAATATTTAATGCATGTCATTTAATTGTGTTTAAAATTTTAATGTATTAAAAAAAAAGCTCTAACCTTACAATTTTTTTTTTTCAAATACTGTAAAAATTACTAACAAATTACAAATGAAGAAAATTGTTGAATTTTATATCTGTGCAGATATGACAAACCTAATTTTGTGTTTCTGCATGTATGTTGTATGAAAATTACCAACAAATTACAATTGAAGAGAATTGTTGAATTTTGCAACTGTACAGATATGAGAAACCTACTTTTGTGTATCTATATGTTATTGTCTATTGTTAAAAACATTATTATACCCCCAATTAAAAAGTAAAAGGACACATAACATTTTTTTTTTAAGACTAATTTATTACTAACATTTAGTGATTTCTTAACTAAAATTTACTGCTGATGTTTTGAAACTATGTACATTTTTACCAAAGATATTATGACAGGTATTTTATAGTAGTTTGTACTAGAAGTTTGTAATGTAGTTTTCTAGATTTCTTTCATTCATAAATGAATAACACTAATTTTTTATCTGTATATTTTGGTTTTTTGACTTCTTATATTCACTATGCTAGTCAGGCGTTAGTTAATATGTGTCTTGTATTTATTTTAAATTAATAGACGTAACAATACTAGTCTAAAATTTTAATTTTATATATTCACTATATATTTTCTCATATTCCTAGGAAAGTAGGAAATATAGGTTGATTTGTATCAGAAAATTCAGTTGGCCTTGTGACTGATCATCTCTGTTGTACAGACAGATTTCAATAAAGGATTTTAATATAAAATGTGGAGTTGAATTATGCTTTACTATTTAAGTTGTTTTCATTACTCTGTTGGATTGGATTATATGAAACTTGAAAACCATGAACTGTTCAGAAGAAATGATAAATGTCTGAGAAATTTTTTTTTCTCCTGTTCGTCTTTTCAAAACCCACTCGGTGTTTTAATTTATTTTGATATCTTCCACTTTCTCTATCACACACACTCATGTACTCGTGTTTGTGTATATGGTATAAACAAAATCAAAGAATAAAAGTTCATTTAAATAACAGCATAAAAGAAGGGGCAAAACAAATTTATAAGCTCAGTTTTTGAGTAATGGCATTGAGGACAGAAACATAATAAACCTAGTTACTCATGTAATTTCTAGTGATGACGATATATGATTGAATGAAACAAATTTTTTCTCATAAGATCATCAAAAGTGTTAGAAGCATGTGGCCAGTAATTCATTTGTATGGATGTATTCATTTATGAATTATACAGTAAGTGATCAATTTATCATGACCACCTCACAATTTTATACAAACAGCTTTGACATCATATTGTTACTGGTAAAGGGTGAGATTGGTGTAAAAAGGGATTGTTGGATGATTGTAAAGGCACTTAATGAGTGTTACTTGGGAAGGAATGGGTACAAAGTGTGATTTAATAGACTTTACTTGTGAAATCATAGGGGTCGCTAAAAGCAGTGGTGCAAATATCAACAAAATTGCTTTGCGAAGTGTTCAAGAACAAGTATTGTTCATGTTTACAAAGAATGGGTTACAAAACAAAAAATCATGTCTCCATGTAAGGCATGTGGCCATCACTGGCTTCTCGAGCTGAGAGGAGAGTTTCCAGACTTGCCCAGTCCAACAGAAGGCCAACAGTATTGTCAAATCATAACTAATCTTAATTGAGGACCAACTTCAACATCTGTGAATGTGCTGTTTGCTGCACATTACATCTTATCAGGTATGAAAGCTGAAGGCCTGTTTGAAATTCATTGCTGGCCACAGCTAACAAGATCAAATATCTCCAGTTCGCTCAGGATCACAAAGACAGGATTGTAAATAAATGGAAAGGGGTAATTTGATCCAATGAATCATATAATAAACTACACCATAGAGATGGCAGGGTGAGAATATGGAGAAAGCAGCATGAAAGCATTAACCCTAAATGCATTGCCACAACACTTCAAGCTGGTAGAGACAATGTTATGGCCTTGGCAATGTTTTCCTAGCATTGTTGAGCCCTTTAATTAGTACAGAAGAATGTGTGAAAGCCAAAAGGTGTTTAAATATTGTCACTGACTAAGTATATCAAGTTTTGTAATTGGTCCACCCTACTGGAGATAGATATTCCGGAAGGACATGGCTCTATGCCATAAGGCTCACATTTTCTACATATGGTTTGAAGAGTATAATACAGACGGTTAGTTGGCATCCCCAATCACCCAATCCAGTTGTGCATTTGTGGGATGCGGTCAAAAGGGGCTTTAGACAGCTGGATCCAGAACCATCAAATCTTGGAGAACTGGAAAGTGCAGTTCATTGATATGGTCATATATGCCTTAAGCCCCCTACCAACGTCTCCATAGATTCCATGCGAAAAAGAATGGCAGCAGTATTGAGAGCGAAAGGTAGCCCAATAATGTACTGAGTAGGTGGTCATAATAAATTGGCCACTCCGTGAAAAGTGATTAGTAAACAAGGTGTGTATAATACCATTTATTTTAAGATCAAACATATGAATGGCTTGACTGATGTTAACCAAAATCACAAGGCACTTGGCCTACTTATTTTTGGTACCACTTACTTAGAGTCAAATTTTGATGTGAAATTTCCACCAAACTATTGATTTATTGTCGACACACTTTTGTGGGATATTTAAAATTTTCTACTGTTGCTCCACTTTGGCAAATTGTTTGAAAATTTCAACGAAAAATTGTAGAAATATTATACACTGAAGAGCCAGAAAAAAAAACTTGGTACAGGCGTTCGTATGTAAATAACGGAGATATGCAACCAATCAGCGTAACGCGATGCGGTCGGCAGTGCCTATATAAGACAACAGGTGTCAGCTGTTAGATCGGTTGCTGCAGCTACAATGGCTGGTTATTTATGTGACTTAAGTGGCGTTATAGTCGGCGCACTAGAGATGAGACATAGCATCTCGGAGGTAGCGATGCAATTTGAATTTTCGCGCACTACCATTTCATGAGTGTACTGTGAATATTGGGTATCCGGTAAAACATCAAATCTCCGACAGCGGTGCAGCCGGAAAAAGACCTTGAATGATCGGGACCGTCGACGACTGATCAGAATCCTTAAATGAAATAGACGTGCAACACTTCCTTAAATTGCTGCGAATTTCAATGCTAGGGCATGAACAAGCGTCAGTGGGTGAACTATTCAACGGACCGTCATTGATATGGGCTTTCGGAGTCGCAGGCCCACTCGTGTACCGTTGTTGACTGCACCACACAAAGCTTTACGCCTCGCCTGGGCCCACCAACACCTCTATTGGACTGTTGATGACTAGAAACGCGTTGTCTGATCTGACGAGTCTCGTTGCCAGTTGTATCTGGCGGATGGACGTGTACGGGTATGGGGACAACCTCATGAATCCATGAATCGTACAACAGAGGACTGTTCAGCGTCAGGACCTGTCAACAGAGGACTGTTCAAGCTAGTGGAGCCTCTGTGATGGTATGGGGCGTGTGCAGTTGGCGTGATATTGGATCCCTGATATGTCTAGAGACGACTCTGACAGGTGACGGGTACATAAGCATCCTGTCCGATCATCTACACCCCTTCATGTTCATTGTGCATTCCGACGGACTTAGACAATTCCAGCAGGACAATGCGACACCCCGCACGTCGAGAGTTGCTACCGAGTGGCTCCAGGTTCACTCTTCTGACTTTAGACACTTCCATCGGCCACCTAAACCCCCAGACATGAACATTATTGAGCATATCTGGGATGCCTTGCAGCGTGCTGTTCAGAAGGGATCTCCACCCCCTCGCACTCCTATGGATTTGTGGACTGCCCTGCAGGATTCATCGAGGGAATTGCCTCCAGGATACCTTGAGACCTTAGTCGAGTCCATGCCACGTCATGTTGCAGCTTTTCTACGTGCTCATGGGGACCCTACACGATATTAGACAGGTGTACCTAGGGTTGCCAACATTTTCTCTGACGATTCCGGGACAAATAGCTCAAAACTGAACATCATCATCAGACAGACATTGCTTAGTTTTCCGAGGAAACTTTTTATGTATGAAAAACTTGAAATACAGTTTTTTAAATTTAATTTTTATATTTTATATTTGGACTATTATAAAAACTTTATATATATATATATATATATATATATATATATATATATATATATATATATATGTGACATTATAAGTTGAATCTTGACATTATAAGTTGAATCTCGTCTATTTCTATAATTCGGGTCCCACATCTGTTAAGAGAGGACCCTTTCTCTCAGAAATAGCCCACCCAAAAGCAAGTGAACATCTGCAAATTCCAGTGGGGAAAATAACACAATAAATTCTTTTCAGTTGATATTGATTATTAGCCATGCCGCCCAGAAGGAGTAACAAAACCCCGTCTCTAGTCATCTAAAATCCGCAGTTCACAATATCTCAGAGATAATGGCTGCAGGTGCCAGAGATAAAGGATCAAAAGTGTCAAACAATATCATAAAGATAAAGCGCACCCAATGTGCTTCTTAGTAGTATACCACCCACGAAAAACATCTGTGTTCATGTAAACAGTCGCTGATTTTGGTACAGCCCCTGACTAAGAGGCAGTCTGCGATTGTCTGTCTTTGTAAGCACTTGTATGTTTCGCGTCATGCTAGAAGGACGCTCTGATATCCGCTCCCAACGCTTCTGAAATAAAGGACTGCAATTTTATAGAACGTCGTTTGTGCTTATTATTTGTTGTTATGGAAATCATGTGGTGAAATGTGACATATATATATATTACATAATAATAATAATAATAATAATAAAAATTTTAAATCTTATAACAAATTTAACGTTATATTTTTATGGGGTTTTCCAATAATATTTTCTCTCACTTTTTGCTGCAATCACCAATTCTTTCGCAAGTGAGTCCGTATTTAAAAGGTTTGGAAATTCTGCACACGATTCACTATTAAGTCGTATTTGCAATTCCGCCTTCACTAAGTCGATATTCATGTTATTCCTGGCCTTCGTCCACACACTGTTTATGTGACTAAATACTCTCTCTGGGTAAGCATTACTCGCAGGGATGGACAAAATGAAAGACACAATTTTCATCAGCTCAACCGATTTTTCATGCTTTTTGAAATACTCTGCACATAGTTTGTCATTGCAATCACCATCTGTGCCACCACCGTGTACTTCTTGATCTGCATATAAATTGATCTTGGAAATAAATATCTCGGAAACTTTAATTTTAGTCTGTGACGTTCACGCTACCTGTCGGATTACTACGACGTCACAACGTTCAACGGTTTTACACGATGTCAATTTCAATAAATAAAAAAAAATGGAATAGTTTCCGCTACATTCCGGGACAATTTGGCATTCATCCGGGATCAGGGACAACGATTCCAATTCCGGGACAATCCCGGCCAATCCGGAACAGTTGGCAACCCTAGGCGTACCAGTTTTTCTGGCTCTTCAATGAACATCTACAGTAGTATTTATTGAGACATTTTGTATTGTTGTGTAGCATTGAAATTTTTTTTTTTTACCACTATGGAGAATGCAGTGGTTTTCTTTTTGTTATTCCAGTTTTTATCTCAGTTAAACCAACACCTTACACAATCCTAAGCATGAATTAAGGATTTTACACCAAAATAAATACCTACATGAGGTAATAATTCGTGCTTATATAAGATGGACTAAAGGGATGTTATATTCAACCAGATTGAATAAATATTCTGTTTATGCCTTTCCCCCTTTATCATGCAATTTCAAGAATAGCTTATTTCTAAATAGTTTCTTTTTGTTGCCTAACATCATTTATATAAATAGAATTTTTTGAACTTTTCTAACTTAAAATAGGACTTTCAATTCAATCTTATTTTCTACATATCTTAATTTTATGTCTAGGTGATTATATTCGTAAACTATCGTTCTGTGGTAGCGGTCGTCACTCAATAGATGATACATCCATTCAAGTAACTGCGTGAAAAGTTTTTGATTGCATCAGTACATTCACTTAGCATAAGGTATAAAACTAAACAGTTTAATTTTTTTGTATACCTATCAAATATATCTGGCAGATGAGTTAAATGAATTTTATGTAACGTGAAATTGTCTCAGGAAATCCATCAGTGACCGACTTTTAAAAAAAATGAGGTATGAGAGAAATTTTCCGCAAAAAGATGATTTTGAATGTAGAAAATTGGCACAGTATTTAAAGCATTCATATTTTACAAGTTTTTTTTTCTGATTTCGACTTCTATTCTTATATTATTTAATTACAGTGATTAAAATAATCATTCACAAAAAAATATTAAATTTTTTTATCCCAACATTGGAATCTTATTACCAGTGATAATAGATATTTTAAATCAAAATATTGGATTCTTGTTACAACTGAAAAGTAGAAAACTTAAGGTACCCGAACTTAGAATGATTATATCAACCCTGCATGTTGGACGTACAAGTGGGAAGATAAAGATATGGACATATTAGTGATCAACACCTTTGGAGCATATAGAATGTTATTTCAGGTAAAAGGACTTCCATAGTGCCTTAGTATGGGATTTCTATCAAGATTTCGTTAAACAAAGCATGCCTCATTTATTTCTTTGCTTTATAATTTAATTTAATTATTCAAGGAGATAGTATGTATTCATTGAAAGATAATACATTCAGATACTGTTTTCTGATTTAATATACATTTGAAAATACTTTTCTTATTTAAATATACCCTTTAATACCGCATTTACACAGTCACGATAGCGGCGAGTCAAATTTTGGGGGGCGAATGTGTCAACGGTGTTCTAGCTGTTTCTCCTCGCCAATTGTGGCGCTCGCTTCGGGAGCGGTTTTCTGGCACGAGTCAAAGGGGCGAATGGCGCCAGATGTCAGACGACTGGCTGACGCAAGCACAAATGACAACAAGAGGCGTGAATGTGAGAACGGTCATTCTCGTCGATGCAGGAGCGTGACTAATGTCTCGCGAATGTCTTGCAGGTGACGTGATCGCGAATGTGTAAATGCGGCATCAGACCTGTTCACGTTGCATTCGGAGCGTTGCGTTATGTTACGCTACGTTACGTTACTACGTTGGCTCCAACATTGTTGACATGACCTGTGATTGCCCAAGTAACACACATCGTTGGTCCAACCACATATTTTTGCTACATCGTTGGGGAATGGTTACCGTTGGCAGAAATTCAGATGGGCCAACCGCAAAATGGGCCAACAATTATAAAATGTTGTTGGCCCAACTGTAAATAATTGCTGTTGGGCCAACAAGCATAAAAATGATGTTGGTCCAACTGCAAGTATGTTTGCAGCAAGTATTATCTGTTGTTGGGCCAACAGACATAACATGAAAAATAGCAAAATGTCAAAACTATAGACCCTTGGATAGTTTGACCATTGGCCCGATGAACAAAGAGTTGTTGGCTGGGTTGAAAAATGCATAGTAGCCCAACTAAATTTAATGTAGGCTTACCTGCAAAGTGAATGCCAGCCGTTGGGCCAACTGAACGCCAACCACTGGGCCAACCTCGCGCCAACGACCAAATTCCACCGTTGGCCAACCATGTCCAAAAATGGTTGGTCAACAACTAACCAACGGTTTTGTGTTACTTGGGTGGTTTAACGTATCACGTGGTCAATGAATCGAGCTCTGTGACTGTTAAAAGTTTTAACGCTGACGCTACTCAACGCTTCGAATTCAGTGTGAAGAGGCCGTTAGTCTTTCAGTACTTCAAAGTAAGGGTCATTTTGTGTTCTGAATAAGCTTAGAAAAGAAGAAGACACACTAGTCAAGGCAAAGTGGTATAATATTTTTATGAATACACAATGAATAAAAATGTATTCTAAGCAAATCGACCAAATAAGATATTTTTAAAGTACAATGCTGAGGGTAGAGAAAGCTCAAAGAGGAGTGTAAAGCTCTAAAATGTTAGCTGTGTCCGTGAGTGCTGAAAAAACAATCAGGTTATAGAGATAAGATACTTTTACAAAATGAAAAATACATGAAATGTGCTCTATGTACATTTAGATAATATTTACATGGAAGAACTTTTAGGCACCGTTGGAGATGAAAATTTACTCTATTTGTAGAACCTTTATATAGAAAGATCATAAAATTGATCTCTCTTATAGAGATGAGAAAATATGATATCATATATAAATTTATGTTTAACATGTTATTAAGAATTATCAAAAGATATAAGAGAAGTTGAAATATCTTTTAAACTGTACAGAGTTGATGGATAAACATTAGCAATAAATATTTGAGATGATTAATGAAGTTGTCTAACAGATGAAGGGAAGAATCGGAATAGCTGTTATTATTCAGACTTTTCCTAGTTTCCTATTGAAAAACTTTTGACAGTATTCCATTGCTTCATAAAATCTTTTCTTTTGAAAATCAATTTCATAAATGCTTTCCATTAAGGTATAAATTGTAATACAGTAAAAAAAAAAGTAAAAAGTTTAATAAAGTAAAAAGTAAGTGTAAAGTAAAAGTATAAGTAATAAAGTGAAATTAAGTGTAGAAATAAAAAAAGTGTAATAAAATTGAAACAAAAAATATGCAAGATAATTCAATGGCTGCTATAATTTAAAAAAAAATAGGCTTTTAGAAAAGTACTGAAGAATTGCTTTTCATTTAACTTTTGACAGTATTCCGTTGCTTCATAAAATCTTTTCTACTGAAAATCAATTTTACAAATACTTTTCATTAAGGTAAATATTGTAATAAAGTAAAAAAGTAAAAAGTTTTATAAAGTAAAATTAAGTAATAAAGTAATAAAGTAAAATGAAGTGTAAAAAAGTAAAAAAAGTGTAATAAAGTAAAACAAAAAATATGCAAGATAATTTTATGGCTGCTATAATTTGAAAAAAAAAATAGGTTTTTTGAAAAGTACTGAATAATTTTTAGTAAAGAAATACTTTTTTTTAAAAAACATTTCATTTTACACTTACTTTAATGGTTATATACTAAATACATTTCTGTACCATATCTCCCTCAGTCTAGAAATGTTCATGGAAACGTATATTCCGATCTTCCCTTAACTGTCAAAATATATCTCATTTTATAACTAGAAGTATTAAATCTTTAGAGCATAATATATAGAAATGCTACCAATATCTGACTGAATAAGGAAGCGAAAAATTCTTGCTTAACATGACAATATAGCTTTCATAATTTTATGAAATTTCCTCGTATTTCAAGTTATTTGAGTGTTTTATTTATATTTCATAATGTCATGATTTTGTATATATATATATATATATATATATATATATATATATATATATACAGAAAGTCGTTCGCACTTTATGGAAACGATTTTGTAATTTGTTGTTGGCGTTTGCATTTTGAGATAAAAATTTGAAAACTTCAGAATAATCGTCTACTATAATTTTGCTTTGATTGGACTGTAAAATAAAAGATTTATTTTGAAAATGTTTCCTAAAATTGATAGATAGCTCGAAGGTTACGTAACTGCACTTTCCGGGGAGGAATATTCGTATCAACAAATTATAAAGCGGTGTAAAAATTGCGGTTATGGCATTTCAAAAATAGGTATTTATAATAGATTAAATTTGAAAGAGAAAAACGTCTAACTGAAAATAAAAATGGAAACATGACCACTAAACCTCATCCTAAGACTGTTCGAACGCAGGTAAATATCAAGAAAGTGAAGTCTCTGATCCTAAAAGAAAATCCGCCGACTCAAAAATCCATTGCATCGAAACTAGGAATGTGTTCTGACACTGTAAGTAAAATCATTCATAAAGATTTGAAGTTAAAAAGGATGTTTAAGCCTAAAGTTCATCTGCTTTTCCCAAAGCATACTGCTGAAAGAAAAACAAACTGTAGAAAATTATATGAAAAACACCTAGCTGCTGAAAAATGAAAATTTGTGGTAACACTCGATGGGGAATGGGTGTATTTAAGTGACTGTAATAAAAAAAGATCAATTTTCTATTGCTCAACTGATGGGAATGACCGTATGAAATGGCTACGTCAGCGTACATAAAAGTTCTCAAAGAAGTTCATGATAGTAGCAGGATTTTGTTACAACGGCAAATTAAAAATAAAAAAAGTCTCAAGTAAAGCGAAAATTAATCCACTCTACTATCAGCAAAATATTTTAGAACCAATTTTTGACGAAGAAATTCCAGAATTATATGGAAAGGACATTGATAAAGTTGAGCTTCATATGGACAAAGCCTCTAGTCACATGTCTAAATCAACTGCCGCTTATTTAGCAAAGAAAGAATCAGAAACAGTAATAAAATGCATTCCATTTAATGAAATACCTGTAAAATTACCTGACTCTTCTCCAGTGGACTTTTGCGATTTCGGTTTTTTAATACGGTTTTTTATTCGGTTTTTTAATTCGGTTAGGAATACGGCATCCACGAACACTGAACTGACTTTGGAAAACGGTCCAAGAGAAATGAGGTAAAACTGACATGACAGTTTGAAGCAAAAATTTACTTTCATGGAAAATTCGAACTAGAGCTATTGTCAAGAATCATGGCTATCAGATAGAACCAAATCACAGCATAAAATACGGTATTTATACATAAAACTTAACTATCAAAATAGTTTCCATAAAGTGCGAACGACCTTCTGTGTGTATATATATATATATATATATATATATATATATTAATATTAATCCAGAAATATATATGATTAGCTGAAGTTTTATGTTCTGATGTCTTTATTTTATAGAACAACTTCCGCATGTAGTTCTTTTTTTTTAATTACTATAATTCCAAATGCAATCATAATTACGATCCTAATCTCCACTCATTAAAAACCGCGATTCCGAGAGAAATGGAACGTTACGAATGATTTCGAGTCAAATCCGGTCTCGAATGAGGAGAGAAATTCAGTTTTTTTATTCGTATGGTCTTGCGCTTCTCTCATCATTCGGAATCGATTTGGAATATTAATAAATATTCCATCTCGATTCTGATGAGTGAGGATAGAAAAAAGTAAGAAAGACAGGAAACGATCTCTCTCATTTAGAGCTGGGAATCGAGAGGAACTAACTAGTCCTAGTTACTCATTAGTTGCGAATCTGGTTTTGGATGTTTGTTAAGAGCAAACACTACACAATTTTTGTCCGATGAGATTTCTAAGTCAGTGGTGTGAAAACAACAAGCAGTGTTAAAAAAATATTATTCCGAAAATACAAGCAAAATACTGGCTCTAAGGGCCTGTTCACATAGAATCCATCAGCGTAAGCGTTAATCATATTGAAATATACAGGGTTCCCACTTGCATCCATTACACCCCCCTTAACTTCTAAACGGTGACAGCTTACGCCATAAAGTTTGTGTCTAGGTATGGTAAAAAGGCTATGTGCTACTCGATGAGATAACTTACAACGCCATCTATCTGCAAATTTCGGAATTAGCGTTTTTATCTCAAAAACAGTACGAGATACGGGAAAAAAGTCAGTTACAAAGTTGTTCAGCATCATCGATTTAGTAAGAAAAGACACCTTGAGCATATTAATACTTAAAATAAAATGTAGAAAAGGAACATTTGTTTGGTCACGGTTTCGAAAATTGTCATGTTATAAAGAGTGGAATAAAGACACTGAGATACTTCCCTATCTTCAGGATCATTTATTTACATTGCTGAAAATGCTCTCCATTATCCACTATACACATTTGCACTCTGGACTGGATTATTTAGTCCGTGAGGTGGTCTTTTCGAGCTCCGCTCGCGTTTGACGACGCTATAGTTTTGAAAATCATGACCAAACAAATGTTCATTTTTTACTTTCTGTTTTGAGTATTAATGTGTGCAAGGTGCTTTTCTTACTAAATCTATAATGCTGAACAACTTTGTAATTGACATTTTCCCCGTATCTCCTACCGTTTTTGAGATAAAAACGCTAATTCCAAAATTTGCCGATAGATGGCTTTGCAAGTTGTCTCATCGAGTAGCGCATAGCCTTTTTACTATACCTAGACATAAACTTTATGGCCTAAGTTGTCACCGTTTAGAAGTTAAGGGGGGGGGTGTAACGGATATAGCTGGGAACCCTTTATTTCAGAGCTGCTCAACCTTTTATCTTCCACGGCACAACAACGTTTTTTCGATAATTCCGCGGCACACCGCAAGTAAAAGCTTGCAAATACATAAATTACAATAATACGTATATGTTCTTATTAGATAAAAACACAATAAAATAGCTCTATGTATCAAGATAATTATAATCATTTAAGTTTTATATAAATCATTTTGAATTGTACACCAACACAAGAACAATAATATATAGTTAGTTTACAAGTAAAAAATTTTCTCTTTAAATTTTTATATTAAAATTTATTTTTTGGTCTTTACTTAAGTCTAATAAATCAAGGTTAATTTAAAACATAACTAATTTATTAATGAGATATTTGAGCTTGTTTTGATGAACATATGCACGTTTTATATTTGGCTCTATATTAGAAAGAGCTACCCGAAGTTCATGGTCAAGACCCTTTAAACACGGTCGTTTGTCATCTTTAATTAGAACCAGTGTCGAAAAGCTTTGTTCGTATAAGTATGTTGTAGAAAAAGGGAGCAAAATTGCAATGGCTTTGTCAGAAATTTGTGAATATTCTTTCTTGACTGAAATCTAGAAATGCGACACTTGAGCATACATACAATGTATGGTAACTACATGTTTTTGTTTTGTGTATAATTTCGACCCACAGAAATTACATACTAGCGAAAAGTTAGAGGAATATTTTACATAGAAAAATTTCTAACTAATGCGGTGGTTAATTTTTTTATTATTACTATCGATAAAATCACCGCGGCACAGTCAAGATCACCTCGCGGCACACTAGTGTGCCACGGCACAGCGGTTGCGGAGCACTGCTTTATTTAACCAATTACAAACCCCAAAACGATTAGCCACGAAATTGTTAGGTCTGTGATTGGTTTAAAATTTGTAAATACGAGTAACGCTAACACTGACGGATTCTATGTGAACAGGCCCTTTGTGTAGATTAGACAAAATTTTCTGTTAATTAGATTAAATGCTGATCACGTGGTTTGTTTTCTTTTTGTGATACTTTAAATTAATTTTGCGTCACGTGCATAACAGCGAAATAAATTGACAAAATATATTAAAATACGGTAAAAGATAAAATTTAACCACTAGACTAATTAAGATGGAAGTTTTTTAAGAATTTAATTCAAATTAGTATGTTTTATGGATATTAAATTAAACCTATATCTATAACTGCAATTTCCCCTCAAATAATGATCCGCCATGACGATAAATAAGTCTCAAGGCCAAACTTTAAAATACGCTAGCGTAGATTTAAGGGAAAATTGTTTCTCCCACGGTCAGTTTTACGTTGCTTGCTCACGCGTAAGTTCGCGGACGAGCCTGGCGATATTAGTTCCGCCCAATGAAGAAACGAAAAAAAATATTGTTTAAAAGGAAATCTTCTAAAAAGCAAGTTCATTAAGTAATATCGCCGCCGTCCACACCCGAAGGTTATACGGCCCTTCAGTAATAAAACTAATCATGCCGACGGCAATCCAACCCAACCGGGTCCCGAAGTTTTTCTTTTTGCAATTCGTTTACCTGTCTTTTTTTTTAAATCTGAGCGGCTATCCACCTTCCCCTTGTAGGGGGAAGTGTATATTCATAAGTTCCTGCATAATATTCTTGATGTACCTTCCACAATAATAATCCGTAAATAATTTACTAGGGGCCCAATCTTGAAAGCCCAAAGGTAGGTTTTTTCGTGCTTCAGCCCATTTGCTACAATTGTATATACAGTGCTTTATAGTTTGTATATTGCCACACTCACAAAGATCTGTTTTAGCAAAAAATCTGTTTTGATAGACTCCTATACAGCCATGTTCAGTTATTGCTTGATTAACAAGGAAATCTGCCGACAGTCTTTTTGTAGAAACTCTAGGGAATACCTCAAATACTTTCATTCCTACACTGCTTCTCTCCCAATTTTCTTGCCATATATTTATGTAATAATTCTTAATTTTATTCTTAATCTGTTCTTTAGTTAATTTATAATTTCCTGTGATTTCATTCAGTGTTGTTGCTTGTTTAGCTGCTGCGTCTACCATCTCATTTTCATTAATGCCACAGTGGGCTTTAACCCAGTGTAAGTTTACTGCTATCTCATGAATTTCTATTAGGTTTTTTATATTTTCAATCCTATCTCCCTTAAAATAATATGCGCATGTAGCTTGCAGTGTACTTCTAGAATCACTGTATATGTCGATCACTGTATATCACTGTATATCACTGTATATCTGTATATCACTGTATATGCAATTTCATTAATTTTTAATTGTAATTATCCTAAAATGTACTCCGTAGCGAAGCACGGTATTCAGCTAGTATGATATAAATGCCCTTCACATTATCCGCGACCCCACATATTTTTTTCTCAACTCTCCTGTGGGTCACAACTCACAGTTTGCACACCACTGTTCTAAGTAATGCATTCATTGTTGTTTATTCACAACTGACTTGCAATTTCGTAAAAAGGAACGTCACTCGGACGTAATTCTTTTGACTCGATTTACCCGCATTCACATAGACCCCAATTTCGAGTGAGTGGAGAATAGGAGCAAAAATTTACGCCTTAATCCTCCCTGCTTTTCTGGAGCTCCTTAGAAAGGTTGGGAGGAGGTAGGTGAACGTGGAAGGCGCACTGCAATTATTACATTTAGAATGTTCTGAAAGTATTATTTCGAAAATACTTAGAGGCAAAATGCCTGGCCTTAAGTGTAGATAGCTTTAATGTACACCATGCCAAATTATAAAAATTTAAACCGTAATATTGATTAAAATTGTGTTTGTGTTTCATAAACAACTCGGTGTTTCATTTAATAGGTGCTTAAATACATTTTAAAAACTGGCGATGCTTATTTTAAAACTTTTAAAAGAATGAAGTTGGGGGGGGGGAGGTAATCTTTTTCCTTATTTAGATGAATTAAATATGCTGAAAAGAATACTATTTAAATTCTTTTTATCTGTTAAATAAGACAGCCACCTCTGTTTTCTGCTTTATAAATAGTAGTCTCCTCCCCCCCCCCCCCCTGCCTAGTGCGCATAGGTTTCGTGAAAAATTGAAAAATATATGAACCTCGGTAAAGAAAATACCTCGAAAATTTCTTTTGAGTAAGTAATGTTCAAAAATTTTATTTTGTCGCTAAAAGTTTGTTTTGCGTTTGAAACTTAATTTTAGGTTTTCTATAGTATTGAGTACACTTCATTATAACCTGTTTCGTCCTGTTGTCAAGTATATTTTTCACAACAAATACAAAGGATAAACGTCCTGCATTCCCCCCCCCCCCACACACACACTCCTTATGGGAAGTACATTGGATATTGGACCATTAACCAGATTTGTCTAGGGCACCCTTGAGCCGTTCCGGCCTTCGAGAAATTTAAAAGGAAAAAAATATACCTTAGTCAAAATATATTTGTCATAGTTTTGCTTTCTCATAGTAGGAGTAAATTTTCATGCTGCTGTGTTTTGAAACGTTGTTAATGTAACTTTTCGTGTGAACATTTACACTTTTCACCCTCTGTACTTCAGCTATTCATTGCCTACAATAAATCACCAGTCAATTGTTAAGCAATGACTATTATATAATTTTTTTAAAGTTTAATCAGATATTAATGTTTTAGTATTCTCGAGTTATTGGTAGCATTGATTCTTGCTTTAAATATTTTATGGCAAATATGAGATATCATTAAAAGACAATTACTGAAAAGCATGCTTATACATATATATATATATATATATATATATATATATATATATATATATATATATATATATATATATCTTGAGATATGAAATTGGAAATAGAATATAGACTAGAGTTTGCATAGAAATTGTTAATAGCATTCAGATCTACACCCTCTACTAATATTTCACTGCTAAAATTTACATAAAGGAGTTGCAGTTACGAGTTATAATATCAAAGTATGTAAATATTACATCAAATATATAAAAATATTTTTAAAGTCATTAATAAATATCTTTTAACTGGAAATAATGGGTTATTTGTTCCTACTAGCTATCAAAGGAACTGTATTATTAGTATGGTGTTAAATACTTCCTCTTGGTCCCCAGTACTTGAAAAGATAGTTTTTGATATTATTATTGATGGCTAAAATGCTTTAATTCTTGTTTAAAACACTATACTTAATCTACTTCTTTCTTTTCTTTAGGTTTTAGGTACACGTCCAATGCTTTTTTTCATCTGTAAAAAAATTATATTGTTTAATGCAATTTTTTTCCGGTCATGTTTCTCATGTCACTTTACAGTTTTTGAAATATATTGGTTCTTTAAAAATATTGAAAAAAAATGTTATGTCCTAGATGACGATACAACGAAGGAAGTCTTTGAGAAATAACATAATTTTGCAGATATGGTGTTTTTTTTTATGAACTTCAAATCCCATTTTCCTCTATTTATATATTTGCTTTTAAAAGAATTAAGCGGCAGGCGTTCAGTAACTGAATAATTTATTTCTTAAAGTAATCATTTTTCCTTTTGCTGTAGTTTTATTAAAGGAGGCTTCATAATTTCAGTATAACGGGGTTTCTCGAAGTTTTTATTTTACCATACCAATTTGTTGTAGAGAAAATATTTTTTTTAACGATCCTTTGTATCTTAGATCTATCTAGTAATATTTCATAGGCCTCAGAACTGTTAGTTAATAGTAAATGTCACGACAGCTGGCTGTTGCCTTAGCACTTTGGTTGTCCAAGAATTCTCTCTCTATAAATTTATTTTTTCTATCCCACCACGCACAAAAATCTATGTTCTTATATTCCGTGAACTGTGCATCGGTGAAGGAAAAAGAAGCGACTTCCTCCAAACTTGATTAATTTGGGAGATACTTTCCTAGATTTCATCGATTGATTTTCATCATCTTGCATATGTATCGGGAATTCAAATGCATTATGACGGATGTCTGAAGAAAATAGACGTATTACATTAACCTGGTAGGCATATATATTTTTTTTCCAGAAAAAAATAAGTCTGTTTAAAATGGTTGAGATATTTTCTATGCACTTTGATATTCGTTGAGCAAGCTGTGATGGAAACTGTAGAATTTACTGGACATATTGAACTGATGTAATGCTTAGTTCGCAGATGTGTGGTTGCCAACTCGTTTTCTACATCACTGTGGACTTTTAATCTAATAAATACAGGGCACTTGATGCATTGGCTTTTTTTTTGAGTGTTTGTATGTCGTTTTATGTCGATGGAACACATTACTGGTTTCCTTGCCCCAAACTCATCTTCATATAATCTTCATAGCAACGATTCTTGTATACTTTTCACATTTCTCTGTCATAAACGTTCGAGCTAAACGGAAATTACTCTTGTATTTATTGTAAAACCATAGAAATGGCTATTTTTTTTGTTTGTAGTTATAGCCTCTCGAAACAGTTCTACACCTAAATGTTTATGTATTTAAATTAAGCATAGAGAATTCTACAATTTTCCTCCCTATTTTGTAGAATTATTTGAACTTGAAGAAACAATATGCAGAACATTTGTTCTCTTGGCAATTTTCATGCATATTAAAAGAACGAGTAATTAATTGTATCATATGCAGAGATGGAAATCCTCGCATTTGTTATTAATGGAAAGACTTCGGGCAAACATATTGTATAAGTTATGGAAAAATCTATTTCATTCAGTTCCGCTTTCCTCTGCAATGGAAGCAAGAATGTCCATGTACTCTCGAGGCATCTCAGTTGTATTTCTTCCTTCCCTGAAAAAATAAAGTTTTAGCTATAGTCAACATATCAAGTAACTTCGTATAACTTGCGGAAATCTTAAGGTAAAACTGTTAAATTTATAGTAAGTCTTCGTAAACTATGTTTAGATCTTGATATGGTCATGCATAGGGAAGGAAAGGATTCACTTCAGAGTACTCTCTAGTATTTTGGGTGCATGTGATATATATACACTGACCTACATTAATAAACTTTTTCTCCTCCCTGTATCGTTTTTGATAGTTGTTTCCTATAGATTTCACAATGTGAAATTCAAATATGATATCCATTTTTAACTATCACCCATAAATGGTAAGGGAGCCTAGAATTTTGCCAAGTCTTACGAAAATCTTACTTAAGAATTAGTATTTATTCATTTTTGAACATAAAAGCACTCTCAAAGTTCGAAATTTTTAAGTCAACTAAAAGTATCTGCATTCTAAATGTATAAAATTAAAACAAAAACAAAAACAGTACCTTTAATTTGGTGTCTGTTTTCTTTTGTTGGCAACATCTGAAGTCTTTTGTATAAGAATCCAAGATTAGTCTGGTATTTGGATACCATTTTCCACTGTACGAGTACCTCCTTTCCTGCTGGGAAATATCTTGGCGAAACTTTTTACCCATGCTCTTCTCAAATATCTCCCAAATTTTCAGAAAATGAAAAAAAAATCCAAAAGAGTGAAGGAAATGTAAGTTTGGTGACTTTTTGCACTACAAGGCGCTGGTGGGAAGAAATCAATTCCTCAACGTGATCCTCATAGCTTTTCTAATTTCTTATATTCCAAGGATGTTGTTGCGAACTATTTGAAATTCACCGTATGCTATTTCTGCTATTTCATTTGAACTATCCCTGAGGTTAAGGTCTTCAAAATGTTGTCTAATGTGGGCTCCATTGAAAGTGTGATTCCCTTTATCTCAGCCTCTCTCTTGCGTGGAATTTTTTCTTGTAAATGGGAGAATCACCTCTTTATCCTTAGCTTTAAGAATAATTTTACTGTGGTTCAGTTTTAGATGAAGTGGTGGTAGCTATATACTTCTCTTCACTGCTAAAGCTTTATGGGTCACATTTTTTCTCACGACGTGAAATATTTTTGTGTTGACGCCATTTTTTTTTATGATGTAGTTGCTTCTGTCTTTTACTCTATTATTCCATTCATAGAAGAAAAAAAATATTTGGTGTAATATCCCAGAATCTTTGTTACCATGAAGCAATTTTTAAGTTAGTACAGATGTTCTACTTGTGTTCTGGGAAACCCATTTTTTGTTCAGGCAATCTTTTAATGTTGTCGTGTATTTTTTTTCCATCTGCGATGTTAATCAACGGGTGCATAGTGGTGTTTGTTTCCATTATGAGGCGAGACTGCCTTCAAGAGTTGATGAAGGCCCTCAGCTGTCCAGAAATGTAATAGAGTTGGATTTTTTGAAAGAAGTCTGTGTGAGATTCCCCTCCGAGTCACGAGTCGTATGCGTAACATTATGTAATGTAAAATGTCTAGTAAGTAAAGTTTATTGCAGTGTCTGAAAGGGCCAGAGGTTCTGAGCACGTATCCTTGTTGAAGGTGTAAAAAAGTCAGATTTTCACAGTTATTTGTAAAAAGAAAAAAAATAATTCTAATTTTTTTCTTTTTGTATCCAATTATAGTATGTTTATTGTCGAAAATTATTTGTTCTTATAGAACAGTTTATGGCGAGTAAAACGAGGTTTGAATTATGGTTGTACTGCAGCTGTAGTGGAACTAGAAGGTATTGAAGAGAGGTTCCCCTTTGCGTTTCATTCGTTGAACTAAAGTCTATTCTTGAAAATTGTGGCTAATGTAACGATTATAGTTTTCAAATTTTAATTCTGCGCAGTGGAATCTATAAATAACACATTTTACTTGAGAGAAAAGTGAAGCCGTCCCATGTTATGATTCAAGAAATGTTCAACTGCATTACATTCTGTAAAAAGAAAAAAAATTGATTTATTTTAAAATTTTTCGTTTTTTCTCCTATTATAGCATCTATTACCCCGAAAAGAGACTTGTTCATATAGTACAGCCATGGCTAATACAGTGGTTGTACCGTAACTCTTGTGGAACTAACAAGTTTTAAAGAGATGTCATTTCGTTTCATTCGATTAACCGTAATAATCAAATTGTGTGATATCGGAAAACTGCGAATGTCATCAGGTAATGATTTCGAATTTGAATTCAGCGCTGTAGAATCAATAAAGAGCACGTATTTTTAAAGAGGAAGTTGAAAAAAGAGGAAAAAATGTTTTACTGCATTACATTATGATTTGAAACCCATAAAATGTTTCCCAACAATTAAGTCTCCAGAATTTCAGTGATATAATGAGAATTAGCAGCATGATAAATATTTTTTGGTTTATGAAAAAAATTCATATGTGCTTAAAAAAAGGGGGATTAGACAAAAAGTTTACTTTTGCAACTTTTCAAACAAGGAGGTATACCCCCAGCAACCTTTACTTCTTTCAAAATTTTGCTTTTATTCCTATGGGAGAGTCTGGTTAGTGGTACTTTTTAAGAAATTGTTCCTATTTTATTGAATAGAAAATATTGAGGATTATCATTCAAATACACAAAACTGCTTTCATGTTGACAGAAGTTTGTATATTTTCCGTTTGCGCATAATCTTTAATGTATAACATAATCGTCACCGACATTTTATTTAAGATTTTCGTTTAGTGCAAAGTTCTGCCTTCTGCAAGGTAACGATTATTCATCGTGATCAGATTATTTTTTCGGGGTACTTTGATTTTTTTTTTGTGTCAAAGAGTGTCCTTTGTAGATGTCGTAAAATTCCTTCAAAAAGTAGTAACTTTTAAATAATTAACTATTGATAGTAAAGGATCTATGTCGCATAGCTGCTGGGGTAACCGATTAATGCACCTCGATAGATTTAATGTACATCTGTCAAGACAATCGCTTCAGTTTCTCCCTGTTATAGACTATATTTTGTTATTTAAAAACTGAAATAAGTACAAACAATGTATAAACAATGTTTTGAACATGCGAAAGTTGCTAAATCTGGCATTAAAGTAGTTGGCAAACTTAAAAACTATAATAAATTGTGTGTGTTTGGGTGTGAAATATGCATAGTTCTCTTCAGCTGCGCTTACTAGTTTATTCTGAAATAATTACCACTGAAAAGTTACCCATAACTCTGTTTTACCTCTGCACGCTCATAATATAAATTGAAATCAAAAGGCTTCCAGTTTATGATTTGTTAGGACTAAAAAATATTTTAACCGTATATCTAATAATCTGTAAGGGGCAGAAAACTAGGACAGATGATTTGTAGTCGTTATCTGAAGAATCGACTTATGAACATTTTCGGTAAGGATGAAAATCCATTTCGAAATGTTATTCTATGTGGTGTGCGCCTCCATGGGTCTGCTCTGCTTGTCTAATTTTATATATATATATATATATATATATATATATATATATATATATATATATATATATATATATATATATATATATATATATATATATATATATCAGTGCAAAGCATTTTGTTTTTATGAGGTTCCTTGATTTTTAATTTGGTAAAGAGACTCTTTGAGATTTCCCTCTCTCTAAGAATTATTTTCCTGTTTATGATATAACTCTTTTGTAAAACACTTAAATACAACACTAAAAAAAACTTACAACGTGTAAATAAAACCACTTTAAAGATTTCATAGAGCACACATTTCAAATTTAAAACACTTTGAAAAATAAAAAATTATAAAATTATAACACTGTAAAGTTTACTATAATTACAGAAACAACAATAATAAAAAAGGATAAAATTCATAGTAACAGGAGATAAACGATCACATTTGACGGTGACACCGCCTTGCGAATTTTTTAAAATTTGCCCAAACCCGATTAGTCCCTATACTGGGATCGAGCCTACCGTTCCTTCCTTGTTTTGTTGTATCTATACACATCTTCATTTGTAAAGATGAATATCTGACATAGTATAAAGTGTAATCCAGTTCAGAGACAGATTCATCCCTTACCTGTTCATCATATCCAACATGTGCTTGAAATTGTGCAGTTGCTTGTGAAAACGCCTCAGCAATGCGGCGACCTCTTGCAGATTGTACTCCTCCACCATGTCGTGTATCCCCCTGCCTAGAGCGTCCCTCTTGTCTAGGCTTGCCCCCCACTGTAGCAACGTCTGAATGCTTTCTAAGTGGCCACTAGAGAGAGAGAGGGGATAAAGCGTATTCAGTGGGATCGGGCACGGGAAATAAATAAATCAATACGAAATTAAAACTGAGAAATGTCTTACTTCATGACTGCTAAGTGAAGGGCTGTGAATCCTTCTGCCGTCACGGAATCGACGTCTACACCCATTGGAAGCAAAACCTGAGGAAATCACAAAAGTATAAAAAACATATCATTACGAATGATACATTTGTATACCATTTTGTGATCTATCAAATGCTGTTGAATTCAAAAATAGCTGTCTGTTACTGCTATTTTTGAACTGCTATTTTTGATGCACTGCTATTTTACTACTGCGATTACTGCTATTTTTGATACATTTGTATACCATTTTGTGATCTATCAAATGCTGTTGAATTCAAAAATAGCTGTCTGTTACTGTGATTTAAACAGCATTCAGGGGCTCGAAGTAGCCTTGGGGTAGCGCGCCGGCTTTCGGTTCTGAGGGTGCTTAGATAGAATCTCGACATGCGCCATTAAATATCTCCGTATCTAGGCCGGATATGGGCACGTTCCGTAGACCAGAAAGTTCCTCCAAGGTCAGAAAGAGTGGGAGAGGGTCTGGTACCCTCCCGATATATCGCCCCTGGGGAAGCTCGGTCAAAATTGAGGTGGCAACTAGCTAAGTTTGACTCTGACCCTTGTGGTGCTATATAAACCGGAGCCGCGCACATCTGCCCGAAGTCTATATGGACCTGGTCTGGAACTTCCGGCCAGGGGGGATTAGAGACAACAGCAGCCACAAACGGCATTCACCAACCCCCATTTATTTTTTTATTTTATTCCTCTTCCCCCGTTTTCATTGTGTCATTTTCTCCCCTTCGATGACTAAAATGAAAATATTTAATATCACCCATTTTATGAAAATATTTATGATCAGCCATTTTAAGGTTGAAATGCCACTATTTGATACACAAAACCACTTTTGCAAAAGAATGGGAAGGGAAGTTAAATTTTTGTTTTGGTACTTACGTCTTTATTCTAATATTGAAATATAAGATTCAAATAGAAATGCGTGAAAAATCTATTTTCGTTGTATTATACGTCTTTTTATTTTAAACCGAGGAAGAAAAATAGAATTAGAGGATTTGGACTTATTGACGCCTGTTTTCTCTTTTATCGTGGTTTGAAACAAACCATGGTTTTTCTCAAGAGTTCATAAAGTTTTGCAAACATATCTAAATAAATTTTAAACTGCTTTGACTGCAATATAGTTTTCTTTCAGGTAAGCCTTACAACGTAGAGCAGGGGAAATGCTTCGTAATCCCAAAGATACTTTGGATATATATTGCCTTGGTACATCGTTAAAGTATGGGAGAAGTAACTGAACGTTTAATCTGTAAACAGAGCAAGTTTTAAAAAAATTGTAGAGATGTGAAGCTTTTCTATACATAATGTAAAAGACTAGTGTATTAAAAACTAAGTAGGACCACCGTAAACGAAATTTCGTAGGCTTTTAATCAGCTACAATAACTGTACACAGATATATCATTAGTATTATACTGTTTGTCAGAGGCACGCACACATGGTGGTGCTGGGCCCAATTTTAAGTGGGAAAAGCCTCCCCATATAAGATCAATTTAAGAAAAGATTGACGGTGTCATCTAACAAGTCGTTAGCGAAGTGTCCAAATTTAGTTAATTTCAACTACCACCGGGGGATCAGATGCTCCGACACACTAACTAACCGGAAGCCGCGGGAGCTTTCCCACAGCTATGCCGAAGCTTCGAGAATGATCTAGATTTTCTGAAAGACGGGGTATATAATGGGAAAAAAGAAGAGAAGAAAAGGGGAGAAAATTCTGTACATCAGAGGTAAACCATCGTAAGTGAATTTTTTTTCAGTGATTTTTCTCATTTTTCAGGAGAGCTTTGTGATGGTTTACCTCTCATCAGGACTTACATATGCGATAATATATAAGTCTATATTGCACCCACCATCTTGTTTTGCATATAGGACAGTTTTCCTCAAAGAAGCTCCATTCAAAAGGAGTCACTTACAGTAAAAATATCGAAAATGAAGAAGTTTCACTAATGATGGTTTACCTCTGACGTACAGAATTATGGGACGTGCTTTCCGTCTCTATGCTGGACTTTAGATTGAACTGAGTTATGATTCTCTCTCTCTGGTTTTCGATTGATGATTTTTCTGATTAAGGATGGATAATGATCAATTGATAATGGAAATGTTGTATCATAGATGCTGTAAATATATATGAATAAACCAGGTGTATGCATATATGTAAGGAAAGAGTAGTTCATGTGTCCATGGAAACCATAAACGAGTTCTTTAACCACAAGGTCACGACACTATTCTTAATCTGTAACTGGATACTTAAAAGATTTTTTTTTTGTATGACGACGTCAAATAATTGGTTTGTACCTCTGTTAAAAAGCACTGTGAAAAATAAAATCTGATATTTTGCTACCTCTTATTAAATTTTTACTGAAAAGCAAACTAAATTATAATTAAAGATTTTTTCCAGGATTTTGTTTTTAATCAATTTTCACTTGATACAATGCTTGCATTAGCAAACTGATGTGTCGGAGGTTATTTGCCTTTTACACCAGATAGCAGACATTTTTGTAATGCCCTTCAAATATTTTATCTAAAAATTAATTTTTTTACAGCGCAAAAGAAATGAAAAATTATAAACAGATGTATAAAGGCAATGCAAATAGTTGAGAATCGCGGAAAATCATTCTATTTGGTGAATTCTCAAAAACTAATGTACATAAAAAGAAATTTTTCACATGTGGAACAGATAAAAAAAAGAGAATGCTTACCGTTAACGTTTATCATTTCAGACAGTTTTTTACTTTACCGGTATTTGACATTTAAACCTCAATAGGAATATAATTTTTTAATCACCGTTTAATGATAGCAACGTTTCAGACGGCTGAATACATTAGACTTCTAGTGAGCTTTTTGCCTACTTGATTTCAGGAGTAATAAAGTATATTTTTATATGTTGATTGTACATTAAACGGGACTTACAAAAACGCAATTTTTTTTTTGTTACTAACGCTCTCTATTCGAATAAACACAGGAAAATTTTGAAAGGAAATCAAATTCAAACTGTCAGTTAGCTCATTTAGCTTCTATTTGTTAAATATTGTTTCGAAATTTTAAAGTCAAAAAGATTTTTTATTGCGAATAGTCCAATAAGGATGATATACTACAAAAACTAATTTACGTTTTGTTATGATTAAAAAATTTTGTTATACTGTAAGGCTTGCCTGAAAGAAAACTATATTGTAGTCAAAGCAGTTTAAAACTTATTTGGATATGTTTGCAAAACTTTATGAACTCTTGAGTAATACCATGTTTTGTTTCAGACCACGTTAAAGATTAAACAGACGTCAATAAGTTTAAATCCTCTAGTTCTATTTATTTTCTTTGGTTTAAAATAAAAAAAACATAATACAACGAAAATAGATATTTCACGCATTTCTATTTGAATCTCATATTTCAATATTAGAATAAAGGCGTGTTCCGTCATAGAATGGCATTTGTTTACTTGCCGAATGTTCCCGTAATGAAGTATCCAAGAAAACTCGCGATGTATACGACTGAATGGGACAAATGCCTGCTGCATTTAAAAAAACAAACAAGCAATCAAAACATTTGATATTACCTCTAGACACGTGTTGTGACCATTCATCGCTGCCAAGTGTATAGCTGTATAGCTGCTGGGATCCAAGGCGGCAAGATGCGCACCTTCCATTGCTAGATACTGGACAGAAAACATGCGCTATTAACAATACAATGCATTCCAGATCACTTTTAACAATAGTAACTAGGGTAGTTAGCAAAATAACTATTCAATTTTTTTCAATTAATTGTCACTCACTACTCGTCTATGGCGCAGCTTGTCCTCTCTGGGCCTTGTGCCAATAAACCCAAACCAATCAACCAACCACTACTCGTCTAGATGTCCGAGCTGATGCATCAGGCACTTTGTTACCCGTTGTCACCTATTGAAATCACCCTTTTGATCTGGTGCTTTATAAAAGCGTTCTTTTCTCTATGGGTATTTTCTTAAGTGATGTATTTTTGTAGAAACTGTATATCATATACAATTATAAGAGCTCATTGAAATGAGACTCTCTACTCCCTCAAATTCGAAATATACTCCAATCAAGTTATTACGTACAAATAGTTCAATTTGAAAGACAGTTTTTCTTTGAAATATACTGTGGCATGTAGATATGCGAGTATTAACTGTAACAGAAAAGTAATTGAATACGAAAAGTAGCCTTTTAGACAAGTTTTAACATGGATATTTTATATATTGGAGTTGAGGGCAGCGGTGGTCCAGTTGGCAAAGATAGCGGGCCAGTGATCTGAACATCACTGGTTCGGTGCTCGTCGCTGACAAATCCGCCGCCGTGTTCATTAATGGTGGCCGGTGCACGTAAAATCTGTCGTGGTTGCAATGTCGTCCAAGTTCTCAAATTTACCTCTGGAGGTGCCGGGGCAAGTGTTCAGGTCTCCTCACTTGACTCGATTCTAAATTAAGGGACCGGCTTGTAGGGGGTAATGCTGGCCACCTATACGGTGCCCCGTTAAATAAATGACCAGCAGTCTCGCCCTTTATCTGAGAACTAATGGTGTCATAGCCAATCTTCTGGCATTTGTTATAAATAATATTGGCGTTGAAACAGCAACAAAGTGAATATATGGTGTTTGCATTGGTGAGCTTGGGAAACAAAGCACTGCAAAAGTTTGCATTGGTGAGCTTGGGAATCCGTATGACTTATTGGAGGCCCATAAGTCATACGGATATTTAGTAGCTCTAACTTGAACTATTAAAAACTTGCACATTACTTGCAACTATACAAACAAGTAAAAATTGTGTAGTTTGATTTGGATACATTTAGGGAACATTGAGATAATTTTAATATTTATTTTCAAATTTGGTTATTTTCTAATCATCATGGCAAGATATTTCCACTATGTTTATCCCAACCTCAATTAAAAGGAAGACTCCCCCTCGAAATAAAAAATGGAACTTTAATCTACTAATAACAAATCTTTGTATTCTACAGCGATTTTAACGTTACTGTTATTATTCATTCATAAACTTTCAATCAGCGACCATTGTTTCTTCGTTGCATTCCTTTTTCAATTAATTTCCTTCTACAACCTTCCTTCTATAATTCCCATGACAGAGTATATACATAGTATATACATGGTTCACTTAAGAAAGGATTTTACACTAACGACAACCTTTCATATTGTAAGAGAATGTGCATTTTTCGTGGCAGAAGTCCCATTGTTTGAAGATTCCCCCCAACACCTTTCAATATCTTCCTAGATTATAGTTTAATTTGTAGAAATAACTGCTAATAATAACTTCTCAGTAAATAAGAATCATCGCTTCTCGGAAAATTACAATTTTTTTAACTAGACAGAAGACTTGGGGAATTTCTGTTGACAACTATTTAACACTTTTCGGATTTTCCTCACCTTAACAACTTCCGTATGACCATGTGCTGCGGCAAGGTGTATAGGTGTCCATCCCCTTTCGTCAACAGTTCTGAAAGTAAAGATGCACAAATGACATTTTCTAATAGGTAGGTGCTGTATATTTTGTTGTGTAATGTACTGCATACGTAAAGATAAATCTTGTTGATAGCATTAGAGAAAATATCACCAAAACTAGCGAAACATGTCAGGGAATAGAAAAACATTAAAGAAATTCACTATAAATTTCTGTAAATTAAGCTCAATTCAAATTTCAAAAGAAAACACAGCTTCCTCTGGAGCAAATTAAGAGAATGCCTACACTGTAAGACAAAATAATGACCAGGAAATGTTGTTATTCCACAGGGACGACACTCTGAGGGAGGGAAATACCTACATAAGAAGAAAAGATAAGTAATCAAACCAAACAAAAGTTTAGACAAAGAGAACAAAGGTTTTGTCTGGTATTCTCGGACCATGTCTACGTTTCTTATGATTTTTTTTTGCATGGTTTTTAATGATTTCTGCCTCTCGAGTAAGTAATTCCATCCTTCACAGTTTCGCTGCTATGGAATGGTAACGCTCCCTGGGTGTCATTTTGTCCGCCCTGATTCAACATGTAGGCCATGCATTGGCGGCTCCAAGGGGGGGGGGCAGTAGGGGCAATTGCCCCTCCCAAAAAAGCCTGGCGTAGTTTTTTTCATAGCCTAAAATTATATAATCGTAGACCTAATACTCAATGAGTTTAAATTTAAAATGAGACGATGTTTATTTCTTTTATATATATATATATATATATATTTATCTTCCTAAGAACTGACGTTGCCCCCCCCCCCCCCCAAAAAAAAAAAAAAAAAAAAAAAAAAAAAAAAAAAAAAAAAACTCTGGACTGGAGCCGCCCCTGATGTAGGCCATGATGGCGAACTATTACCTTCGTGGAATAACTGTTCCTCTGCTGCAGTAGAAGGAAGCAGAATTAGCTTTTCAAATTCGAATGGAGCTTAATTTGCATTTATTCTGAGGGATCGGTGGAGCCAACAGTCGGTAGTCTATATTACTAGACACTGCTCCTAAGACCTAAATGAACATGAGCGAACAGGTGGACCCTCGGCTGCGTATTCAGGAATTACTGCAGCGACTAGTCTCCAGTTCTAACCACTGTGTATGCCTGAACGTCGGGACATTTATTGTTATTGTGATTACATTTATTCTGAGTGAATTTCTTAAGGGTCTTATATTCTCATAAATGATATTTCTATTTTATACCTGAAAATGTATATTCTTAAAAAATTAAATAATGAATTTACTGGCTATGTGATTTATATCGCACCCCTGCTAGAACAGTGTTACATCTCAAAATAACCATATTTTCAGCAAGAGCTAAAGAAGATATATGTCGAAATTTCATTTCTTGTTTTATGAATGCTTGTAATAATTTTGGGAAAACTTATTGATCGAATCACTTCAGAAGGCAAAACTATATACTATTAAAGTTGTTTTCAATTTTTCAAGCATAATTTTGAATTTTAATTACAAGATAAAATCCTCTTCTAGTAACGTCATTTTGTCAACATGGAAGAAAAGCTTGAGGGAATACTGTCATATCTCCATGCTAATGCCCAATCTATCTAAACTTTTCACAATACAGAGAAAAAAACCTGATAACACAAACAGCATGTTAGGAAAAAATACAAATTTATTTTCCAAATAAAATTTAATGAACAATTTTATTACAGGAACATTTTAATACAACAACATTAGGCACTGACAAAAATCTTATTTTCATTCTTCGCGCATGAGCAAGTCCCCCCTTCTAGTTGTGGAAGAGGGTAATAAGCGCCATCTAGGAGACTGTGTTGGAACTGAGCTTATAACATTATTCGAGAGTGAGAAGAACTTCTTATAGAGCATTGTGGTGCAATTATCTCAAAACGAAAATTTTGGAGATGTAACACTCTTCTAGCGGAGGTACGATATATGATTTCATTTATCCTTTTAAGATTAAAAAAAATTCCAGTTGCATTAAATTCTTGATCATCTTTATAATGAACGTAACTATTTCAGTAATATTTATTTAATTCATACTGTTCATTTGGAGCTCATTTAATTGAATTGTATCTGAAAAAGATATTATGGATGGATATTTAAGCAATATATAAGTTAAGAAAAGACAGTTATACATGAAATCTTTATCTGAAAAATACTCCCAAACTTAACGAAAATAAATGTTAATATTTTGATCATTTCAGCGATTACAACTACTCTGTCGGTGTCCATTGCGTAGAAATTAATTATAGGTAGCCCTCCTACAGCACGGCATCTTACAACACGGTTTCGCTCCAACACGATAAGATAAATTGCGGGAACCCTCGTATAACACTGCAACCTGTAACACGTTTTCTCTCTAACACGATAAAAAATTGCGAAAACCTTTGTACAACACTGTATTTCTATAGCAGCAGATAACAGGATTTTTGTTTAACACATTTAAAAACTGAATTACCTTAAAATAATGACGGGAAGGAATAATGAACTATAGTGGCTTTACTTGAAAATGCATAAATAAATTACAATTTGTTCATTTATAACTCTATAAAATTACAAAAAGGACTAAGCTTAGCTGAAAATCTTGAATCATTTGTCCTGAATGCAGACCCTTCCGCTGAAAGAAGCCGGAAATTCAAAAGGGAGCTGCAAAATTGTCTATCTCCATACCGTGAAATCTACAATGACCTTGTAAGAACCAGCAAACAAATCAAAATTACAGATATTTTAAAGAGGATAGCAAGTGCAAAAAATCTAAATGGAGAAAAAGGTTCTGAAAGTGAAGGCGATATCGTTCAATCGAAAAAACGTTCTGGTTTGATTGTACTGAGCAGTGACGAGGAAGAAATTTATTAAATTAAGGTCGCATTAAATGAAAATAATATTTTTTTGTTTCTTCTCGTTTTGTGTTATACATACATTTATATTTTTAATAAAAATTAAGTTGCTTATATGGAATTTAAAAAAAATGTTTGTTTTTAATAAGTTTTCCGAACGTAACCCCCTTTTTTGAACTGTCTCTGGGTCTCATATAACACGGTTTCACACAACACGGCATTTTCTAGGAACCTATCTACCGTGTTATAGGAGGGTTACCTGTATTTAACGTTGAAAATGAGGAGGCTAGAGTAAATACACAGGCGCCTCCTACTTTCAGAGAGTACAGCCTTCCGTACGATGAAACGGCTTTAGAGAAGTAGCTGCTACTATTCTTTAATACGGGAAAAAATTGTGAACATTCTTGCCCTTTACCGAATCATAACAAACAATACATGAAATATACCATAGAATTTACGTGTAGTAAAAGCCGGAATGGTAAGATAAATTCTCAGCCTATGTAACGAGGATACAATGTATTTCCCCTTTGCATGGTGAATGAAATGCGATAGCCTGATAAACGTACTAAATGACTTGTTTAAATTAAGCCTTTGTTTAGAGTAGTTTCATCTAACAAAAATGCAGCGGCCGCATTGGTAAGCTGATTCGTAAGGGGTTGGAGACAATTCAAACTGGAGTGCTAGGAAGAGAAAAATAGAATAATCTATTAACACGTAAATTGTCGTCTGAATACATCAACGCACACAGGTCACTCATCTACACGTTCGGTGTATAAAAATCGTGAATACTGTTTTCGTTTTTGGCATTTTCTATTAAGGCGAAAATCTTATGTAGATCTTATGTAAATTTTTATGTAGGCCTCTCGTAGAAGGACTCTAAATGGAGTAAAGTGGGCTTTCGAAAAGCAAGGTATATCTATAATGTACCCGAAACGGAATTGCTGGGGGATGGCTGAATACCTTGGGTAGCCTTAGCAATTTGAGCATGCAGACTGGAGTTGGTGTGGATATTTGTAGCTCTTCGCAGTGAGCTTTAAACGTTTAATAGCAGCTGTTTAGCCTCTTGTATAGCATAAGATGACCACAGCACCTGGAATTACCCAGTCAACCCTCATTAATAACCGGTAGAACCGGTAGAACTAAAAAAACTTTCCAACTCTGCCAAAGAGATTATGCGTGCGTCTTACTCACTCCATCTGCTTCGGGTCTTTCTTCGTCAAGAGCTTGACCACGTGCAGGTCGCCTTTTTTGGCTGCTTCGTGGATGTTGAGGGTCAAAATGAACTCCTCCTCGGAGAGGCGACGGAATGCACCGACGGCGGTGGGGAGGATATCTACGTCAGCTTCGTCCACCAGCGGCTGCAAAACGAGAAGAAATGAATAAAAAAGCAGTACTTACACGCATTCATCAACATTAGAAAGGTTATATCTTCCGTGGTCTAGCTCATCAGCAATGTTGCAATCTATATGAGCTATGTCGAACAATTTGTATGGGTAAAGGAAGATCATAGCTTTATCCCCGAAAACATTTTATCTCGCAGCGTTTCAACTGTCAGATCCATTGGGAGCTCATCAATCTTTGTTTTGAAGAAGTACAAGATAAACTTCATTCCGACAAATGCCCCGTTTATCCATTGTAAGAACTTGTATTAAAAGGGGAGGGATTAGTTCTTTATCCCACCTAATTCAATTACTAATTTCTTTCGATTGATAAATGGGATTTTGGTCAAATTAGATTAGGTCTTTTACTCCTTCAAACCCTAGTTTTGTGCTCATTAAAATTAGAAGCATGTGCTCCCTTGAGACTTCCGAGTCGAAACGCTACATGACAAAGTATTTTTAGGACATCAACTGTGATCTTCTATCAACCCAAGAAAATTGCATTACGTACCTCATATAGATTAATGCGTTAGTTCTTAGTTATAAATCAAATGCAACGCCTACATATAACGTTTGTGTTTTGATTGCTTGATAACTACACATTTAAAAAAATTACTATGGTTCATTTATCAAAGAGGACTAAGTTACTGAGGAGTTTACTAAATACTGATTTAACCCAAATGACAAAAGAAAGTTAGTACAGCAGGGAATTTTAACTACGTTGAGTAAGGTCTGCGGTAAATTTTCCATTTGACTTGTCCAGCCACTCATTAGATACAGGAACACTAGATCTGCGGCTGCCAGCGTGTCAGACCACTGTTAGACTTACTTTGTGTTTCCATCGTTTGTCCCCTGATCTTTATTTTGACTGTAGAAACGTCATACTTTAAAAGTCATATTCAGAAGTTCCAACCTGCAGCATCCAAAGAATAAGCCTTTGTTCACATTGCTTTCGGGGAATCAACGTTGATCGCGAGGTATTTTCAATTTAAGCCCTGTGATTGGTTTAATATTTTTAACACTTCGGCAGTCTGAATAAGGCCATATTGGGAACTTGGAAGCCAAACATACCACTGTTACGTTTTTTAAACGTTTTGTTCTTCGTAAAGTATACTTCCTTGTTTGCCAGAATGAAAGAAATGTAGCCAATTAGGCCAATTTCCCTCATCCTTTTCTGCAGACAAATTTTGTTTTTCGGTATCAAAAATAATCGTGTGAAAAGTAACGAGTGATTTCTGAATGCTGATTCTGTTAGAAGTGAAATAATTTCGGATAAACTAGATTTAATGAAATAAAAACTGTACAAAAGGGATAAACCCTTATATACATTTTATTAACCTGTCAGGATTGAAGTAGAAAAATATTAATATAATATTTCAATTCGCTTAATTACACTACAGTTCATTGACATTTCTCTATCATGAGATTTTTCTTGTCATTTTAAACTTATGTTCTCGACGTCAGCTTAAAAAGGTTTAAAAGAAAAATCCTACTTCAAAAGTGGTATATTTTATAAAAATCTTTTAAAATTCCAGAACAGCTAGCTATATTCGATCTTTTTGACTGCCATCCAACGTGTGAAAGATTGTTTCCAGGATAGTTTAAAGGTCCAATACCATTCATCAAAAAGCCAAAAGCCTATGCATCAGTGAATTATATGGCTTGTTTATTGATAACATTAATTTCGTTATCAAATGGTTTTATGCTGTAAACGGACCCTTTTTTACTCATTAGAATAAAATAAACAATAATCCCCCCTTCCTAACTTCAACGAGGAGGGAGTATGTGTTCTCTAGTTTGCTTTTGGTACATAGGATAAAATATTTAACTTGTGTGTTAAAATGTATACATTTATATTACATATTCGATTTACTTCTCCTCTTCCACGTGCAATGAAGTATACGTCGCTTGAAGGTGGATATTTTGAGATAAAATAAGTGACAGACACTAAAAGACAAATACTAATGAAAGAGAATAATGCCCCTAGGATGTATCAGGAAGAACATTGCCTGAGACTATCTCAGAGAAATATCTAAACAAGTTGGTTATCCTCTGGAATATTTACATAAAATACTTTTTTTGCCTGAGGATGGAGAATAGGATGTGGGAAAACTAGAAGCATGCTTTAAATATGCTCTTTTGGGATGTAAGGAAATTTCTAAGCTGTGCCCCAAGTTAGTCAAAAATATATCTGAAATTACAAATAATACTGAAGTGTAGGCTATCCAATATCAGCTGTGGTAATGCATTTAATAATGGCATACCCAGTAAATATATAGTACATGATAATCATAAACTATTTTAAATATATTTTCTGTGTATTATCACTGAGTATTACGTTCAATAAATTTAATACATAATAAAGGTGGATATAAAGGGATTAAATATAACTCCTTGTACAGAAATAACGCAGAAATATTAAATATCACCATATATATATATATATATATATATATATATATATATATATATATATATATATATATATATATATATATATATATATATATAGATATATATTAGGATTAATGAAGAAATATCTACTCTCTATAAAAGTTATACAAAGATTATACCTTTTATTCTAATTAGAAATAGTTCGGAGATAATCTCTTTCTCTACAGAAATAAAAATATATAGTATTGCTCTTTCTCAATAGAAATGTAAAGACAGTAATATATTTGTAAAAATATAATAGTGATATTATGGCTTTATAAAGCATGAAAAGGGTTTCTCTATTCAGAGTGATTCAAAAAGATAACAGTTCTGCCTCACCCTTTTTCTCAATACAAAATCGATAGAGGCGATCCTCTTTTATAGAAATAATACAGACATAATCTCTGACCACCTGTAAACAAATAGCTTAGAGATTATGTGTTTCTAAATGTTATCAAACTTAGCGTAACATTACCCAATATTTCTAATATTATCTGACATAAAACGTATCAGATTAAATAATGTGGTATTTACAAGCATTTATTGGTAAAATACGCGGCTTTACTTTGGTGTCACGGCAATCCTATGCAAATAGGAAATTAAAAGTGTTGGATTTAATATGCTTACAACTCTCAGAAGTACAAAACATAAGCATATAAAAACACAAGTTGGATTTTGCATGTTCTGTTATCGCTAACTTATTGTGCGGTCAGCGTGGTGGTTCCTACTCTGGTCTGGCACTGTAATAAGTTATGATATCTGCGATGCGAAGGGATTTCGTCAATTATTTTTTTTTCTGTCTAAGAAATGTGGTTTTGAGATTATACTTACATTTGCCCTGTGGATGATTTCTGGTTCAAAATCAAATTCCGGTTTGAGATACACGGGGCTCTTCCTTTGGCTTCTTTCCTGTGCCATGGCATCTGGAGACAATCTGGATTTGGCTTTCTCAAGAGACTCCTCGTCTTCGGCTGTCTTGCCACAAAAGTGGCAAGAGCTTTTGTTCTCTTTCTGACAACAAAAGCGATTCTAGATGAATTTTAAATATACAAAGCTGAATATTTTAATCACATTTCACCTATCTAATAACAACTGTCTCAAGAAACTAAAGAAAAGTGCCAGAGCAAAAAAAGTGATATTTTCTACCGAAAATACATTATTTTCCGGAGTTGAAGAGCAACTGTTATTGTGTTAGTGGTTGCAGTCATATGTTAGATGTTGTAAAAATAGGGATATTTTGATTGTTATGAGCATGATATGTCCTTATTACATAACATCTTAATAAACAAACTCGCATTTGTGAGTATATTTGCCTTCCTTTGGTCAAGGAAAATTTCGTTATGTGGGTATGCTTCGTTATGTGGGAAGTCTACATAATATTCAACTACACAGCCAAATATTCTCAGAATCAAAGAATTTTTCTTTACGTTAAGCAAAACTGACTAACCTCATAGTTGAAGCCGAATACATATCCTTTACAGACAAATACGCTGAACCCTTACAAAAGTAAATTGAATCATAATTTTCTGTTATTAGCTTTACATTCTCCACCACCCGTGATACTAATCAAAATCTTAATTACTTCGGAAGTCACCTCTGTGACTACTTCGTCACATTTTCACAAATTTATCAGTTTTTCCTTCATTTGCAATACAGATGGCCAGCAACTAGGTATTGTCTGGAGGGACTATTGTGTCTGATCCTCTGAGAGTCTGGAGACAGATTACAACTGTCAGATCGAAAGGAGTTGCCTTTCCTGAAATTTAGTATGGATTTATAATGCATATTGGGATTGTAGTATATTTAGCTTAAATCTAGCTAGCCAAGAAATCAAATCACAGAACTTCCTGCTTTCCGAACAGGTGTAATATACCACAAAGCCAAAATGATCGTTAGGTAAGTATTTTGTTTCGTCAAAAGTCGTTATCTAATACAAGAAAATAGTCTAATTTATTTAATGCTCTGCATGCTAATCTACTACTACTCGCAACTTTTATGAGACGTTGATATTCAGACAAAGTATGCACTCTTTTAAGAAGATCTTTTAAGGAATGCTTTTAAAGATTTCTACAATAAATACTTCCATAGTAATGCCCAAAACACATAAACACATTAAACTTGCTGATATCTTTATCAATTTTAAAATCCTTCCACCAACAGTGCAAATACATATACGCATCGCCATATATATATATATATATATATATATATATATATATATATATATATATATATATATATATATATATATATATATATGTTAAGAATTAATTAGAAAAGAATAATAATTAAGCAATTTACAGGGGGCCTCAGAATAATCAAATTTATAGCATTAAATCTCATTAATTATCGTATTTCGAAATGCGCGAGAAGGGAAATTCCTTTTTTGAATGAACAAAGAGCGAGTCTATTAATAGCATCAAATTTAACCACGCCCGAACCCAATCTCCGGTGTAAACGTCATAAGCATGCGCAATGATATTGGGAGCTTTTAACACAATGGGTAAGTTAAGCAGATCGATGGGATTAAGTCATTGATAGCAGACGTGCGATAGCTGGGTCCGCGGGTTTTGTAAATGGCGAGTGCTACGATGTGCGCGATCTAAGAGAGGTGGTTTTCTAGAAGTTGAAAGAAATAAAGATTCATTACATGGAATAGTGTTGTCATCCTAATTGTGTGGATTTATCTCTACTCCGCCACGAACTCATGTAATAGAAAGACTGCGTATTTGTGTAATTAGTGAACGGGCGTAATACGACGCCTGTCATATATATATATATATATATATATATATATATATATATATATATATATATATATATATATATATATATGCATCGCCAGCATTATGTCGATTGGACCGGTTTCTGACAATTGGGCCGTGCACTAGGAGTTATCTATTCTAATGTATTGATATAAGCTCACAACACATTGCACGTACATCTTACACAATACTGAAAGTTTTATACAGAAAAGAAATAAAATAAAATTTTTTTCTCAAAATTCTCTAGTAGTACATATTGATACAGTTTACTCATTAAAGACAATGTATTGTTAGCAGTGTCGTTCACTTACATTTTGAGTTTTTTTTTTCTCAACCAAAAAAAAAATTAATATCTCTACTTAACCATTCCATGTTCAAAATAATAAAGGATTTTGACACCATTTACTCGTCCAGACAACTACATATTTAGATTGTTTACTTGTAGATTATACACGTGCATTAAAATTTGTTTAAATCCATTTGGTCCCTTCGATTTCATGCACTTTTAAAAGTGCTTTTTAACTCTGCTGTGGAGATGCAAATAAAATTTATCACAGACTTTACAAGATATAGTTGTATTATCTAAACAAGTTGTGCTTTATTTTTGAGATACTAATACTATAACAGATCTTAGGGGCTTCCATAATAGAAGTTTCTAATTAATGCTCGCAGCTCCTTAGACCGGTATTAAATACATATAAAATCACAGTTTTCCTATCCATGCACATAGTGGTTGCCAACTATTATAAATGTTAATTTAATACAACGAAAATATTAAATAGGTACGCTTTACTGAAGAAAAAAAGTTATACAGGTAGAACGAATTTTTTAAGAGGTTGAAAACAAACAAGCAAAAAATCTGATAAACAGTCAAAAGAAAGACGACCATTATTAAAGCCATTTTAAAAATGAAAGAAAATGGATATGAATGACGTTGTGAAATTTTATGCAAGGTGTGTTTAACCTTTAGCTTACTGGGCCCATTTTTCCTATTCACTCTAAAGAACGGGAAATTTCATACCCGCTTTGTAAGAACGGCCATTAAGTTTTATCTAAGGTAACGGGATTGTTGTGCATAGACTGGTGGTACAAGTTAAATTTATTAATAGATACTTGAAGTTTTTAATATTAACGAATGACATTTTAATATAACAGCTTGTATCCAAATCCGAATCTTATTTTAAGGTGTAAAAAATAAGAGAAATTGAGTAAGATGTTAGTATAAGACACTAAAAAATGGATTAATATTCGTTTGTATAATAAACTTAGATAGTATCTGCTTTTTTGAAATCCTCCGTCATGATCTTAAAAGTTGAATGTATTCAGATTAAGTAGACAAGTTTCAAACTTGTTCTCTCATTGAGTACAAGTTTCAAACTCGTCTAATTAACTACCATTTATAAACGTTTGAATATGATATTTAACAAGAATTTTTACAAAATAAAGAATTAAAGGGAAACAGACTCATGAAAATGGAAGTAAAGTACAATATTTGAGTAAGAAAACTAAATAAATCTAAAGAAATTACTTTCATTTCAACAAAGTTCTTGAAAATCCTTTGTTTACTTAAAAATTACTCAGTATTTTATCGGAATACTTTTAAGAGAGAGTTAAAAGCTTGCTTAAATATACGAAAAGAAAAAAACAAAAATTTTATTCTTTAAGAGGAAAGAATCGAATTCGATACCTGTTGAGGAGAATCTCTCCTTGGGCTTTCTTTTACAACGTGATAGCCACTTTTGCTTTCAGATTTGCTTGAAGTCGAGGCGCTGCTTTCAACTGCAGAAGAAAAAGTCACACCATCTGAATTTAAAAATAACATTTCTCATTTTGAAAAACAACTGAGAAAACGTGCAATTTTTACTAATCTCTGCTCTTTCCGAAAGAAAACTATGTCTGAATATTAACTAAAGGAGATGTTTAGCGATAAGAAAGAAGTTCAAAACGAATCCGAATTAAATCTTTGATTTATTAGGTCCTCCTTATCCTAGGAGAAGTTGAAGCAGAGTAGAAAATAATTTAAGTAACTAAGAGAGCGTCAAGAGTTTTTAACGGGTTACAGTACTCTTGAAATTCCTGGCATATTTTGATAAGCATTAATTTTAATATATTTCAAGTAGCAGCTGCAATATTTAAGTGCAAAAAGTTTGGTTTTACGTGTTATACAATGAAATTCCCTGGAATACCCGAGGTCATTAATTCACGAGCTTGTTACGGAAAATCGAGAAGGCAGATAATTAATAAATGGGCCCACATATACCGTTTAAAAAGAATTACTCATAGGTTTGAAATAAGACTACATACACAGTTTTAAGGGAAGTTTGTTTAAAATATAATAAAACCTTTTTCCCACATTTTCAGTTATACTTCTTATTAAGTCTGTCACATACTTTTGTTTTACGAGGCATGTCGGAATTCTTTCGGATCGTTTGATATTTTAATTTAACCATATTTTGGCAACAATGACACGAATACAAGTTAAGTACGTAACGAAAATTAAAATATTGTTTCTATGTCTTGGCATTTTCCTTTGTGCAGAATATTTGGTTTAAAACAATGATTCTGAAACTTTGAAAGTTTGGGAATCCTTTTATAAAAAAAATAAAATCAAGTGATTTTCAGATGTTCTTTTTCAATTAGTTATTAATATGGTACTCTAACGATAAGCAACATTTAAGATTTGTTTTTAGTATAGATACACTGCATTTCTTTTTTTGTAATTTAATGAGTTAAATTAAGTGATCTAATGTCATGGCTCCCAGGTGTATTGATCAGCACACATATACGATAACCAGGGAAAGTGGGGTCAATATCTGACAAAGCCACGTGGTTTCTAAAGTAAAATAAATAATATGGGGAAAGTGTTGTAGTGGTCGGTTCGTCATAGTGACGCCCGATGAGAATAAAAGCGATTTCGCGACCCTGCCCACGTTTGGGAAAAACTGGGAATTCCTCTCAATCTTTGTCATGTGGGGCAGAATATCTGGTTTATTAATGAGAGATTATTGTATGGGTTGCTAGTGCAATTGTTTACACACTCATCTGCAATTCCATGAGCCCTGACCCCTCTTGAGGGAGAGTCACCCCCAAATATTTTACATACAAAGCAGAATTTTTTGTTTCTGCCCCACAAGACAGCGTTTGCGAGGGATCTGCAATTTTTTCTCATGCGTCGGCAGGGTAACGAAATCCCTTTTATTCTCGTTGGATGTCACTATGACGAATCGACCTCTGAAACTCTTTCCTCATATTATTTATGAACTTCTCATATTATATATGAATTTCATATGAATGCAGGCAATGGCGGGAGTAACTATGATTCTGTTGGAGGGGTAGTCTTCTCTGTGGAAGTTGTAGGATGCTCTGTTTTTAGCGTCGTTTCCCCCCAGCTCCACGTGGTTCCGGCCTATCCAGGCTAAGCGGGGCATGGGTTGGTGATCTAGTCTAACTCTATATTATGGAGTTAGTACAAACGGGTTAAAATGACCTTAAATTAATTTCTTAATCTGCGGGATGCTTGTATGTGCGGGACTGCACGCAGTGACAATGCGTTTTCAGCCAATTGGCCGTTTGCCTTCGGGTGGGTCTCATCGGATTGTGAATCTAAGATTTTTAAGAGAAATTATGACACGGATCAATAGTTTTATACACCTATTCAAAATTTCTTTACCCCTGTGCTCACAGAACAGTCTAGGGGAGAAAAACTCAGCTGACAACAGAATCCTCGCCAATTATGAAATAGAAAAATCTTTGAAAATGAGGGAGCAATTTCTTGGAAACACGAAAAAATCGTTTGTCAACCTTCCACTCGAGTTATGATAAAATAGTCCTGCCTGTAATGAGGCCAAGATTGTATTAAAATCAAATCTTAAAATCAGTCGATAAAATGGTATGCATATCTGAATGGTTGATATACAAGGTGCGGCAGAAAGAACGTTCTGATTTGGAACGTCAATAACAAAAATACAAAGCAAGACAGAGAAAGAAATCTTTTATAAGTACACAGTATGCCATTGTCATCCATTAAGTTTTAAAGATTACATCGGTTAAATGGCGACCGTCATTTTCAATGTAGTTTTGAAGTCTCGGAAATTTTGCATGGATTTGCGGACCATCTCCCGCGGAATCACCGTGATTTCTTGCGTAATTGCGGTCATGAGTTCTTGCAAATTTGTTGGTCGGTGTTGGTACACTTTTGATTTTAGATAGCCTCACAGAAAAAAATTTGCAAGCACTGAAGGCAGCAATTACGCAAGAAATCACGGCGATTGCTCGGGACATGGTCAGCAGATCCATGCAAAATTTCCGAAAGAGACTTCAAAACTGCATCGAAAATGATGGTCGCCATTTAACTGATGTCATCTTTAAAACTTAATGGATGACAATGGCATACTATGTACTTCTCAGGTATAAAAGATTTCTTTCTCCATCTTTGCATTTTTGGTCACTGACGTTCCAAATCAGAACGTTCCTTCTAACGCACCCTGCATTATGCAATGATTGGTTTTGACTTCATGATATGTGTGTTTATGTATTACATGTTTCTCTTTAGAGATGTTGCTGAATTTTTTTAGCCCTTTTTAAAGCCGTCTACCCTAATGGAAATGTGAGTTTTTTCGCGACTTTTTTCCCTCTTATATTTGAAGAAACGACACGAAACCATGTCGAGTTGTCTCCATGCTTGCAGAAAGACACTCGTATATACCTCTTTTTTCGATGCTCTCGGTGCTTTGTTGGGAGCCAGGGGTATCGGCACCACTCTGTTCTCGAGAGTAACGGAACTCTTCAGTGTCTGGAACAGGCTCGGAGTTGTACTTCCTGAGGCTCGATCGCCGGGCATTGCGATGCTCTTCCTGGGTGAAACTCTTATGGATGGCGCCCCTTGAAGTCCACTGAGTCCTCTTCTCGTCGGAAGATGGCTGGACAGGGGGCAGCGAGGGGGGCTCGACTGGACAAAAGGCACAAAGAAGATATGTTACTGAATTTCCTTCAGAAAAATAAGCCAGTGCCCCGATCTAGATGGCAGGATCTAGGTTGCAGAGGGTGATTTGGGTGGAGTTTTTTTAACACTTCCTTACTGGCGCTTTAAGTGTAATTTTGGAAAAGTAGTAAGTACAAACGGCACTCATCGGCAACTTTTCGAAAATCCAAGAAAGATAGTAAGGATTTGATTTGCTGACAAACTTTTAAAAGATATTTCTTAATACATACTTTTATCTACAAAGTTCGGAATGTAACAGGATTCCAGAAAAGGGACCAACGGAAAAGAGTTTCAAGGTATGGCACACATGACGGTACCATCCAGTCACAATAACTTTCTACGGTTTGCGTTTTTAAACATTTTTACACCACAATCACACATTTCATACTTTTGCTTTTCCAACTTTTTCTCACTGCTTAGCCAAGAACATTTACCGAGCGGCTTTTTTATTTTTTCACCCGGGAGTGATCATTTTGGCGATGGCGAGCGCCTTTTAAATATAGTCCCTTGGATTTTATTTAGAGTTTAGATACATCTCTGCTCCTATTTTCTCTGTTCGTTCTATAGTAGTTGTTCTTTAAATTACGTTAATTAAACACACCACCTGTTTACTTGGGTCGAGGAAAAGATTAGGAGGATTTTTACATTATGGCGATTTGCCGAACTTTTAATTCCTACACATCATCAACTTATTTTAAAATTGTTTTCATGAGATTCACTTTAATAAATATATATTTTACCAAAAATAATATAATTTGAAATCATATTAACTTCTAAAGCATTAAATTTTATTTTTAATGGGAGCTTTAGTTACGTAAATTTCATTGCATCTGGCCAAGCTTCATGATCTCCTGTTTCCGTATGATATAATAGAGTTATCTCTATAATAACTCAATACGACCTTTGATTCACGAATCGATAGGCGAAAGGACAACTAGATTTGAAGACGTCATATCAGAAGCTTATTAAGATACTTGCACCAGATACTGCTTCTCTTTCACTTATCTTAAGGATATAAAGGAATATTAAGGATGTGCGCCAGTAAGAGGTTTTATAACGACCTGAAATGGGTGACTAGAAAATATGCAAACCTAGATCCTTTTATAGCCAGAGAATTAGCATGTTTCTTGAAGGAAATTTAAGATCTTAAAAAAGTGTACATTCTCATTTACATCAGAAATCAATTCCAAAACACACAAAGGAATTTTTTTAACCCCAAACACAAACATTTACGATTTAATACCAACAATAACACACAAATCGACATTAAGTCATGCTGTGACTATTAGGTAACTAACTACTTTAAAGGTATATGAACGAAGGGGGTGTTTGTTTTAAGAAACTAGTTTCTTACCTGGGGTGGGATTATCATAGAATTCCTCCAGTTCCTTAGTCTCCGACTGAGCTGCCACGACTTCGGTCAGTTCAACAACCTTTCGAATCTGCTCCCCGTCTATCACTAGATCTTCAGAGTCCAGACTCACCAGGTCGCTTTCGTTTATGAAAAGGTCGGAAGCACTTCCGTCCGGTGCATACGCAGCCTTCGCCTCGGCATTGCACAAGACACAGTTCGTGAACGGGATATCGCAGTCGCACACAGCACAACGGAATGAAGCTCGACGTTGCAGGAAGGGAGTCGCCTCGTCCGCGTTCCAGACACCACTGGACCGCCTTTCCTTGCTCCTGGATCGCCTCTCTGTTATGTTCTTCGCCAGCGCCGACCTCCTTGGTCGCTCTGCCTCTACAGTTTGCACTTGTTCTAAGAGCGGCACTGGCAAAATGACCTTGTCTATCAGCACTTCCCCAGGATCCGCCTTTCTCCTGGTAGACCTCTTGATGCGATTCCGGGTGGGCGATGCGAAGGTGAGCGCCCTCGACTGCGAGACCGAGTCCTTGTGCCTCCTGCTGAGACGGGGGTCTGAGTCGCACCTCTGGAACGAGCACCTTTGTCTCCTGGTTGGCGGGTCCCGCAGCTGCTCGCTACGCAGCTTTTCCATCTGGTCTCGCTTGTGTCGGAGGTATTCCCCAGGTGATGTGCGTCGGATGGGTCTGGACGGTGGATTGCAGTCCTCCGAGAGGGTGCGCATCAGGCGGCGACAGTCTCTGCAGGAAACAGAAGGAAATGGAATCTTTAAAACAGCAGGTTGCAACGGCAGTTAGTTTGAAGTGAGCAGAGTATTGAAATGATGATTAACATTCTGCACTTCAAGAAAGTTTCAGTAAATAAACACAACTGTTTAATATTGCTGCTATCATCATGGTTTGGGGACGCGAGCAAACATGAACAGGGGAGCGAAACTCGGTACTCTCACAGCTTTCACAAGTTGTTGAGCTGAAACGAAACTCTTAAGAAATAAGGTAATCACGAAGGATTTTTTTTTTACTGTGACATGTCACCAATACAAGTCTTATGAAAAGAATGGGATTTTATTTTGGTAAAAGTGTGGTATCTTTTCTGCAAACAGTAATTTCAGTACTATCCAGTATATTTTATTTCGGTAATTTTGTTACTCTCGGTATTTTGTCATTTTTGTTACTTTTCAGTATGTCCGAAAACCACTTGATTTCAATAATTTTTATAACACTTATAAAATACAAAAGCTTTTCTATATTAAACATACTTGGAAATCTATTTATTGCATCTTAAGCTTCTCCAAACCCAACTTTGTCAAAAATCCTCCGTTCCAGTTCCAGCAAAATTCTTTGCAGGCTACCTTTGGAACTTGTGTCACAGGTTCTTCATCTATGCATCATACGATAGTGTCCCGTTACTTTGTTTTTCTCAATTTGAGATAGAATAAAGCCAGATGCATTGGACTTAGAACCCGTTTTGAAAGAGAGGTGTTAAGTCAGTTACATGCATGCATATAGACAAAAACTTATGCTTACCCGTTCTCATTGGGCGGTGGGGGAGACGATTTCCTGTCATCGTCAGTGCTGCTTTCTCGTTCCTCGCTGCTCTCCGACAGTCGGCAGTAGTTGCACGTTTCGGAGTCCGCATTACAACCTTAAAAAAATGCGCTTCCATCAAAATCCACTACGGGTCATATCATGCCTGTAGACATTTCCTATAACCGTGGTTGTACATCAAGGCAATTCCTTTCCCTATTTCAGATTTTTAATTTACATATACCCGGCTAATTATAGAACAAATTTCCCGCGGCATAAGTTCATTATATATCATGGGTTAGGTACAGAAGACAGTGAGATCAAATAGCAATGGTTTAACCATGGAACTCAACGAAAGATACATGTTTATGCAAAGCGAAGATTCTCAACTGTGTTAATGTCTAAACAGGGGGTATTAAATTGGACCAAAATAATCGAATAAGAAAAATTTAGTCGATTGACAAGTGAGGAATTGTAGAAAGGGAAATGTGCTCTATGACGTGAGATGCTTATTTTGCTTACAAATACTGACGACATTATAGGTGATTTTTTGCTTAAAAAGGAACCTACTGACCTAACAGAATTGATAGGAATAATATCAAAACGACGCATGTAACGCTGTGTACCAATTCAATGAAATTTCTCGCATGCAAGCATACATAACATAGGTATTCACGAGGTACACGAGGAGAACTAATAAGCTGCCGACAAAAGCTTCATAAATGTCCAATTAGGAGTGGAGACTAACCAGACCAAACCAGAGCAAAAGACCTATCATCAGATATTCAGAGCATTAGTTACGATTATCTACCCGTATTAGGGATTCATCTAGTGAGACAATCGCATGTAATGCATATAATGGTCTGAATGCCTGATATGAAGGTTAATTAGTTGGATAAGCTATTGAACAAATCTAATTATTATTGGGACTTTTAGAAGCTTTTATGTTCAACATAAAACTTGACAGGATGTGAATATATCGGTAAAAGGATAGAATAATTCTTCATAAAAAGTATAATGTAATAAAAACAGACACCAAGATTGAATAGTTGTAACATTACACTATCGCATATGGGGCCAAGGATGTTTAATCAAGTGCCTTTGAAATAATAAATAAAAAAAATCTTTCGCATCTTCTAAATTTTCATATTAGAAGAGTGTATAAACTAACATGAATGGATCATCGTAAAAAAAAGTACTACTACATTATACCTCATTAAAAGAATATTAGGTTCCTTTTTTCCCTAAAAAAATATAATGATGCTTATTTATTTATTTATTATTTTTTTAAAACTACACGAGTACTATTATAACTCAACGATCTGATAAACAGTCTAATTTTATCAAAATAAACTATGAATGGACTTTGGACGTACGAATAATTATCTCGCACACAAAATAGCTCCCACTCTCTTCCTCTCTCTTCAAGAAAACATTGAAGATTTCTTGTTTTTTAATGCTGATATCTTCTGTTTTTGCAAATTTAAATCAAACGTCTGAAGAAAGAAACATGAAATTCAAGAGACATATAGACAGACGAATAAAGATGCACTGTAATAAATTTTAGGTTTCAATGCTAAAATTTTCTATGTAAAACGAAAGTATAATTTAATTGCTTTTAAGTACCTTAAAAACAGTGTAATAGTAATTAAAATAAAACCAGTTTCATGAACTATCTCTGATACGTACTTATTTGTTTTCCCTTTGAAAAGAATTGTGATTCTTAAAAAAAAGTTATTGATGTGTTATAACCTGACATTAACCCTGACATATAACCCTGACTATGACCTCTTATAACCTGACATCGTTGATGTCAGGTTATAAGATGATTCCCAAATGAAACAATGGCTAAAACTTAGTGGTATGGGCTTGTTGCCGTTGTGTTAAAGGATTTCTTTCTCGCCAAATGACCACGAAAATTGTAAAGCATTGATATCTCGTGATTGAATGGTCGTAAAGAATAATTCCAGCACAATTTTATTCAAAAAGCTAAAATACCTTAAAATATTTCAAAGCAATATCACATTTTTTTAACAGAATTTTTTCAACGGTTTGTCACTTGTTCTCACCGGCCACTTATCTTCCAGTAAACATGGTTGAGTTTCGTGGCTAATTTTGACCAATTTTCAATTCTGTGGTTTTGATTATTTTCTAGAAAATCACGCCACAGACATACCAAGTGTATAGTTGTTAGACTGAAGAATACAGAGACCAAATTTTAACGATATACTGACCATTACGACCTGAATTCGGGGAAAACCATGTAACACCCACCCGAGGTCGTAATTTCTCAGTGAGTTAGGGCCTGTTCACACAGAATCCATCGAATCAGCGTTACTCGTATTGACACATTTTAAACCAATCACAGACCTTAACAATTTCGTGGCTAATCGTTGAGGTTTGTAATTGGTTAAATATATTTCAATACAAGTAACGCTGACGCTGACGGATTCTATGTAAACAGGTCCTTACACAATTATGTTATGGGTTAGCAAGAGATAGGAGACTGGGGTGTGTACAGACGGGAATGCATGCAGCGCCCTCTACCATACCCGATTCCGAAGAGGAGGAGGACGAAGAGGACGTAGTGGTGAAGGACGAGGATGGATCGCTGGACGTTGGGTCATCCGCGGCGTTCGACGAGGAGGAAGAGGACTTCCTGCGCCGGACGGCGTAAGTGCCCTCCGAGGATCTGCGCGGATGCGCACGGGGTCGATTGTTCTGAGCCAGCTCGGTTGCGCTGCCGCCCAGCACGGCGCGGCGGGGGTCACCTGCAATACACATGCATACCATATATTGGACATTCTGTACACACTAGCGTATCTTGTAGAGTAGTTATCCCCCGTTCTCCCATTGCATAACCATGTATTATATAGCTGTTGTGTAAATAGGGTATATACTATTGTACGCTGGTTTCGCCACCTCATAAATGTCATATAAATCATTGTGCCTGCTCTTCTATTACATGCACCTTAATTCACTCCTACATGTAGGCTCAACATCATATGCACATAATAAATCAATCACAAAATTATATCTTACTACCTTGATAGTTTTAACTTATCTTGCTCACCCTCATACACACCAGGCACCATACATATCGTCGAATATGCTGTTGTGTATACCAGAGTGTATAGTATTGTATATTGGTTCCCCAGCACATATACATACTATACAAACCATTATATGTTCTATCGCATTTACATACCTCTTAATACAGTGCTAGATATGGCTTACCATCTTAAGCACGTAATATATCAATCACAAAATCATATCTTATTTTTCCTGGCAGTTTTACCTATCTTGTAGAGTATTTCATCATTATTATCTTATTACACCCCATGCATACTGTTTAATATGTTGCTGAACAAAGAGTGTATATTATTGTATATTCGTCCTTCACTCTTACATACTTACAAATCCTTGTGTGTGCTATCTTATATTACATACCTCTTAAAACAGTTGGTTCTATATATCGGCTCACCATCATACCCACATAATATACCAATCACAAAATCTATGGTAATTTTCTGACTTTTTAAAACTTTATTTTGTAGAGTTGTTATCTGCAGTAGACTCTCCTTATACACCATGCTTATCGTTGAATATGTTGTTGTGTATATATGATGTTGTGTATATTTGTTGTATATATATATATATATATATATATATATATATACATACATACTGGGGTGTAAAGTGACAGGCCTCTTCGTGGTGCACCCTGGTTAGCACTAAATCTGTCACAGCGTTACCTAGCTTCCTCGTATTCTCCCTGTCTGTACGCTATGGGATTCTGGATAATGTATGGATAACAAGCATATGGAAAATGTACTGCACTAATGACTTTTAATTCTATTGTTCTGATGTATTGGGAAGCTACACTAAGGTTAATGGCTTAGTGGCCAAATGTCTGGCATTTGTATGAATAAATACGTTGTTGTTGTTGTGGCTTATTCCTCAAGGTCTGGCCAAAGGCTAGACCAAGTCCAAGAGGTTGTGGACTCTCAAAAAGTCGTACACGGAGAAAAGACGCAGTAAATAGGTCCTCATGCAGCAGCCCTACGCAGTTCAATTGGTAGGCAGGTGATGCCTGTGCTGAAGCCCATTTAGTGCAAATTAGAAAAGTTTTCTGTCCAATAATGAAAGTAAGGCCCCGATATGTCCCCTCATGAGTCTACCAATGGTGACCTGGACAGCCCTGTCCCCTTTAATTGTAAGGCTCCACCAGGAGATTTCCCAGAATACCAGGAGTGGGACGGAGGAGTCAATCATAATTTCTGGTTTGATAATAAATGAATAAATAAATAAATAAATAAATAAATAAATAAATAAATGAATAAATGAATAAAAATATATATATATATATATATATATATATATATATATATATATATATATATATATATATATATATATATAACGCATTGATTCCTCACCTCACGCATACCATGAAAATTGTTGTGCGTGCCATCTCCTATTATATGCCTATGAATAGAATGCCTATGAATATGAATATTATATGCCTATGAATCTTGGATTTCAGTTCACCCTCATACACATATACCAAGATACCAGTCACAAAATCAGATCTTATTATTCTTTTTGTTGTATGATGATGTATGACCTTATGGAAGATTCTTTAAGGAGCATAACCTCAGTGTAATCTGTAAGAAATATCTTGTTAATTTCCATAATTTTCACCACATATGCACATCATTACTATATGTAACACCATACATAATTCCACTTTGAATACGCATACTCCTGTCACACATCTATCTCATTGAGCACGGTATTATATTCATATTATATGTCTATCAATTGATCACTTATCAAACAGAGTAAATACTATTATTTACCCCTGGATACAATGTCAGATTAAAAATCCAACCTACACACATAACGTTCGAACGTTTTGTACAAAACATGTTTTGCATAGTGTTTAAATTCATATGCACATTTCAAACTACACATACTCTATGTATTTTCGTGTATGCTATATCCTGCTATGCATGTAGCATTACATGTCATATAGGGAAACCTGTTGTACCTTGGATCAGATGTATGTACCTTCGTCCTAGGCCGTCGTCAGTTCTGTCTGTTTAGTTTTGTAAGTAGTAAGCGTAGTAATTCATGTATGTGCCACTAGAACTCCTTCATATGCCGAGTACAAAACTCCCTTTTATTTCAGTCTAGCTGTTAACCGCATCTATTAAGTCTCTTGGGCTAAAAGTAAGTATTTTAATTTCTCCTGAGATCTTAACAGAATTTTAATACAAAAAGGAATGTCATTCATAGATGAATCACTGCTTAGATACACATCATTCACAAAATCATGCCTTTCACGCAACATCCAGGTTGGAGAAAAGAACGATTGTCTGGAGTGGGTATATGATGGAGAGCTAATGAACAATGCTGTGTCTAATTGCATTATATATCTATGATTATGTCAGTAAAAATTTAACATCGGTTAAGAAAATTGGAGAATTGATGTACAATTATGTTTAGATACATACAACAGCGAATTCAGTTGCATGTATGATTTATATAAAGTGAATGCTAAGAAACTAGAAACAATATAATATACTCTGTGCATTACTTGCAATCTGATAACACCTCGGACCTGGAATTCTTTTTTTTTTATCTTGGTTCCAGGCCCCTGGTATAATACGTCGCTATTCAATTCACATTTTATTAGTACAGTAAAACCTCTTTTATCCGGACTAACTGGGACCATAGGCAATCGGGACAATCGAAAATATGGATAATCCAGGTAATAAGGGTAATAAGCAAAACAAATTCCTTAACTAAGCAGTCTTACCGTTTATTACGATAAAAAAACTGTGTCTTGTAACAAAATTACATAGTATTGTTTACAAGGCATTAAAAAATACAAAATTATCTCTTCACATCATTTCTTAACAAAGAATTGGTAAGTCTAGTAAAGCTTTCTTAAACTCAACAAAAGGCATTTTATTGCCATAATTTATTGTACAATCTATGCAGGAATCAAACTAAAAAGCGAAAATTTGGCGTACTTGTAGTTACGTTCTTGCTATCATAGTTAATCATTATCTAATGTGAGCGTTAAATAAAAAATAAAATCTACAAATCTGATCCGGATTATCCGGAGATTCAAATCAACGAGGGCTCGGATAAACGAGGTTTTACTGTACTAATAAAATGTGAATTGAATAGCGACGTATTATACCAGGGGCCTGGAACCAAGATAAAAAAAAAAGAATTCCAGGTCCGAGGTGTTATCAGATTGCAAGTAATGCACAGAGTATATTATATTGTTTCTAGTTTCTTAGCATTCACTTTATATAAATCATACATGCAACTGAATTCGCTGTTGTATGTATCTAAACATAATTGTACATCAATTCTCCAATTTTCTTAACCGATGTTAAATTTTTACTGACATAATCATAGATATATAATGCAATTAGACACAGCATTGTTCATTAGCTCTCCATCATATACCCACTGTTCACCACACACAAAATTGCATATATTATCACATACATCTTGGTTTAATTATTGTTAACTGATTCTCTATTAATGCACAGAACACTCAAAATATTAATGTATGATGCACTTGGATCGTATTTGTTTTTCATCATACACATTCATTACATATATACGAACTTTCAATACTGGAAGTACCATTGCATGCATCATTGTACTAAATCCCCATCTCATGTCAAACACGTCAATGAATAAGTTATTCTTGGATCTGTTGTATGCATTACGATATACACTGTAAATTGGCTTCCTATCATGCATTCATTGCATTCATTGTTATTTATAAAACATAATTCAGATTTCTATTTGGAACCTCGAGCTACTCACATTAGTTATACATTGAATACATATTGGTTCATTTTCATACAGACATGTGTCATACATATTGTATACTGTTTGGGACGTAATGAATGTTCACGTATGATTCTATTTTCTCTTTACGACATATTCGTTCGCTTTCGTTTTATGTTACCCTATTCATACATTCTTACCTTTATGTTTCTGAGCGCTCGTATACGATGAGAAAAAATTTTAAGAATGAGGATTTTCGACTGAGTACAGAGCTTTGTGGAGTAGTTTATTGGAAGTTGAGCTTTTGGTTTTCATGGGAGATGCCAAAGTACAGTTTTGAGTTAAGAAGTTTCCCCGTAATCATACTGGCCTCTGTGAATGAGAAGAAAATTTCGCTTCCCATTAAGGCTGCTGTGTACTAACCCTATTAGATTCGCTCACTTCAATGTTAAGCTATGGAGAAAATTTGTCTACTGTTGGCAGCTACTTAAATGCTGATAATCCAGTAAAAATGGCATTTTCAGATAGTCAGAACTTTTTCAACAGGATTCATTATATAAATTTCGTCCACCACAGGAATTTATAAGCGTTTAAAACACACTATACCAGATTTACTCCCCCCCCGAATAATTTAAATTTTAAATTATTACCTGCATCTTTTTTTAAAACAAAAAATGCCCCAAGATCTAAAATTTCTTTCTTTATTAAGAAGTACAATTTTAAAAGAAATCTTTAAATCCAAGTCGGCAATCCTTGGACACATTTTCTCCATAGGTTAACATTGAGTTGAGCGAATCCAATAGAGTTAGTACACTGCAGCTTTAACGCTTAGATTTACTAGTATGTAGTATTGTAGTTGGACTCCAGCTAGACGAGAATAATAAAAATGATAAATTGTAGTTCAATATTGGATTGTTAATAAAGATCTTTTACTAACAAATGTCAGTTTCGTCGTTCCTTTCACCATTAATATCATAAATATTCTCATTCGTGGCAAAATAATTGGACTGCAAAAATTTTACGTAAAATTAATTGTCTCTTGCAAACATTTTACACGTCTCACAATTGTTTCTATATACCCTTGAAACTTACAACCTCAGCATATACGTAGAGTATATCATGTGAATTTTACACCAGTTCCTGATAATACACAACTAAAAATATTTTTCTGTTTATAAGAGTAAGAGGATGAGAGTGAGAGGAGATTTTGCGAGTGAGAGAGTGAGTAAGTGAGAGAGTGAGGAAGTGAGAGCGAGAGAAAGGGCGGGCGAGAGAGAGAGAGAGAGAGAGAGTAGGAGAAAGGGTTACCCAACATGCACCTTAAATTTCATACTCGTGCATCAGTACACCGGAGCATTAGCACTGCATGAACAGAGAACAATGATGTTAATGCAAAATTTAGAACTGTTGTTTTTGATAAAGATTTGCCAGTTTTAAGGCCGCAAGCAATGACCAGTGCTCTCGCACCGTCCATTTGTTGGTCAATGGTTCGATTTACTGAGAAACAATATTTGCGTCAGGCGATAAAGGAAAAGGAGGAGCAAAAAGATGAGGGATTATCAAATTCAAAGCCATGATCTTTGCACAGTGCTACTTAAAAAATATTGGTTTGAAAGTATGAGGCAAAATATTGATACAAAGGAAGGAAGAACCCAAGTAAAAAAGGGTACCTGTGAATAAAAAAAAAAACCCGCTGAGTTTTATTGCATTTAGACGAGTAGTCTTGTTAATGCATTGAACTCCCAATGATCCGTGAGCAGATTTACGATGTGATCACAAAAAATGGTTAAATAACGTACAAATTATTCCTTAGAATATTAATATTAGAAAAAAAAAGGAATGTAAGACTTTTTACAAATGAAAAAGGGTTTGGTTTGGAGCGCTACGGTTAGCTTTTTATTACACGAGGGTTAATTAACCCTGTAAAGCCGATTCCGAACGGCTATAAACATCCATGCCAGCAGCGGGACTCGAACCCACAGGATCAGAACCGAATGCCAGCGCCCTAGCCATTCGGCCATCACCTGGATAATCAAAACGGAAAATCTGTGTAAATTTGTATTTTTTTTTAAGTTTGACTAAACTCTATTTACAGAAATATATGAGTTTATTTAAAGTTTCAAAATTCCATTTTTTCCAATATACAAACGTAGTATTGGCTTATCAGTGTTTATTCGTCTACATGTAAGTACTAATAAGCATGGATAACTGGGAGTTATCATGCTTAACTATAGGATGCGTTATAGTTAAGCATGGTGTACCGTCTAAAATCGATAGGCTGTTGCCTTTTACGCAAATATAGATGACCGGCGTGTTCATTGAGGTAAAAGTTTACGCTGCTTATTCCTTTTTAAATTCTAAACAAAGAACATTTGTAGCCCCATGCCTAATTTACATCGTTGACTATCCGCGTATATACAACTGCTTTTATTTCACTTCATATTCTGAAGATTTTTACGTAATTCGTGATACGTAACGCAAAACCAAGCACGTCAATGACTGAGAGGCCCAAACTCAGTTACCACCGAACTAATTTCGTGTTTTTACTATATCTTAGCCCGAAACTTGTAGATACCTCTTCTCCGATATCTTGTTCATTCACACCTTTCCTCCGATTATCGTAAACCATGCAAACAAGCAAAGATGAATGAATCGCAGTGTGTCATTCCTTCTTTTCAATGTCTTATTAGACCACCATTAAAAAGATTTGCCCCAGTCATTCGAAAGATTTGTCTTATAATTTTCAAAAATATTTGACTAATAAAACAAAATAATTAAAATGATTTATTTTATGATCCACAATGGTTTAAAGCATCAGTCTTATAATTCGATTTTATTCAAAAGATTTATCTTAGGATCCATCATAAAAAGATTTGTCTTTTTCGGACTAATAAATGCAGCCCTTTACTGAACAGGAAGAAATTGACTTTACGATCGACCGATGCAAATACATCTTAACACTTTGATAATTAAGAGGAAATACAAGAGAATTCCTTAGGAGTTACCAATATATCATTCATAAATTGTAAAAAAAAGCTTTTGCTGACATGAATATAAGAAGAAAAGTAAAGTTTAGGACTATTTTTTAAGTATCAGGCCCATTTCTATCTTATTAATCTACGCAAATGAATGAAATACTTTTCATGCTGATCATCTGAATAGGATACACTGTTTAATGGCATAAGCACAGATTAGATAGTATATACATTTGAGTCGCTTAAAATGATTTAAAATTAGGGTGAACACTTTTGTAATAACAGTAAACCACTTTAGTTACTTTTAATTCAACACAAAACCTCCGTATAAAGTAGTAACCAATTCTACAGTCTTAATATAAGATATTACTGAGACGAATAACCAAAACTTATTGAAGTGACTGCTTAAGTGCTAGGACACTTAAAAATATATAATTTAGTTTGCTATGCTTGAATAAAAGTATATTGGGAATGAAGAGATTACTTTGCTTTCAGAAATGCCTGAGTTGAAGCAAATCCTGCGTGTAAACTTTAGATTCCCAGAACCGCTTATCGGGAAACGATTGTTCAACAGCGTAAACTTAAGGCTGCTGTTTACTAACCCTATTGGATTCGCTCACCTCAATGTCGACCTATGGAGAGAATTTTCTACTATTCACAACTACATAAATGCTGGTAATCCAATAAAAATGGTATTTTCAGATAGCTTGAACTTTTCTGCACATTGCAACAGGATTCATTTTATCAATTTCGCCTACGAAAGGAATTTAGGAGCGTTTAAAACACACTATTCAAGATTTTCCTTAGAATTTAAATTTTAAAATATTATTTGCATCTGTTTAAAAAAACGAAAAATGCCCCGAGGTATAACTTTTTTTTCTCTATTATGGAGTACAATTTAAAAGAAAATCTTTCAATCGAAGTTGGCAATCCTTGGACGACTTTTCTCCATAGGTTAACACTGAGGTGAGAGAATCCAATAGGGTTTGAATACAGCAGCCTTAAAACGATATAAACCAGAAAGACTTTTGTACAATAATAATAATAAATTTTAAGGCTTTAATGTCTTTAGTTTTTTTTGACAGGATAATATGGCTTTACAAAGATTTACGGGCATTTACTCTGAGTGAAAAGTAGTTTGCCACAAAAGTCCTCTCGCAAAAATGATGTCAATACAATCATATCGTTTCTAAAGATGGTATGGTGAGTGAATTTTTTAACACGCACGATTATTTTCTATTTTGTATAAAATTTATACTATAATGTTGACCAGCTTATTGCGCCCTTCCTTAAAAACTTTCATCTCATTTGAACATTTTATGCGCCATCAAAATATGTTTTTAATGACATGTAATGACTGTTCTTGGAGGGCACGTAAAAATATCATTAGAACGGAACTTGTTTCTCGCCTCGAGGGTTATTACAACGAGATTAAAAATATCTGTCTGCGGAATCTATACATAGGTGATAAAAATATATACTTTAAATTTTTCTTTCGCATGAACCGAAAAAAAGTCACCATAACTCACAGAATATTTAAATGAAAAATTAATTAATTTTATGGAGGGGAAAGTAATGATAATGAACTCAGCCTTTAGTTTTAAAAGCGTACATTCTGCTACGAACGTACTTATGACAATTCTATTTATAATTTTCAGTACGAGAATAAGAGTTTGAGAAATATGTTAACCACAGTTTCTAACTACGTCTTGCAAAGTACTATTACTTTTTAAATTCGTGATTAGGCGACATTTCGACAATAAATTTTTTTCATGTGCATGCAGTTTAATAAATATATAAGAATCAGAGCATTGCCTTTCAAACCAGAATATAACAAAACTTTATAAATAACAGCTGGAAAATAATTATCTAGAGATTTCAAAACATTTTTGAATTTCTGGGACTTTAAGTAAAATAAATATTTTATGGATCCGTAGAGATCTACCCAAATGCAACTCACATACAAATAAATGGTCATGGGTACTAGATAGGAACTTCCCACGAAGACCCAAAAGTCTCGTTTAAATCCTGCTTGATACCACTTAATTAATTTTAACAGTCGTCACAGTTTTCTTCAAGGCCCTCTTTGGAAATCACTATCAGACATTGTTGGGTGGATTAAACCGCATAATTTGCCACATACCTAAGTTTCTGAAATAAAAAACCTTTCACAAGAAAGTAGACTTCATGAGGCTAACTAAAATGCCTTTATTTTTCTTATTTTACATAAAAACATAGTAAAAAGGGGATCAATTTGATCCAATAGCTTGGAAGAAAAATATTTACAAAAACTTAACTGTTAAACAAAAATGAATACAGATAAGCGTGTCATGAACGGGCGAAAATTAACCTACTTAAATTTTGGAAAAAAACTACTTATACTGAATGGGAAAGCTTGGGATAGTTATAGGAAGAAAGAAGGGATACAAGTTTAATGGCTCGACAATTCGTCGCAAACACATCTAAATATCAAACTTGCTGCGAAAACAGCTACAAGCACTATGGCTGAAAGTCCCAACTCACTCGCAGTATAGTTACTGCTTAAAACCCCCACCCGCTGAAAAAAACGTACATCTTAAATACTTGTTGTATTTACTTGTACAAACCCCATTGGCTGTGACGCGAGAGCTTCGTAATTCGAGTCCTGCCTTCAAAGTCGAAAAATCTGCATATTATTTTATTTTTATTTTAAACTATCCGTTCATGACACGTTTTTAAATATCGCGTTTTCCGACGAAGAGAGAACAAATACTACAGCCATTCATTTGGATGTGTTGTTGTTGTTGTTTCCAATCCCCCTGGTGTAGGAAAGCCTACACCAAGAGACCCCCGCCGCAAAAGAGAATCACAGACAATATCCTGCTCATCTGACAGCTGTCTTAAAGAGACGCCCATACATTCTAATAGGTGAGCAGGAGAAGCCGGAAGGGAGCAAGGACAAGCAGAAAAGGATTTCTCCCCCTCCACGAATTTCATACTACGGAGGTGTCCGCTTCGAAGTCACGTCATGGCCGTCTGGAGAGATCTAGAACTCCTGCACTGCAGAGAAAGGTCTGGGCCCTTTGCAGCTAACCAGTGGTGAACAGGGGGAGTACGCCAAGATGAATTTATTCTGATTTTGTGAAGGGAATGAATTTTCGAAGGCCATAAGATGGAAGAATTGGGATCAGGGTAATAACTTTTGGATGTTCTTCTGCCTATAAATTCTTTAAGCCACTTCTAAGGTTGATCACAGCGACAAGGCGGGACAGTTTAGTGAATAGAATTTCAACCAGGATTACAGAAAATGGTGGATTCGGTTCCTTCGTCGGCCGTGGTCAGTTTTCTATTAGACAAGAAGGACGAAAAAGATGTTGGGCCATTGTTTGCTTTAAAAAAGTGCAAGAAGGCTACGTATTACAAAGTAGACTTGTTAAACATGTTGTTATATTTAGTATGTGTCGACAGGCGTTTTGAATTTCTCCCACAAGAATATCCTAATGCGTTTCTGAACGCAATGGATGTGCTAATACGTGAAAAGGGGAAATAATGTTAACAGCATAAACACTAAAAAATAGCATTATTCACTATCATTTATCAGGATGCCTTCAAATCTTGACCTCACACTGTGCTGGATCACCCTACATTCGTAGTTTTGAGAAAAAAAGTCACACACCTCTCTACACTTTTCAAGAATGTACTGCTTCTGCTTAAAGTCTTCAATCACGCCAACCGACATTTAATTTCGGGGACAAACTCCGTCACCAAACCCCATAAACTTTCTAAAAATGATGAAGATGAGTCATTAGGTATCTGCTATTCATGCGCATTCAATAGACCATGGCCATGTTTGAAAACTGAATTATTTGTGTGGCTCCTTCTCAAATGTAGTAAATATTTACAGCATCAAACCATCTAGAGCAGGTGAAAAGTGACACCCACGTCGTCACATGCCCATCATCTGTCTCTATATTGTTATCTTTTACACGAAAGCAAAGTTGTTACGAAATCGACGTCAACACAAGCTAAAAATATATATTTTCGAGGCTGTCTTTCTTAAACAACAATTTTTACTACATACCGTTACCCTTCCGTTATTTACATTTTTTCCCCTTAAAGCAAAATGTCAGGTGTTTTTTTTATTATGCAGAATTCAGCATAAGCGAATGTATGTTCCCACGTACGCAAACTTACATAAATATTCAAGAAAATCTGCTGGTTTCAAATCTGCAAGTTTGAAAGTAGAATCAACATCCTCCTAAAAGTAATTCAATAATTCGTCTTTCAGATTCAGTCTAAAAAAACATGACAGCAAATCAGTTTAACCCAACCAGTTTATTTTATAAAACCTATATTATAATATATTTCCCATCCTATGGATGGAAATTTTTATTTCAAAATTATTAAAATTTCACATGCACTCCTCATTTTCATACAACATTTCTTTTGAAAAAAAAAACACTTTGATAAATATTCAAACAGGCGAAAAATATATTTCACTACATCGAAACTGCATTCATATTAATATATTCAGTTAAATAGATTTGACCACGTGCCTTTGCGGAAAACTGTTTCATTGAATTAACGAAAAAAATGGCCGTTAATTGGAAAATGATGTAATTATTTAAAATGAAAATTTAATTTGAATTCCGTAGTCGTAATGGCGAAAATTCGCCGTCCGAATTTTGTTCGAAGACAGTAATTAAAGAATCAGCTTCTGCAGATCATTTAATATTTAAAATGTTTACAAATACTTGATTATATTCTTAAATTAGGAATTCTAAATACAAATAAAGTATTAAAAGTTTGAAATTTTTCTTCTCTCCTGATATTGATGGAAATAATTACATATGCAAAACTAATTATCCTCGTTAACTACTCCATGCGATCACTAATTAATTCTTTTATCTTTGGCGTTGTCTATAAATAAGAAAATTAGTTTCATTATTCTGACTATCAGCGAGAAAATGTAAACGAGTTTTAGAAATTCAGACTTTGTTTATTTAGAAATTCAGCGACTCCATGCTTCTTATTATAGAGGAAAATTTTTATGCCATATATATATATATATAAACACACACACACACACACATATATATATATATAACCTCCTAGATATTGAACTACAGGTTATCCCCGTATAACACGGTACTTCTATAACACGGATTCACTTTAACACGGTTCGAGAATTGGGAGCATCCCCATATAACACGGTGCTTTTATAGCACGGGTTCACTCTAACACGGTTCGGGAATTGGGTAAAACCCTCGTACAACATGAAATGTAACAAAAATTGTTACCAGTTGATGCTCATGCTGAGGAGATCATATAGAATGAATAATCCTCTGGAGAAATATTTACGAAAATAATAAATAAGTATTTTACTCCTGAAAAAAAGGGATAATAAATACTACGTAAAGAAGGATGTAACAGCATGTTTTTAAATTTTTGGAGTCTAATCCCCCTTTTCGCACTAGTTCTTTGCTTCGTATAACACGGATTCGCATAACACGGCAATTTTTTGGCACGTAACTCCCATGTTATGCGGGGGTTGCCTGTACTTTATTATGAATTTGACCCCTAAAATATGGAGACGTATAATAACGATTAATCAGCGTCTTCTTTTGATGAGTAATAGTTCTCGTGACTGGATGTAATTAATTATGGTAAACTACTTTCTCTTCTATCAATGTAGCAAGTTTGTATTGTTTAAACATAATTAATATTTTTCCTTATAAAGTCTTTAACCTTTTTTTATCCTCCGAGGCACCCTATATAAATGATAAATGAAATATATGAAATACGTACATTTGGATTATATTGCGAGTAACTGCCGTGATTTATCACACAATATATCGCCCTTAAAAAAGTATATTTTGTTAATTCAATTTTATTAGAAAAGAAATTGTTTTACTAAAAGCAATGAATCGTCATTATATAATCGTGATGGAGATAATTTTTTTTGCCCTTATTTTGGATTGTATCTTATATAAACTGCCATGAAAAATTTCAAGCATATGAAATCATTAATTATTTGCAGTAGATTTTCCTTTTACATAAAAAAGATGTTTCAAGATGAAAAAAGAAATGAAAAAACAGAGTTTGGTTCATCTATTTGTTTGGTTTTCGCTTTTTAAATAGTAAATTTTTTAGTCATGTTCCGGAGGTATGTTAATTACGTATACTAGCATTTGGTAACACGACAGGTGTTAGTTCTCATAACAGTTTTCATACTTTCTAGGAGTGTTGTAATTATAGGTTGTAACACATTAGGTTTATACTACTGTAATCCGTTGCAGCAACTGAATATAATCTAAAAAATACGTACAAAAAGCGTTAAATATGTCCATAAATTTTTCTTAGAAGTTAAAAGGATTTGCGGAATGAGGAATCGAATTCAGAAACAGTTTTCTCTGTAAAGGATTGCCGAAGATACTGTCTTCATAGTTTTGGTATTTTTTTCCGTTAGAATTTTTAAATATCCCACAAAAGCGAAAGATAAGATAGATACTTTTGTATTCAGCTCAATGTTTTATTACAGACATAAATTATTAAAAGTTTTAGGTTTTATAAAAATTCCCATAACCTTTTTCAGCCTCTTTTTTACATTGGTTTTTTTCATGTTATTAATATGTTAATACGTTATGTAATGTGACGTTACAAGTTTTCTATTGTTACAAAAATCGAAGCTGGCAGATCAAGCATTTGTTGCATTTTGTCTACATACTCACCATGCCAAGATGATGACCTGTGGGTTATTTACCAACGACTGCAATTTACCAGAACTCACAGATGACATCTTAACATTTGTGTTGCGACAAACAACGACATTCGAGGGGCATCGTGTCACTTCCAATGTTATATGAGATATAACCCAAGTTCCCAGTTTATATGAGATACAACCCAAAATAAGGGTAACAAATTTATCTCCACCACGATTATATAATGACGATTCATTGCTTTTAGTAAAACAATTTCTTTCCTAATAAAATTGAATTAACAAAAGATACTTTTTTAAGGGCGATATATTGTGTGATAAATCCCGGCAGTTACTCGCAATATAATCCAGATGTACATATTTCATATATTTCATTTATAATTTATATGGGGTGCCTCAAAGAGGAGAAAAAAAGGTTAGAGACTTTATAAGGAAAAATATTAATTATGTGTAAACAATACAAACTTGCTACATTGATAGAAGAGAAAGTAGTTTCCCATAATTAATTACATCCAGTCACGAGAACTATATTACTCATCAAAAGAAGACGCTGATTAATCTATATATATAAAACAGTTCCGTAACTGACTCATTCATTCATTCACTGACTGACTGACATACAACGCACAGACCAAACCTCTGAATCTAAAGGGCTGAAATTTTGCATGGCGATTCTTCTAATAGTGTAAGGGTGCACTAAGAAAGATTTTTCAAAAATTCTTCTTAGATTTTTTAAAATTAAATTTTTAAGCTGTTTTTTAAACTTTTTTTACGTTTGCATTTAAAATAATACATTGAGGGTTATAAAATTTATATCACGAGAAAGATCATAAAAATTCCTTCAAAATGAAATTTTTTTCGAATTTTTATCTCCATTTCCTGATTTTTGGTGAATTTTTAAAGGTTAATTTTTAGAATTTAATTTATTAAACGCTGATTACGTGATTTCTTTTTTGGTACTTTAAATAAATTTATCGCCACGTGCGTAACAACTAAATAAACAAAAAATATTTTTTTCTCTTTCTAATTCAGCAGACGATTGGATATTATCAAAAAAAAATGCATATCCCTTACGATTTTTTTATAAATATATATATATAGATAGATATATATTTTACATCAATTGTATACATTGATCATCGCATTTATTATAAATATATATATTTATTTTTTGGCATAAATTGCATACGTTGACCGTTGTATTTAATTTGAATGTACTCCGCAGCGAAGCGCGGGTTTTCAGCTAGTCGTTAATATACGTCTCCATATTTTAGGGGTAAAATTCATAATAAAGTACAGGTAAAATAAAGAATCGCGGTTTGTAATTGAAATTGACTCCAGTGATCAATGAGACCGCACCCGTTGTAAGACCAACGACCTCCACCCGATTTACAGTGAACATTACACTCGACGTACCACCCAAAGCGACCATGACATATGGACACATCCAGCTGCAAATCCTTAGAATCAGTGTCCGTGTAGTTGGCGCTACTCTAACAGCACAGCAGCACAACGACGACATATAGGGATTCCATAATCGCTCATATTACCTGAGTATATGAGAGAGTAATAGTACATCCTTATATCATTCCAAGTATACATTACGAAAATAGACTCACTGTAATATTTACGTATAATTAATGTAGTATCATTACTGCAGCGACTGGAGGAGATGGTTCCAGATCTGTTCCTTTCCGATATGATTTTGAAATGATAAAATTTCTTGTTTTAGACTGAAGAGAGTGCAATTTATTATCTTCTTCACTTTTAACTCACGTGTTGATTTTATATGCCCAAAATGGGTTTGATTCATATCGTTTTATTTCATTATTCATTTATTAATAATATTAATTATATTTTCTCCAGTCCGGTGAAAGTTTAGTATCATCTGTTGTATTCAACAGATATATTCACGGGATTTAAATTGATAATAACTACAAGATGAAAAGAACTTTTTATATACCATGTTTTTAAATTTTCTGTTGAATCATATAAACTTGACAGTTCTATGCATCAATAAATACTTTAAAATTATTTTGATGAATTATACCATAAACTTGAAAGAAAATGAAGTTAATTGGAAGTTAACTTGCGTTTAGCTTTTCGTTCCCGTCCCGGCCGATAGATGGCAGCACCATTCTATAAAACAAAATTAACTGAAAATGAATTCAATTCTACTTAAAGATGGCTAAAATTATTAAAATAATGCATTGTCATCGTGTTCTGAACTATTATAAGAGTTTCAAATGTCTAGCTAGTCGGGAAGTTAGTTAAAAATCGATTGCAAGATTCGTACTGGACAAACACACACACAAACAAACAAGAAAGCGAGTTAATAAAAACATTTTAAAAATACAATAGATCCAGCAAATTTGCTTTAGGAAGGTGGTTTAAAATCCCCCAAAAGGGATAATTAGCAAAAATATCTATATACCTAAGCATTAATTGTAAATACCTTGGAAAAAAATTGAACATACAAATAAAACTAAACAATACACTGAATCGCTACAGTCAGCATTTAGAATTACTATATCAGTAATGTAGGATCATACATACAAAACACACATAGACAGAGCAATACAAAGCATATTGTAAGTGACGGAATACAAGTACATGAAACCACAGTAAAGTTATTAAACTTTACAAAGCATAGTTGTATACAATACGGTAAAACATAGCTTATATGTAGTATGATATATAAGACAATTCTGCTCTTTATAATCTCAGATAATTTTAGTATACTAGATGACTGCAAAATTACACATATTCTTCTAAGTATCTTGCGATTCCTTTGCACTTAATTGCTTAGATCGTCGGTGAAACGCCCCTGTTTGCAGATAGATTCCGAATTTGCGATTTGTGAAATTTATCTCAGAAACATTCATCACGCCTAGTTATTTAAATTATGCGTAATAGAATGTATCAAATAACGATAAATATAATGAATGTTTATGCTATACATTCTTTTTATCGTTGGAAACATAAAGACAGCAAGGATACATTACAGTGTATTATAATAGGCGAGTACAAAATTCCCAGTACTGAAAACACCCTTGAGAGCCTCATAGAATCCCTTTTATATTTAAAGGCAAAAGTTTTGCAATTTCCTCCTCCTATTTCAATGAATAGATGACCAAATAAAAACTGATGGAAAAAAAGTACGTTGAAAACAGGTGAGAGAAACATTTTTTTCTTTCTCGAAGCAAAATGACCGAGCGAAAAGGAGATCTCCGAACTCATTAAAATACCCGAGTTTCCGTTTTAAAAATTCCAATTCTGTGGAGGCTTGCGTTGTCTTTCCGCTGAATTAACTTCACTGCAAAGAACACGGGGGAAAGAGAGTAACTGGGTACGAATCGATTTTTTCTCTTATTTCTTTTTAATTTCATTTTATTATTATTATTTTTTGTGTTGAGTGTGTGGGTGCGTAGTTGTGTTAGAAGAAAAGTTGTAAGACATAGAATTGCAAATTTAAATTCAGGAAAGGAATAGATAATTGAGCGGTACTGAGATGGAGAGTTTTGTACCACAAAATAAATGATGCACCTTCTTTTAATATGTTTGGTATTACCCGAGCGAAGTCAAAAAGGTTTCTTCCAAATTCTGTAGCGTATTTTGAGAGCGGTCTGATAGGGCTATAATTTCGATGACGGTAACATTTGTAATGTTTTATCTGATCTTACATGGCTGCAAACATTTTACGTGACTATTAATACATTGTGGTACGAAAATTATTTGTCGGGTTATATCTAGGGCTGTGATTTTGCCACAACTAAATTTTTACTATATTTCGAATATTTTTTCTCGATTTCCAAAAGAGTTTTCGACAAAACATCATTTTTGCGAAAATTGAAAATGAATGGTCCAGTTTGAATATTTTCTCGACTGAAACAATTTTTAGGATATAGGGAAGAAATCTGCCAAAAATAAACTAAGAGCAGAAATTGATAACAGAATCAAAATGGCTAATAAATGTTTTTTGGGCTGAGAAGACAATTGAGATCTAATCTCATCAGTCGCAAAACTAAATTAAGAATTTATAAGACACTAATACTGCCTGTCTTATTTTACGCAAGTGAAACATGGACCTTGACCATAGACACGCAGCTCTCACTGGACATGTTTGAGAGAAAAATCCTGAGGGCTATCTTTGGTCCAATGCAGGATGAGGGACATTGGAGAACCAGATATAATTTTGAACTCTATAGGCTTTATGGGCAATCACATATAACACAAGTCATCCGTAGTAATAGATTGAGATGGCTTGGCCATGTTTGGAGAAAATAATCCCACTAAGATCTGGACATTTAAACAAACCAGAGGGATCCCGAGCTAGAGGTAGCCCACCGACTAGATGGTTAAATGGCGTTGAAAAAGACTTTAAAGACTTTGAAAATTAAAAATTGGAAAGGAGTCGTCGCAGATAGAAGACTCTGGACGGAGCGCGGGGATTAGGCAGCCAGGGCCTGTAGGGGTCCGTTGTGCTTGTGAAGAAGAAGAAGGCAAAATTTGCTGTACAAGTGGTTGAGCACGGATGGTGAATACCATTTTAGATGTTAGGAAATGCTGTGGTCGAGTCCCCGCTGCATGCGGTTTTCAAAATAGCAGAGAAAGCATGATAAGGCATTTAGTCCAATGTATCACAGAATTAATTGATTGTATCGTAGAAAAATTTCACCACTCTTTCGGGAAATGTGTGATGTAGAAGGAAAGCAAACTCTCGACTTATCTTTAGCAGTAGTCTCTGGTTGGCTGTAGCCTTCTGCAGATGTGTGTCTCAGCTTGTCCTCTGGAAAGCAATAGTTTTACCGATTTCCGCATAAATAAAATTTTAAATCCAATAATGTTTCATCTTCTGATGGCTTTTCCTCTCCAATGACTTTTAATCTCAATTTTGGTTTCCTCATTGGCTAGAATAGCATTGTCCTTTTTCTTCAAGTTTGACTTTGAGACCTTTTGCAATGAATCTCCCACCCATTATTTTGATAAATTACAATACGCCATCGTTATTAGAAAAGCCTGTATAGCACAAAATCATATCTCCTTCAAGAGATTATATTTTTGTTTAAATCAACTAAAATTACTCCTAAAATATATGTCTAAAAATAGTGGGACTGTTTTCTTCTTTCCTGTAAATGCCCACGCCTCGGAAAGGGGAGATATGAACTGGTCCGATAAGAACTTCATAGCTTACATTTGTTTTTTCCCAGTCTATAGTAAGTAGCAGAAATTACTCGTTTTCTAATTTTTGGGTTACTATCATTTATGTAGTTAATTTTATTACGTCATTATTCCTATTTAACTGGAGTTCTTTTCTGTTTCAAAATCGTAGTTGCTAATTTCAAAACACGCAAGAGTATTTTCTTCTCTGTTATGATGCATATATTTTGTTCCTTCTTGATTTATTTTCATGAACATTTTAATTACTGATCTCTCCAAAGCTCTAAAAATCCCTTTCAATGTCATCGCTGATCTTGAGCAAATTCATATCTAACTCAAGCTATAATTGAACCTGCAGTTTGAAGAAGGGAACGAATAAAAAAACTGTTTTTGTGGGAAATTAAAAAAAAATATTCATACTTTTCTTATTTATCATTTTTTCTTCACTAAACTTTTATATAAGATTCTTTACATTCACCCACTATTCCAGTACCTTGGACAGACCATTTGGACTACCCTTAAATAAACTATACGGTACAAAACGAATTTCAATTTTTTAGCGCTTGTTCCCTTCTTTAAACTGCAGGTTCAATTCCTACAAACCTATTAAACATAGGCGTGTGAGCATCTGAATCTCCAATGGTTTTTTCAAGGCTATATTAATGAGAAGACATACTAACACGTCTCTTCGTCTTGAACAGTCTATATAATTTTGGGTGTCGGAATAGTTACCAGTAAAAACCTGTTGCTCATGAATTAGCTAATTTGTCTCCTCTAAAAATCCACCATTGTTTTGCAGCTGGATTTTCTCTTAGATTAGTTCTACGAGTTATCAATATTTTCTTATTTCCTGTTTTGTCATTATGTTATAAGAATTCGCCTCTTATTCGAAATTCAAAACAATAGTAAGACAATAACACAGTTTAAATTAATTTCTTTATGCGAGTACAATTAATTATATCAAAAGCCTCGAATAAAAGTTACGATAAATTCTGCTAAATTTCAGTCGTACCTAAATTGAAGTTTTATTTATTTGATCCTAAAATGCCAGAACAACTTTAATTAATATCGTATTTTCATTCTTTCGGTAAATATGTATACTCTGGTGAATTGTGTTAGTTTAACTTTGCCCGTTTCACTTTGTAAATGAAATGACAAAAGTCATACTATGCATTTGTTGTTTTAATTAACTACTTCCAACGTAAGCCCTTAATTTTATGTTGGGAAATACATTGACGGTGAGGTTTTCAAAAGAATGATGAATCTAAATATGCATGAAACTTAAACATTGTATATGATTATTTTTGAATTCTTGTTTTAATTTATATTTATATTTACTCTTCTCCGACCATCTAATTTAAGAGTTCAAAAAGTGTTGAATTCTTTATTATTGAAACGTTAAATACGAAGCTGAAGTAATCATTATTAATCTGTTTACAATACAGAGGCTGTTCGCACATTTTTTAGACGATTTTGGTAAGCGGTAATAAAAAATCGTTTGCTGCAAAAGAAATAATTGCAATTGTACTATGTTTTTAAAAGTCAAAATTATCGTCTACGGCTTGAAAATTTTGTTTTTATTCAAAATGGCGTTTTTAATGGAAAACAATTGTCACAATAGATGAATCATGGGTGTATTTAAATGATTGCAACAAAAAAAGAGCCATTTATTATCATAAAAGGGGAGAAAAAAATTTAAGTACATGGTTCAAAGAATCGAAAGAAAGTTTTTCTAAGGGATTCATGATTGTTGCTGGTTTTTCTTATAATGCCAAGTTAAAAATAAAGAGAGTGGAAAAAAATGTCAAGATTAACTCCAAATACTATCAGGAACATATTTTATCGCCAATTTTTCTGAATGAAATACCATCGCTTTACCCACAGTGCCATCAATCTGTGAGACTCCCTCAGGACAAAGCTAGCAGTCACACATCAAAATCCACTGTAAATTTCCTAAAAGAAATGGAACAAAAAACTGGTATCAAGGCCATACCTTTCACTGATATCACTAGTAAATTTCCCGATGTATCACCTATGGATTTTTGTGCTTTCGGACTTTTAAAATCTGCATTATCCAAACGTCGTCCCAAAACCCTTACAGGACTCTGGAAAGCTGTTCAGGAGGAATGGGATAGAATACCTTTTCTGACACTTCTAAAGGCATTATTATCCTGGAAATTGCGGTGTCGAAAGATAGTTCAGAATAAGGGATGTCAAATAGAACATTTAAAACACAAGAATTTTATGTAATTTAGTTTTCTGAATACAATATACATCGTCTAAAAATGTGTGAACAGCCTCTGTAGAAGTAAAGAAAATCGAAGATTTTTACTTGTTTGATGAGAATTAATAGCTAAAATTGGTTGGAAACTAACCCCATTTTTCTGTTGTTTCATTGAACAAAGTTAAATATTGACAGTCCCATCCTCTTTCCATTTTCCTCCCGTCCAAAACAAATTTATTTATTTAGTAAAATAGAGATGGGGAATTTATACGTGGGAGGCAATGCAATAATTTGGATTTCAAACAAATTCAGTCTGGGGTAAGGCTTCAATTAGAATTTTAGACAAAGGGAATATGGAAGTTTCAAAAGTTTACCACTAAAACATTATTATTTCTCTATTTACATAACAGACGATGGTTCTTATATAATAGAGCTCGAGCGCACTTTACCTAGTTCAGGCACGTTTTGCGTGCTAAACCTGAAAATGTGCATGCAATGTTTACGATGCTACTCAAAAGTTTTAAACTGGCAATTAATGCTAGTGTATTAAATGAATGAGGGTAAAAGGACAGTGTTCATGGCGATATTTAAGATTTTTAATGCTATGCTTTACAAAAGAAGACCCATTTAATTTATCACTACTTGAATGTATTTTCCCTCCCTGGTTGAATGATTGGTGTGACCCAGACACTCCTTTCTAAAGTGCAAACACTAATAGCCGCCCACATGTTATAGTGGTTAGTGTCGTAAACTTCCCCGCAGTGGCCTTAGGTTTAAATACCGAATAAGGCCTGGTGGTTACCGTGTAGTCCCCTCATAGAGAGCATTGCTGGTTCACCTAAATGGTGTTCACATAAAGTAGACAGTAAGACGTCGCGGTGAATAACAAAAGGGGAATGTTTCATGACAAGTGCCTCCGCATTTATATATATATATATATATATATATATATATATATATATATATATATATATATATATATATATATATATATATATATATATATATATATATATATATATATATATACATCCACACACACACACACTCAAACCTGCTTTTGTGCGGTCTTTTTTTTGTGCCATTTTTTTTGTGTGGTATATGAAAATTTCAATCAAATTAGAACATAATTGACGAAGTTATCAATAAAAAAAATTAGTAGGTTTGGTCGGCCATTTAATTTTTTCGATTTTTGATATTTCATCACATTACATATGTACTGATACTGATTTGCAAATGAAATGCAGCATTGCGTCAGCCAATTACATTACATATGTATTGAATTATATAATCGCATTATTTAATTGACGTCCTTCAAAGTGCTTTCATATTCCTGGACCATTAAGATAAGATTCATTTCAAAGCGTAAATTTAAGGTATATTTATTATATTTTCTATTTAGATATAAATTTTTAGGACTTTTATTTTATTTTTGGACATAACCCCTGAAAATGAATAAGGGTAAAAACAAAGCGAAGAGAAAGGCAATTTCCTTAGAAACTACGATTTTAAAACGAATAGCAGAAGGTGAAGGATCCACAACTCTTGCCAAATTATTTGGATTAGGTGAATCCACTATAAGAGGCATACATAAACGTGCAAGTTAAATAAATAAATCTGGTAATTGTGCCACAAACGAAAGCTCTAAACGAGCATCATATTCAAGAAACATTTTGATAGAGAAAACGGAAAAGGCGCTCATATTGTGGATTCAAGAATTAACTCAAAAACGAATCCCCATTGACGGAGAATTAATTTAAGAGAAAGCTATACGGTTTTATAATCAGCTGAAGGATTTAGAGCTGTCTAGTTCATCGTCTCACATTGGAAGCCCGAAATTTTCTGCAAGCAATGGCTGGTTAGTCGAGATTTTACAACGACACGCCCTTCACAATCTGAAGATAAAGGGCGAAGCTGCATCCACTGATGAAACAGCCGCAAAAAATTATTCTAAACTGTTAGCAAAAATTATTGAAGATGGTGGATATTGCCCGGATCAAGTATTTAATGCTGAGTATTTAATTCCTAATTATTTCGTAAGGTTTTGAGTTATTTTCTACGTGAGACTTTTTTTATGCGGTCCCTATTCACAGCATAAAAAATACTTTTTAAATGTGTTGCGAAAAATATTTTTTATAGCTACTCGTGAAGTTTTGTGCGATTTTCTTGATGCGTTTTCTTTTATGCGGTCCCTATCCACCGCACAAAAACAGGTTTGAGTATATATATATATATATATATATATATATATATATATATATATATATATATATATATATATATATATATACATACTACCATACTGTCTAAGAATAAATATTTGGACACCTGTGATAGAAAAGAAAAACAAAATTTATTCATATTCAATAGTTGGTAGAGCATCCACGAGATGCAGTTACAGCCTTAACCCTCTGAGACATACTTTCCACGAATCCTTGAATGTCGGCAAGTTGAATATTCTTCCACTCGGCTTGGAAAAGACATGTAAGTTCCTTCCCTGATTTTGAACGGTTTTTGCACCCCTTAATTCGGCTATCCAACTCGTCCCAGAGGTTCTCCATAAGGTTCAAGTCTGGGCTCTGGGCAGGCCAGTCCCTTCGATTAACCCCATTGTCAGCATACCAATCCATGGTGGACATCGCAACATGGCAGCTGGCATTGTCGTCCAGGAAGTAACATGGTTTCCAACCCGTAAAGCTGCCACAACAAAGGAAGCACACTGTCATTCAAAATAGTGCAGTAGTCGTCGGTGTTGAGCTTACCATGAATTGGGACCAAGGTCTCAGTCCATACCAAGAAAAACACATTCAGACCATAATTACACCTCCGCCGAACTTTACTGTGGGCACAATGCATTCTTGCAGGAGGCGTTCTCCAGGCAGACGCCAGACCGAGACATCTCAACAATAGAAAGTGAAATTTGATTCGTCGTTTCAGAGAATCCGCTTCCACCGATCTACGGTTCACTTTCGACGTGCCTTGCACCACATTAACCGAGCAGCGCAGTTGGACTTTATGATCAAAGACGACAATAACCGCTCACCTTCCACTTCTGAATCACATAGGCCACTGTCGATTTTGGGTAATTCAGCTCGCTAGTGTCCCTTAAGGATAGGTAATTTCTGTAATACCCGATGATTACACCTTTCTCGAAATCAGATAACCCTGCACTTAGTGGCATTTTACATGCGACTAATGACAATGTTGTTTCCCACACGATATTTACACGCCCTCCGCCTTCAAGGCGGAACGGCGGAGGGCGTGACGTATATCAGGACCGCAGATATCGTCCTTTGCATGGGTGTCCAAATTCTTATAGGTAGATAGTATATATATATATATATATATATATATATATATATATATATATATATATATATATATATATATATATATAAATATACAGGGTGTCCATAATTAAAGTCCCACTTTCAAAAGACTGTAAAAAAAGAACCACTGGTCAGAATGACTTCAAATTTGAACTGAATATACTGGAAGAAGGGGAAACGATTTGGCATAATAAAAAAAGTTCCAAAATGTATCAATAGATGGCGCTGTAAGCGGCATAACGAAAGTGGATTCGCCTACAAGTGACATTTTGAGGAAAACATCTTGCATGAAAATTATTCTATCCAGACATGCACGCTGCTGAAGTGTTGGAATGACCTGGCTGCGCAAAAGACTTGCATACCGTTTACCATTAACGGTACAGGTAACAGGACCCACAGGACCTATCTCCTCGAAAAAAAATGGCCCTACCATACATGATGCTGTCAACCGCACCACACAGTTACCTTTGGCGAATGCATCGGTACTGGTTGAGTTGCGAATGGGCTTTCCTTTTCCCATATCCTGCAATTTTGTATGTTGACAAACCCGTGAAGGTGGAAATGGGCTTCATCTCTCCACAAAATGTTCCATGACCATTCATTGTCCACTTGCATGCGAGCGAGAAATTCCAGAACAAACGCTTGTCGTCTTGGCAGGTCAGCAGGAAGCAACTCCTGAACATGTGTAATTTTGTATGGATAGCAATGCAGGATATTGCGTATAATTTTGTGCACCGTACTCGCAGGCATGTCTAAACATCGGGCAATACCACGTGCACTGCACGTTTGCACACCACTGCTCGTCCCTTTCCCTAATGCTATGGCCACATCTTCTACCACTACTGACGTCGAAGCAATTGATTTCCTACCTCTGCCAGATTTCACTTCAAAAGAACCTGTTTCCTCAAATTTCTGAATCATATTCTTTAGACCCTTTGCAGAAATCGGACCACAGCCTTTTCTCATTCCCTTTAATGACCGGAATTTCTTTAAAGCTGCAGGCACACAGTCGTCGTTCTTGTAGAAGAGCTTCACCAGAAGAGCGCGATCCTTCATTGAGAGACTCATGACAAGCTACTCAGATACAATATGATGGGAACGCTACATATCCCGCGCTTTTATACCACATGCAATGTGTCGTGCGCATGAGTGTCTTTTAATTAGTTTGCATAGTATGCCGCTTACAGCGCCATCTATTGATACATTTTGGAACTTTTTAAATATGCCAAATCGTTTCCCCCTTCTTCCAGTATATTCAGTTCAAATTTGAAGTCATTCTGACCAGTGGTTCTTTTTTTGCAGCCTTTTGAAAGTGGAACTTTAATTATGGACACCCTGTATATATACATACACACACACACACACATATATATATATATATATATATATATATATATATATATATATATATATATATATATTTAATGAAAAATATATACATTTTGAATCTCAACCTATTTTTGACAGGTTCAGAGCGCTGAAGTAATCCTTCGCTACTCGAGTGCTAAATCTTTCCGAATGTAAAGTTTAAAACTGATTCCGAACGGCTACAAATATTCTTTCCAGAAAAAAGAACCCCAGACATAGGTACAGCCACGAATGCCAGTTACCTAGTCATCCAATTATCTCTGGGTTGCCCCCAATGAAAGATCGGTAAGGCATAATACGTATCAGCTTGCGAGTGAATGTACCGTTTCCTGGATGCCGGTAATAATGCCGACTATGTAAGCTAGCATTTTAGCTGCATCACCAAAGGCACTTCAGTGGCTTAAGGACGATGATTGAATGGATGGACGAGCTGAGGAATGATCAGAATCAACCGGTTGACATCAATTACGTTTGTATCGATAATGCGATGGCATACATTGTCGTCTACATCTAGCAAAGTGGCCACATTCACCACTGCCAAATGATTTGTCAGTCAATAATCAGCGCTACGACAATCGCACTTTAACATAATGCACCGATATCAATTATACTGAGCCAAGCGATTTCACATGACATAACGAAAAGATTTAAATTGGGAATAATACTGTCGGAACTCAGAATTGAGCTGCTTTAGAAAGTGGAAAATCAGAGATAATACTGCCTGAAGATATGAGACAACGATGTAAACTCTTATACGATTACTCACAGTAATGCATTTCCTAAATGCATAACTGTGAATTTATTTTCTTATAATCAAAATAGTATTATCACTGTAGTGACTACAGGTATTAATTCCCAAACGTTTTCTTTCCCGTATGATTATAGGAGGATCGTTTCTCATTTTAAGCTAAGAGCCTGTAATTTGTTTGGAAGCAAACTTCGTCCGATCTATGGAGTTTATTTAACAGTTTTAAAGTTCTAGAGTTCTCTCTATTCATAATTTAAATTTTTATAGTAATTTTAACTACTGACGTCTTTCCCAGTGACATATAAGCTTAATATATTGTGGTTATTTGAAAACGATATACCAAATGAGTTTAATTTTTAAAAATACATACGATTCTCCAAATTCGCAGAGGTTAACCAAAGGACGTAGAACCAAGAAAAACTTTTAGTAACCGCGAAAACGTCTGTCCATCCTGCATTAACTGTTAATACTATTCACTGTACTTAACAATAATAATAATAATAATACACTATACTTTTTGTAGTGTATTAACTATAACTGTTAACCTCCATGGACAGCTTTAACTGTGACCATGATAACAAGCGGGAAACGAGAACGAGAAGTTTCCATTAGTCGGTAACGATTATCTTGTGCGTAGCGTGTAAATAGATGTACCGTAGCGTTTAGATAGACTGTAAATAAATGTGTTATAGGATTGAGAGTTCTTCTCTTTTAATGGACACATGCATAACAGTCGGACACGACACTTTTACAGAATAAATCTAAAGTTACAGTATGGCCCACAAACACGCAGAATCAATATAAAACATACTGTATGTGATTCAATATATGGACTTAAGTACCTTAAAAATTATTAAAGTTTACAACACACAGTTATATACAATACAGTATGACAAAAGCTATAAGCAGCACAATATAATATACAGAATAGTTCTGTGTTTTATAAATATTTACAACTTCAGTATAGCAGAAGACTGCACCCCTCACCCCCCCAAAAAATTGCTATTGAATTACTAATGCTAAACGCGGAGATAATCACGTCCGCAAGAGTTCAATCTTGCAAAAAATCGAGCATTGTCTCAGTAATAATTAGAAGTCGACAACCGACAAAAACAAAAAGAAATAGTCATTATGCATTTAAAAAATTGGATTTTGAAAGCTGTATGGCGCAATGAAAAAGTTATTAAACAAAATTCGTTTCCCTCGCTTAGAGCTATGATAAAATCAATAATTAATTGCCTTTAATTTTCCCTTAGCAACGAAAAATTAATGTGGTTAAGGCACTTATTAATTTTGAGATTAATTTTGAAGACATTTACAAGCTTATGTTTAGAGCAGAAATGAAAAAAAAGGGAACAGATACATATGATTAAAAATTTTTTTATTATAGTGACTTGATAATCCAAAATAAAAGACATTACGGAAGGGAGCAGAATTTTCAGTAATCTAGTTTATCAAATTATATTTTACGATGTCAAAAAATAAATTGCGATTTCGACAACTCCTTAACACCGGAGATTAGAAGAGCCTTTAAGCTCGCATAATGAATTGAAACCTAAAAGTACTCCCCTACAGCCGTCCTCGTTCTTTATTTTACATTTATTTCTAGGCATGACTATTCCGCCGACTCGAGTCGATAAATCCTTTAAAACCAAATCCTCTAATTTAAAAACTTTTGTTTTAGCTGACAGGAAATAAATTCCATTGGCATGTAGTAAAATTAGAATATGAATTTTCCCTCCATATTTCATCTGTATTTAATTTATTTTTAGAAAGCAGGATGAACATTTCACAGAGGTGCAGGAGGGGGAAGGAATTTTCAGGTGCAGCAATAAAGAACATATATGCAAAGTAGAAGGTTGGAGAGTCCCCTTCTAGAAAAATTAAAAGGAAAATTTGTCGGGGAATTATATTAGAGATGTCGGTTTTTTAATGTTGCAGAGTTCACTGAAATTATGCTATTTTCCACTAGTTGTTATATGGAATAATTATTTTTACAATATTTTTAGGTTTTGTATTAATTAATGCGGTTTAATTATGTGAAATTATTGAATAACAAGACATTAAAGAGGTGGAATATAATCCATTCAGATATAATTTTTCATAAGCAAAATGGCTTAGAAATACGGTCTTTTTTAATTACTTTTAAACTGAAGAGGTTCAAAACTCCCTTTTTTATCTGGAAAGAGGCGAGTTTGAAAGTTCATTAACCATCAATGAGGTATGAATGAATTTGCGAAACGAATTATTCATTCTCGCTGAATACAAGCATCGGCCTCTTGCAAATGGGTTTGTAGATTCGAAACCACTAATTTGTTAGTGGTTTCAATGCGTTCCGTTGTTGTTATCACTGCCTACTCATTTGAAGCTAAATAAGTTTTTGAAAAAATATATATTTATAGCATTAAAAGATAAGAAAAACAGACCAAGTGATTACAGAGTTAAATAAACAGCCAACTAACACGTCTCAAATAAATAAATCGCCTTCCTATTGCCCTGTAGTTGGCTGAGGGTGTGCAACACATTCATGGAGATCTATTTCTTAAATTGTTGGCCTAAATTGATGTCAAAAAATTTCTTTGCTATAAAAGATATATACAAATTTTTACTTTATGTCATTGTATTGCTAAAGTATATTAGACGGTTATATACTGAATTGCCCATAAAAAACGGCGAAACTTGAGTCCTTGAATACTGTTGAATATGCTGGTGGTACGCATATACAGGGTGTCTCACAATGATTGGGACAAACTTTAAGGGGAGATAGGGCCTGTCAAAATGATTCAAAATTGCATAGCAACCCATGATCGCAAACGTCACGGGAAAGTGGTATTAGAGGTACAAGAAATGAAGGAATACAAGACAGAGATTATCAGAAATAATTTACTACTCATAAATATTGCCACATTTCGAAAGGAAACCGTCGTGCGCCATGACACAACATTATAATGCCACATTTCATTTAGAAATGTGGAATTATCGTGACGCATCGTACGTGACGCAGGTCTCAAACTGAACCCGAAGAAATACCTGTTCGGGGCTAAACAAATAAATATTCTTGGACACCTAATAACAGAAGACGGAGTAAGACCCGACCCTGATAAATTACGGGCAGTTATTGATTTTCCAACTTCGAGAAATGTGCACGACGTAAGAAGCTTCCTAGGTCTATGTTCCTATTACCGTCGCTTCATTAAAAACTTTTGCGTTAAAGCCCAGCCATTGCAGAAGCTACTAAAGAAAGAATCAGCGTTCACTTGGGGTCAATTAGAGGCTGCCTCTTTTGATAACTTAAAGGAAGCGCTTACATATGACCCTGTACTAGAGCTGTACGATGAAAACGCTCCAACAGAACTCCACACGGACGCCAGCGGTTACGGAATTTGCGCTATCTTGGTCCAAATTCAAGACGGCCGCGAAACAATAATAGCTTACGCATCCCAAACACTCACTAGGTCAGAGAAAAACTATTCAACCACGGAAATAGAATGTCTTGCTGTGATATGGGCAATCCACAAATTCCGTCCTTATTTATCTGGCAGACCTTTTGCGGTGGTAAAGGATCATCACGCATTGTGCTGGTTAACAGGACTGAAAGATCCATCGGGAAGGCTTGCTATATAGGCGCTAAGGTTACAAGAATACGACGTCTCCATATCCTATAAGAGCGGACGAAAGAATAAGGACGCGGACTGTCTTTCGAGACATCCCATAGATATGGACTCTTCGGAGGAGACAGGAATAGTTGCTGCATTTACGGATATCGCTGCCGATCAAAGGAATGATTCGAAGTTAGCAGAATTAATACATGCTCTAGAGAAGTCCGAGCTAGTCAAGGGAGAATTTGAACTAATAAATGGCGTCCTTTGTAAGAAAAACTACGATCCGTCCGAGAAAAAGTGGTTACCCGTAATCCCTAGGCACCTACGATTGGACGTTCTCCGGCATTTCCACGATGCGCTTACTGCGGGTCACTTAGGGTTTGCGAAAACTTACGACAGAATCAGGAAACGATTCTTTTGGCCTAGACTGTACCGAACCGTAAGACCTATGTTTCTCATTGTCGAGAATGTCAAAGGAGATAACATTTATCACGGAAACCACCTGGCCGTCTTATCTCCATCCCTCCAACCGTAGCCCCTTTCCACCGAATTGGTATAGACCTGCTCGGTCCATTTCCTAAATGCCGCTGCGGAAATAAATGGATTGTTGTCTGTACTGGTTATGCCATAACTAAAGCTCTACCGACAGCCGACGCCCTCGAAATAGCTAGATTCCTGGTAGCGGAAATTCTGCTGAAGCATGGTGCCCCGAGGGTTCTAATCACTGATCATGGAAAAGTCTTCCAATCAAGGCTGGTATCCGAACTCATCCGTTGTTGCCAGGTAAAACACAACATGACGACCGCTTACCATCCGCAAACTAACGGACTGACCGAGAACTTTAACAAGACATTGACAGATATGATGTCTATGTATGTTGATGTCGAGCAAGGGACTGGGACTTAGTGTTGCTGTTTGTGACTTTCGCATATGATACCGCAAAGCAGGATGTTACGGGATTTACTCCGTTCTTCCTACTTCACGGACGGGAAGCCGAGACGACCATGGACACATTATTTCCGTAACAACCGGATGGTCAAACGGACGACTACCTTGGGCACTTAGTCACGGCGGCTGAAGAATCGAGACAATTAACTCGATTACGAACGTTGGTTGCGACACAGAAGGACCAAGGACGTTACGACGCCACGCATAGGACAGTATCCTATCAACCCGGAGATCTAGTATGGATCTTTACACCTATACGTAAAGTGGGCCTTTCCGAAAAGCTGCTGACATGTTATTTCGGCCCATATAAGATCGTCAAACGGCTATCTGACGTAACATACGAAATCGAAAATTTTGATCCTATGTCGAAGCGGAGAAAGGGCAGGGATACCGTTCACGTCCTCCGGATGAAACCCTATAGTGATCTCGACAATGAATACGTTGACACCACCTCTAACGATGATCCTCATCGACCAGACACCGAACCTGCCGAATCAGCGATACCCGAAAGAAAACCCTCGAAACCATCGGCAACAACATGTACCGGGCCTTTGACTCGATCTAGAACTAGGGCCAAACAAGCGCTGTCGTCTAAGGGAGGAATATAATGCCACATTTCGAAATGAAACCGTCGTGCGCCATGGCACAATGGATATAGTCGCAGGGTGCAAATGGGAAGGTCCTAGGTTTGAGCCTGCTTGAGGACAGAGTTGATTTATCGTTCTTTTATGTTCGCTTCCTTAAATATTCGAGAAAGCTCTACAATATGCAAATTTCCCCTAATGCAAATTTTCCCCCTAATAGCTGAATATTTCTAGAATGTTCTCTAACTCTTTAAAAGCTTGTGTTGGAACTGCAAGTGGGAGTTCTTCGACTGTGAGCCTGATGGCTTGTAGGTTTCTTGTTTAATAAAACGTTATTGCTTGTTTATCGGGGATTCCTTTAATCCACGCGACAATATTACATATGCTGTGGTAGGTGATACCATTTCAAAACGTTACGAAAGATGCTCAAAGTTTCCACCATTACAAGAGAAGCAAGCGTTATAGCGCCGGACCATAGATTGGCGGACACGTTCGGAAACACCTGGATTTGCTTGGATCTGGTTGCCTAATCCCCCCCCCCCCCGTTCTCCGGATTTAAGCAGCCTGGATTTCTTTTTGGGGTGCATTTAAAGGTGCTGTGTATGAAACACCTGTCGAGTCTTAAATGGATCTGGTAGCAAGAATTGTTTGCGCTGCTGCAGATATCCAAGCAAATCCAGGTATTTTCGAACGTGTCCGCCAATCCATGGTTCGTCGCTATAACTCTTGCATCTCTTGTAATGGTGGAAACTTTGAACATCTTTTGTAACCTTTTAAATGGTATCATCTACCACAGCATATGTAATATTTATGAGCAATAAATATTTCTGATAATCTCTGTCTTGTATTCCTTCATTTCTTGTACCTCTGATACCACTTTCCCATCACGTTTGCGACCATGGGTTGCTATGCAGTTTTTAATCCTTTTGACATGTCTTAGGTCATATCAAAAGGATGACCTAACACATTAACATTAGGCCTTACATATGACATACATAACATTAGGCATTAGGACATGTCTCCCCTTAAAATTTATCCAAATCCTTATGGGACACCCTGTATAGCCTTTAGTGGTTCCTGTTATGAGAGATTTCCGTGCTTGACCTACCCGATATTTTTGCAGCCACAGATTATCAAATGCATTCTTTTGAATTCTGTTTTCTGCTATTGAAAATAGCTCTTCAAATGCAGTGCGATGATTTAAAAAATCTTTTAATTTAGATTTAATTTTTTTCATCATTCAATTAATTTTTATAATTTAAATTAAATTAAATGAATTAAATTAAAAACTAGTTTTTACTCAAATTAATTTTTAATTTAATTAAATTTTGTTTTCAAATAAAAGGTTTTGTATCAGTACAAAATAACGTTTTAATATTCTGGAAAAAAAAGCAATTCCGGAGAAAAAATTAATAATTTAAAATTAAAAAAAATTAAAGTTTTTATTGACACGCATACCTATATATGCAGAATAAAAACATGATTAAAAAATTAGCATTAGCTCAATCTGCAATCAGCTAATGCATATGTGGGAAGTCAAAAATTTGCATTTGCTAAATCTGTGATCAGGAAAATACCGAGAGGAAAATTCCCCATTGATTAACATTGGCATTGAAGATCTGCGGTGTCAACTGGTGGGCTGTCTAATTTTTTTTCCTCTTTAATTTTTTCCATTGAAATTATAAACATTCCTAATTGATGCTTTTTTCATTGATAATATCCATGGACCACTTCTGAACAATTTTTTATAAATCTTACATCATAATGCACCTGCCGATCTTTGTTTACTCATAATTTTAAATAGCTAAACCATGGTACTGAGTAATGGGGAAAGAACAAATGGAATTTGTTTTGATGATGAGGGCCGGCAGTCACGCCGGCAGAATCCACTTACGGACCTGTTCACATACAATCCATCAGCGTCAGCGTTACTTGTATTGACACTTTTTAAACCAATCAAAGGCCTTAACAATTTCGTGGCTAATCCTTTGGAGGTTTGTAATTGGTTAAATATATTTCAATACGAGTAACGCTGACGCTGACCCCTACGAATAACCCCTAAGAGTTTAAAAAGCTACATCTAATCAGGTGTCTAAAAAGCACGCAAGCTTTGCGGCAAACTGATGGATAAATTTAAAACAAATGCATGTGACTAGTTGGCAGTCAAAGTATAATGTAGCTTTAAGTAAACAAAAATGCTTTCTTGTTAACTTTTGAACCGATTTTGAAATCCGATTTTGCTACCCCATTTCCAGGTTTATGGGGCATCTTGCACGCCGAAATTCATGACGTATACACATTACTTCAAATTAACTTATCACATGGTTTTATATCGAAATTAGTGGACTTTACGCGTTAATATGCATTGATTCACAGGTCACTAATAATGACTGTAAGAAGCAATTAAATCCAAAATAAGAGTTTTTTTCTGTCTTATCTCTAATGGGAGTGAAAAGTAATTATTATTGTTTTTATCTGGAATGTTATTTAATTTTACGCAATATAAAAATAAATTTAATCAATTATATAATTCTAATGCAATAAATTCTTACTAGACAGGCATTTTGAAGAAATGAATAACTTGGTAAATTTAGAAATTTTTTTTAATCCTTTTATCATAGATTACGATTCAGTTTCATGAGATAAAAAAAACCTGTTCATTAAATTGCACCACTGTTCTGTGCCATCAGTTACATTTGTTTTTATCGAGCCGAAATAATTTTTTTCATACTTATCACTATTAAGGAAATTGATGGCAGTGTAATATTCTGCGATAAGAGCTGTGTTTTGTTCATAAACGTTTCCTCCATCATTATCATTTTTATGGAAGTGATCTTAATCGAGAAATTATGATCGCAATATCAGTGTATCAGGTAGGTAATTAGAAACAAAAAAACCCCATCCTAACTGATAATTGCGATTGTTTCATCTTTTTTACGATGAAACGAAAATAATTTTCTCTCGCTTTCTTGTTAAAGTTGAGAACATTGACAGTAATGGGATTGAGGAAATTAAATTTAAGTTTTTTTAAAAATAGTACGATTTGGTTTTGGCAGTAAAGTAACATATGAATATGCAGTTGCATGTCGTACAACTGCCAAAAATGAATGACAGAAAAATTATTGAATAGAAAAAGTATTCGGTTTGTTTTGGTAGTTCGGCGAGGTGTTGCTTTACTTAGAAAAATTGCTGCCAGAACCTAGAAAAGTTGTAATATAGAAACATACACTTCTATTCTTACAAATTCTAATAGAACTATTTACTGTGAAATAAAAATTATGAATTTACTCAGTTCAGAACCAGATTAAAATCCAGAGCACACAATTCGTTATATGAAATGGCATTCTCTTTTTTTATATTCAGAAGCTAGAATATGGAGTTTTAGAATACAATGCCTGTTAATATATATCCCTCTAAGACCCACAGAAATATGTAAAAAATGCTTCTTCTATTACATTTATAACACAAATATATAACTCAGTTAGCCTAAAGCATTTCAAAAAGAACTGAAACTTAAGATATCAAATTGAAAGTTTACTTCTGAAAGCAAAGTATTAATTTATTCAGCTAGGGACCAGATTAAAGTAAATTGAGCATAAATCTTCATATAATATGATATTCTTACGTTTAGAAGCTAGAACATGAGGTTTTAGAACACAAAGCCAGGCATGTTAATTAATACCCCCCCCCTCAAAAAAACAAACAAACAAACAAACAAACAAACAAACAAACTAAAAACCATACAATCACCATAGGAATAGGCAAAAGAAGCCAACATCATATAATATAATTCTCTGTCAAGGCTTCTATGATAAATCCATTTAAAAGTTAATGAAATTAATAAACAAAACTAGCAATTTTGATTCTATCATGGCTACAGCAAAATAAAGTGAAACATTCTGAAAAACATAAAAAATAATAAATTCTCGAATTACTGTCTTTTTAGCACATTTCTTGTTGTTGGTCTACTTAACAATAAGATATTTTGTAATCTGAAAAAAAAATTGCTCATCTAAAAAATAACGAATAAATATCTGATTCAAGCGCTCTTAAATTCGTCGATGCTCTCTCAAGTGAAAAGTTTTGCTCATCCAACAAAATTTCGCTAAATCAACTGTTTTTTCCCCTTCGCGGATACCCATATTTATTTTACGGACTAGTGAATGTTTTAAATGTGGAGAGTAAGGGAATTTTAGTAACATTTAAAAGCAATCAATTCAGGGCTTTAACTTCCTAAAGTTCGTATTATTCTAGCCATTTAAGTTTTCGGAAAATACGTTAAAGCATCATTCTCCCCCCCCCCCCCCCCGCGAACGGAATGTTTGAAACATTTATGTTTTAATTCAGAACTCTCCATTCATGGATAATATGAAAGTACACTGGTGAATTAAATTAACAGAATTTGCCTATTTTATCGAATTTCATGAAAAGAACTGAACTGAATGTAAAACCACTGCTTCTAGACAAAAATGCAAATCTTGTACTCCAAATTCGTAAGCATAAACGTGTGTGTAGGAGGAGCCAGTAGAGAAACAGGCTTTATAAGCGCGCGTAAGTTAAGACGCATTTCGTTCGCTAGCACATCTCGGCGAATTTCTTGGTGTTATTTTGCAGCAATCGGTTAATTTCAAATTGTAACAGTAAAAATGAGTAACCACCAACGTTTAGATGATGGAATGAGGTGGGGAATTGTGGGGAGGCTAGAAGCAGGCCAATCTCTAGTCCAAATTTGTAGAGAGTTCAATTTAACGCCCAGCGTCGTGTGTAACTTATGGAAACAGTTCCAGGATACCGGATCAATCGAGAGAAAGCCTAGGCAAGGTCGTCCAAGAGCCACGACGGCCAGAGAAGATCGTCATTTGTCAATTATAGCGAGGCGTAACAGGAGTGCTACAGCTTCTCAGCTCTCTCGTGACTTGTATGCAGCCACAGGAATCAGTGTATTAAGGGTGACTGTTTCCAAAAGACTTCATGAGAGAGGGTTGTTTGCAAGAAGACCTGCTGTTTGCATCCCGCTCACTTCTACGCACAGGATAATCCGTTTATCATGGTGCAGAGAGCATAGAGATTGGAGTATGGATCAATGGGCGACCGTTCTCTTCACTGATGAGTCCCGGTTCAGCCTAAACACCGATTCTCACCGTACGTTCATATGGAGAGAACCAGGGACCCGCTACCTACCCTCCAATGTCCGCGAAATCGACCATTATGGCGGAGGAGGTTTAATGGTCTGGGCAGGCAGCATGCCGGATGGCCGCACACCTCTCCATGTCTTTGGAAGAGGCACTGTGACTCGTGTGAGTTATAGGGATGAGGTCTTGGAGCCCTATGTTCGTCTTTTCAGGGGTGCAGTTGGCCCTGAGTTCATTTTAATGGACGATAATGCGACGCTACATAAAGCTCTTCTGGTCGACGAATTTCTAGAGTGAGGATATTCTCCGGATGGATTGGCCAGCCAGATCTCTAGACCTTAACCCTATAGAGCATGTCTAGGACGCTCTAGGGAGGGCAATTGCAACTCGCAACCCCCCCTCCGAGAACCATCCAGGGAATGAAAACAGCGTTCCTGAACGAGTGGGACCAATTGCCACAGGAATTGATAAACTACCTTCTTTCAAGTATGAAATCACGCTGCGAGACCTGTATATCTGTAAAAGGGGACCATACCCCCTATTAACCCATCTATTAACCCATTTTTTTTGTTTATTCTGCAACCGCTGTTTCATACCTTCCGACTCCAACGAGTGTTACGCACGATCATGCGTGTGTATTACAATTATTGAATGGTAATTTGTTTTGTATTGTATCAATGTATGTACATATCAAATTTCATTAAAATCGGTACAGTAGTTCTAGAGATAATCGACCAAGTCTGCAAATTCTCTTAATTTCTTACACCAGTGTAATACATAACGTTGAAAATTGCTGGAGTTTGAAGTAAAGTTGGATTTAAAAAAAATTAGCTTAATATCACATGTTACGGGGGAGTTACCCTTATGCTTACTCAACACCAATGGCGACGGAGAAGAAAATCATGTATCTTCGTTGTTGCGCATGCGTATTACAAATTTTCACTCCCGCGGTTCGTCTCCGTCTCTGCTCTCTGCGGTTTCAAGTCTTGGGAAAAGTTAAACTTTTGTCTCTGCCGCCATACTCGATAGCTAATCATAATAGAAAGAGAAGATTATGCGCATGCGCAATTAAATTGCCTCTTCTCCTCATCTCCTAGCGGTGTGAAGGCTTTTGTGACAACCATAGAGACAGGTGGCAAATGTGTCTGTCTTTCGTTGCCGTCGCCGTTGGTGTGGAGTAAGCATTAGTCTCAGAGGATTCGAAGACAATGTTGTCAATTAGAAAGTTGATTCGATGTTGCAAAATCGCTTTTAAATATCTACGGATGTCTTTTTGCATCAGAAACCCCTCAGATACAACTATTATTTTAACATTTAGTCAGGTACTGAAATTTAGTTTAAAATAGTAATAGTTTTTAACTGAAGATATCAGCGGTACTGTTGCTTTTGCTTCCCTATAAGTGTTGTTGTTCAAATAACTTTGGGAGAATTTAATTTTTATTTGGGAGCTTATCCCTTATCTTATGAAAAATAAACAACCGGAAACAGTAAAATGTGATTTTGCACTCTGGAAGCAAATTTACGTTTAAACGTTTCCGGAGAAACCTCTCCATTGCATAACTATAAGCTTCTAAATCGTAGGGTTCTGTGCATCAAGCCCCTAACATCTATGTACGTAACAAATATTACCAATAATGTGAAATATTTCATTTACATCCAAACAGCTAATTTTAGTGAATAAATAAAATTAATAGTTTTATTGTAATTAATATTATTGGAATTTCTGGTTGTAAAAAGAAAATGGGAATGCTAGACGAAGTGAAATACATAAGTATTGAAGATTTGCGATGCCCACTGGTGGGCCGCCTGAAGTATAAGTACATATAGGTAGGGTCTAGTTGTTACTGTAAAGCTCGGAACCTTTGTTTTATGAAGGATCAGCAGAGAGACCTTAAAGGAACTGAGTGTTTAAACAAAGAAGGAGATAGGCAAAGTTCAAAATTTTATATTTCATATTAAAACAAGTAAATTTAATTAAAAGGATCACAATGTTTTAAAAAAACACAAATGATTTAAATTTTGCCTTGTACAACGAAAACGCTTCTTTAGATTTCTAAATACGAGCTAAATAGTTGCAAATCTAACTTTGTACTTTTTTGAAATAAAAATGTTTATTTCAAGGAGGTTACATGTTTATTTCAAGGAGTTTTCTATTTTGAACTAAATTTCAGTACCTGACTAGATGTTAAAATAATAGTTGTATCTGAGGGGTTTCTGATGCAAAAAGACATATCCGTAGATATTTAAAAGCGATTTTGCAACATCGAATCAACTTTGTAACTGACTTAACATTGTCAATCTGATTTATATATGATATGCATTTTACACAGGAATTTCCATCAGAATTTTTAATAATATTTTTAACAAACTTGTTTGGAATAAGCATTTTCCCCATATTAACCCATCAGTACTTTCAGTAAACTTGTTTGGAATATTACCATCAGTTAATATGACTATTCAGAAATATTTTTATGTATTCTTTAAAAATTTTAAAAATGTAGTTATTATTTTTAAAAGTCTTGTACTTTCATAAAATAGAGTGATCCAGAAATTCAACTTTTTTATGATACATTGTTTTTTGAAAATCGCGAACATCTTTTTCTAAAAATTCATACTTTTATGAAATTTTCTTTTAGACTAAATGTTACGTATATTACGCTGCTATGCATTATTTTTTTTCTCAACAGCCTGCAGTGTCGTATGAAATTATGATTTGGCACAATCATAGTGTTTCTAGTTCTTTGAAAATTATTAATCTCTAAATTCTTTTTGAATGTCCCTCATGACTTGAATATTTAAATAATTTATAGTTGAATATCCAAACCCTCTTTTCGACTTGTAATGGGTTCAAATTACTTTAGAAATCTTTTGAATTCCGACGTTTGGAGTATGCTTAGAAAATAGTCCCCCTTTTACCAACTACCGTACATTTACCTGAATAAATAATTTCTAGACGACTTTTACCATTAAGTTCCCAATCGGACAAAATTTACGCTCAGTTAGAATTTCGAAGGCACCAAAAGCATCCTTCTTCGTAGGGCTTCACAAAAGCTTATATCATCGTAACTACATCTAATTACGACTACCTCCGATAACTGAACTTGATTTTTGCAATATCTTCAATAAACTAATGATGTAAGTTTCGTTTTACACTCTTTTTTTAAATATTTTCAACTCACAGTATATCGTTGAAATACTTCTTCTTCTTTGAGGTTGCTATCATTGTTGTTGGTTTAACCTTTTTAACCCTGGAACTCAAGCACCAAGTTGCTAATATTTTAACAACGACGATTTACATAAATAAGAATAGTACAGAATAAAACCCTCTTATTAATTAGAGAGCACGTATGTTTTACGAGTCGAATCTATTACCTGGTTTCGGAGCAAGGTGATTGGCTGGAGATATTCTGCTGCCAGATCCCAATTTGTTGTCGCTGTCCACCAAAAGATCTTCTGCCCGTAACGTTACGCCTACATAGGGAGCAAATAAATCGAAAATATAGAGCAATTCCCATTATTAAATTGAAAACAAATAAATTTTATTCATATTATTAGTGGTGAATTTTAAAATTCTTAATAAGGTTTACCCCTTTTACTAAATAACCGGCAGAAAATCAAGTGAATTAAGTCACACTGGAAATGTAAATTTTTCCTTTGAAAGAAAACTGTGTTTTTCTATTTTAAGCTCATACAGTTATGCCTTTTCAAAATAATTTAATAAAGCCTTTTCAAAATAGGACATAGGAAGAACAAACTAGTTTTCTTCACAGTTTGTGAAGATATTATCTTTCTACACATTCCAAATACTGCAGAAAACTAATAACAAGATATCGGTCAGAAATTCTTGAAGTAATTTTATACATTAGACATTTTTGTGCGTTTACTAACACACAGATACAAATACATCGACAAGTGCCTCCGCATTGGGGGGAAAAAAGATACATATACATATTTAAAAAAATACTTACGTACTAACAAACATTCATACATACATTCGTGCATACATACATATATACATACATACAAAAAGTGTGTGTCTGTGTGTGAAGGTATCATTTAATACCTTGTAACATCATCTTCAACTAATCTAGATTGAGGCTTCATTGACTATTCTTAGTAAAAAATTAACCCATTTCAACAAATTCATCTATTAAACAGAACATTTTAGGTTATAGTGATTAAATTCATTTGTAGAATTTAAACATACCATATTTTAGGAAAATTTTTGCATGAATGAGTGCATGAATCAAAAATGTTCAAGTTGAAAGAGAAAACAAAGTACGAAAATTACCTTGTCTGTACGTTGAAGCATCTTTTTCCTAAAACGAAGAAAATATAATGTTAATATAATTGTTAGGATTAAAAACAAAAATTCCCTTGCACGGATAATACTTTCACAAATGTATATAAAAGCTGCAATAAAGTGAATGATAGTTTAGGATAAATCTTGTATCTATGCTTATAAAAATACTAGGCAATGAATTGATTTTATTTAATATTTTGTAATGTTAGAATATTTACATCATTTAGTATATCTTTCACATAAGTTTTACACCATTTATTCTTGAAGAGGAAAACTAAAGAATGTTGACATAGTTTCTTTCATTCTTTTCCTACTTCTAATTTAAATTTTATTTAGATGCTTAACATATTGTTGACCGGTATCGAGAAAATGTGTTTTTACATGGAAATGTTGAAGACAATTTTGGATAAGGTAAAGTCATAGTGTAAAAAATTTTGATTCCTTTACTTAAAACATTCCTTTATTTGAAAACTACCTTTACTATGACCTGAAGGAGTTTCAGGTAAATCCTCACATTTTATCATCTAAACCAGTGGTCGTCAACCTTGTCCCTACCGCCCACTGGTGGGCGATTCAAGCTTTCATGGTGGGGGGGTGAGAGTTTTTGTCTCTTGCTACAAATTTTGCTCTTCCTCCATATATCCAATACATTGCTAACAACTTCGGGAGTCTGACTTTTTAAAAACATTATTTTGCTACTTACTTTTGAATTCCATCTCTAAACTTTGAATATACAGTCGAACCCCGTTACAACGAACTTCAAGGGACCAAAATGTTTTGTTCGCTTTATCCGGTGGTTCGCTATATCCGAACCGTTAAGAAAAATGAGTTCATAAAAAGTATAACTCATTAGTTGCAATGTGTATTCAATAATGATGTATTAAAAACTGATAAAATCTATTAAAAATTATCATTAATGAATTAAATCGACTAAAATCTATTACATTAAACTGACACAATACTAATTAAATTACGTACAATAAGAAAACGGCGGGACCAAAATTTTCGTTCGTTATATCCGTGAGTTCGTTATATACCGGGTTCGATTATATATATATATATATATACTGTATATATATATACTGTATATATATATATATATATATATATATATATATATATATATATATATATATCTTTATATATAAAAGGCAAAGTCTGTGTGTGTGTGACCGAGTTTTTGTCTGCTCGCGGCGCAGCGCAAAGACGGTAGGTCGGACAGTCTTGAGATTCGACACGAAGATGCCTCCCGAGGTCTCATTATGCACCTCGAAGCCCTTTTTTCGATTTTTTAATTAGATTTTCCGTAATTAAATATTTAGTCGCGATTTGGAGCTCCCGGACGAGTAAAAGCTCCGTAAATCCTAACGTATCCGTCCAAGAATTTTTTTTTTCGGACGAGCCTATACGGGAAAGATGACACTATACGGAAATCACAATTAAAATTGTCTGTCTTAATTTATCGATTAATTGTGATTTTTTTTCGATCGCCTGTACGCACCCGTTTTTCGGAAAAAAACGCGATTTTGTCCGTGACCCTTTTTTCCAAATTGTCGAATCGATACGTAAATGTCGTTACATTTTTACGAAATTTTTATCTCAGAGACCCTAGACATCACAGTTTCGAAAGCCAGAACCAAAATTAATTTCCAAATTGTAGTTATTTTTTAATAATTTATTTTATTATTCGGAAACTCTTGCGAGAAATCTCATTTTGGAGATTTCGTTCTTCATTTCCGGACGAAGGTAGCGGGTGAAAATAGGAGAAAAACCAGTTTTTCGACGTCATGCACGTGATGTGTTGGGGCGTTTGTTTTCTATGAATGATTGAGTGGTTAAAGGAAATCGATTACTATTGCAGTAATAATCGATTAAAAAATCACATTTAGTAATGCCGTAATTTTTTTGGCCAGCACTTAGTTAATATCATATAATTTGTGGTGTATTTGTGGAAAAAATCTATGAAGATTTCAAAGAATTTCAGCATGTGGAGGATGTGATATATTCGCTTACAAGTTAATCGATTACTATTTCAGTGATATTCGATTAGTAATCCTATGTCGAAAATTTTGCCAAAATGTGCCAGAAAGGATTAAATTTATATGGGTAAAATAATGTATCGTGGTGAGGAAAAGGATGACAGCGACGGCCATTAACAAAGGGTTAAGGCTACTAAAAAATTGGTAATTACATTACCCGAGCAACGCAGGGACGGGTACAGCTAGTATATATATATATATACTATCTACCAATAAGGATTTGGACACCCATGTAAAGGGCGATATTTGCGGTTCTGATATACGTCAGGCCTTTCGCCGTAAAGGCGGAGGGCGTAAAAATATCGCAGTAGGGGAGCATATGTAGTCCTGTGGCGGTATTAATGATGGGAACATGGGTGGATATTTTTTTCATCAGAAACTACCTGTAGATGAATAATTTCCACGGTGTCACTCTTTGGTGTGTGGCGTATAGCAGTAATGACGTCATCAAGATGGCCGCCATGGAGTTAAAAAAAGTCCACTTTATTTCGGTTATTTATCGGCCTATTTTTGTTTTGTAATACCTCATATTGAAGATAAATAAAATGTCTAGATGACAGATGCAGAATCAGGGACGACGAAGTCGTCACAGAGCACAAAAGGGAGAAAGCTCGTCCTGTGAAGAAGATGGTTGGCTCCAGTTGGGACCTGTGTGTGATTCTTAGGAAAGGGAGGAAGAGGCCCCCCCCCCCAGAAAAGTGCCCTGTAGCCTTTTTGCTGAAGTGACAATATTGTGTAGCTAATCATCATGGACAAATACAGAAGGTTGTTCGCATTTATGGAAACGATTTTGTAATTTATTTTCATATTTTGAATTTTGAGATAAAAATTTGGCAACTTCAGAATAATCGTCTGCTACTGTTTTGTTTTTGTTGGAATGTAAAATAAAAGAATTATTTTGAACCGGTAAATGAGAAGCCTTGGTATATGACATCACGGTTGCAAGCGCCAATAGAAAAAAATATATGCAGATTTTCTCGACGGTGGCGTCAAGCTCGAAAACCATCAGGAGAGATTTTGAAACGTGTAGATAAGTATTCAACGGACACTTCTTGAAGTATACTCGTGGACGAGGGAGCAAATAATGAGCTCCCCAGCCAAAGTCACGAGTTTAATGCGCATAACGAGATCTAACGCTTATTACCTTCCATCGTTCAGTATTCGAGCTGAATCTCTTTCTTGGAAATGTAGAAACTCATTAAATTTAAATTACCTATGTACTATAAACATACGTAAAATATAAATTTAAGAACATATTTTTTTACAAACTATGTTATTGCGGCACCGCTAGGCGGTAAGGAAATTTTACCATCAACAAAGATTCAAAAGTGGGTGGTAGATATTAAAATGTTGACGACCCCTGATTTAAACTATGAACCTCAGCTCCCCTATAAAGAAAACGGATTTCAGAAAATTGAAATGTCGTACTTTATTTCAAAATTTCAGTCTTTGAACATAAAATTGCCGGCTAAAAATGTGTTAAGATATTTTTTTTACCCCTGCTGAGAAAATAATCTTGCAAATTCTTTATAAATTTTTATGCCTGGCGCATAAAAATTTATAAAGAATTTGCAAGATTACCATTCACAAAGATATGGTACAAATGTATCATTCGTCCTGCCGATTTATTTCTGTTTTATTGCTTTGGACATTACAATTGTAATCCCGAAAGCTTATGTTGTCCCCCTGGACATTATTTGTGTTAAGACCTTGAAAGTTCATGAACTAAAATATCTTTGCTGATACATTGTTTTCTATTGCTGTTTTCAATAAAAAAGGGGAACGGCATATTCCATAAAATAAAATCTCCACTAATATGAAGAGCTATTTCAAATAGTCTATCTGTAACATTTCCTAAAATGTGTGATCACGATCTGAACGGATGCTATTTACTGACCAAACGGCAGCGTTATGAAAGTTTCATTTCAGAATCAACTATTGTTGCTTCCTACCAACATTTAGTATTTATGTGTGGGGGAAAGAGACAACTTCAAATGCTGATAACAAGTAACTACTTGAAGGAAATCCAATAAGGGGTACACTTAAAGGAGCTACTATTGACTAAGTAAGTTATTCGCTCACCTCAATGTTAACCTGTGGAGAGAATTTGCCTACTATTTGCAGCTACATGAATTCTGATAATCCAATAAAAATGGTATTTTCAGATAGCCTGAACTTTTCTGCACCTTGCAACAGGGTTTTATAAATTTCGTCCACCAAAGGAATTAAGGAGCGTCTAAAACACGCTATAACAGATTTTTACCTCTAATAATTTAAAATTTAAAATACTATTTGCATTTAAAAAGACGGAAAAATGCCCAAAGGTGTAAAATTCCTTTCTATATTTCAGAGTACAATTTTAAATAAGAATTTTTTAAATCCAAGTCAGCAATCCTTTGGCACATTTTCTCTGTAGGATAACATTGATGTGAGCGAATCCAATAGGGTTAGTACACAGCAGCCTTAATGCACACTAGCAAATTCTGCATTTTCCTTTTCGTTATACCACTTTAACCTGACAAAATCTTATCTTCTGATATTTCTTATAACATATGCTTTAATTACGAAATAAAGGACTTACAGGATGTTCCTTGTCAAAAGACTAGGTTTTAGAAAAAGTTTTTCTAAGAAATGAGACAAAACCTTTAGATTTAGATAACAGGAAATTTAAGTCAATAGAATTTATATGCATTTACAGCAGTTACATGTTCATATAAAACTCATTTAAAATTCATTCACAGAATCTAAATCAAGGGTGTATTAAACTGGATAAAGGAACAATAAGCAGTGATAAGGAAATTAACTAGCCGCTCAAAAATATACAGAAATAGGTATCAAAATTTAACCAGTTAATATAGGCACAGTTTACAAAAATCGAAGGGTAGACAACAATATTTATGGGTACAATTTACCAGTTGGGAGTGGTTGAAGGCTAACAGTTTCTGTGTGAAGTGGTACCGATTTTGATATGCAGGGTAAGAATTGAAACCACTTTTAAAAGGTTCAGGGTTCAAAACGTGTTAGACGGAAACAAACACTTGAAAGAAGAAAATTCATTCTTAAAAACAGAGTCTACCTGTGAAACGTTGCATCAAGGAAAAGCTATGCAAAACTTTTGAAGCTTGTGAAAATCCTATAAAATTGTATAAGTATGATGCCATTGTAAGGCAAATATAACGTTTAATTAGTGGCTATAATATAATAGAGTTTTCCCATTCGCTAACAAAGGCTAGCGCGTAAGTCTTTGGAAATTGAGTCTGCGGGTTCGAATCCTGATGTAGGCATGGGCATTTAAAGCCGTATAAAGTTGGCTTTAAGCTGCAGGTCCAGGTAAATTCATTCAACTCTCAGTTTTCAAAAGATGACGATAGCACAATCAAGCAATCAACACATTTTATGACACTTGATTCTTAGAATATAGTTTCTATTCCCACAATCAGAAGAATTTTCCATTAATGAGAAATTCAATTTTGGGACGCATTCAGTATCTTTTATGTAAAAGAAAACCAAAACCTTTGCTCACCGATAAGAGAATTCTGCATTATGAAACACCAGTACTTTTGAAACTGTTTAGCTTCTTAAACAAGATTTTTTTTATCTAAAGTGAATCCCTTGCGTAAAATTTACTGAAGGGCGAAATTTCTTCAATGGATTGTCTTGCAGATTTACACGGAATGATTTCATAGAAAACCAAAAACTAAGCATATGCAACTTATTTTCAAGTTAAGAAATATAATCAGAAGATCTAGTCAGTTGTTACTTTTCCCTTTCTCAGCACATAAACTAATTTCAACCATTCCAAAGAAAATATTGCAATCCGAGCATCATGCATACTAAAACACCCTCGAGGGCTAAAACTCTTTGCGACGGAAAAACAAAAGCAGATTCGGAAACCACTCCTTTATGCATCTTACTTCTAAAACACTTTATTTTACGAAAAAATTAACTTTGATCCTACTGTAATATTTCTCATATTTGTAAGGTGTTGGAAAAATAATATATTTAACTTTCTAAAACCTCTGAAAATGTTAGAATACGAGCGTAAATAGGTAGGTTGCTTTCCTTTGGGATTATACATAAAATTCCGATGTTTAATACTTTATGTTGCAATTAAATGACTAGATTTTCTCCTCAATTCCCGTCTTTCCCTTTTAGAGTTGACTGGGATGAAAGGGAGTGAAAATTTCAGATTTTAGCTTTAATCCAGGTCTATTATGCAATCCTATTTCATATTATACCGATTTCTGATTTATGCTGCCCTCTGCAGATCGAACAACATTTTTTGGTGTTGGTAGACTATCCTGCAAGTAGTATTACGGAATAACGTATAAAAATACTATTTTAAAGGATTTATACATTTATGTGGAATGAAACCCATTTCTCGCCGTGTTAACTGTAGTACAGGATCCTAAAAGGATTCATAGACAAAGCAAAAACTCAGAAATTCATTTCTGATATGGAAAAATTTAATGATTTAATGACTTTAAATTTCCTTTTCAGCATATGGATGATACTTTCATACGATACTTCCTTCAAAACATACGATATCTAGATAAAAAGAAATGTCAAAACTTTCGTTCCCTACAATAGCATTTAACTTTACCCTATTATTGCTTTTGATACAGTAAATAAGACACATTTCTACTGTGGTAACATTCAAAAACTTGAATAGAAAATTATAATGCTCATTTTGAATTCAGGAAAGATACCTAAGTCTAAAATTACTATATGAAGCTTCAGATTATGTCTGAAAGGTCTGAAAATCGTTTGCTGCCTGAAATATTAATGCATTTTTATGATGATGTATGGAAAAGAGCCATTTTCCCTTGATAAATGGTTGATTTTCTCCATAAATTAGAATGCAGCCTTCTCTAAAAAAGTTTTCAGATAAGAAAAAAAAAGAAATAATGTATTTTTCTGATGATAAATGACTCCTTTGAGCCCGTTTTAAAGTGGATGTTTTGAAATTAATTGGAAATGTTAAAAAAATACCACGTAATAATAAAATGTGATTTTACTGCTATTAGGAAATCAATCGGGACAGTCCTATGCATAATTTTCCCCATGCGCAATATGTTATACAAAGTAACGGAATAAAAAACGCAAGGCATTAGACACCGCACTGCCATATTACGTACGATTCGTATCCCTCCAGCAAACACCCGATTATCATTTGTAGAATTATACGCGTATCATAAAAATTATATAAGAAATATTTGCAAATGACTCGCAAGAACGCCAACACAGCTTGTAAACAATCAATGTAAGAGACTTATTTCAGAAGAAAATTTGAAAATCTTTGAAGATTTTTATTATTTTATATCAACTCTATTTACATCTCTATTAGCTATTTATTGAAAACTTTTGTTCATTATTATGGTACATAGAATGCAGTTGTGTATGACAATGAACAACGAAATTCATCAAAATAAAATTCCAAAAACAAAACAAAACAATATTCTAAACAGTATTCTAGAGATAGTAAAAGAAATAACACTATCCAAACATCCAGAACTCTATGCTTGTGTAAATACGATATTTGATTCAAAATATAATTTATTTTTCCCGTTGTGTAGATTGAATTGATTTTTTGAAAGAAAAAAATTGATCTCTTTGTAATAAGCAGCGAGAAATATGAGACGCAAAATTAAAAAAATATATATACAGCTCTTTCACAGATTTGTTTGCACTAGGCGATGCTCGTAAGTAAACACGGTTAGAAAGAAGAGACTGTACCCAAAGATAATGACATTTATTTTCATAGTATAGCTACTGTGCGTGTTTTAGATGTGAGAAACGGAAGTAACTACTTCCCTTGTTATTATATAAACAGATAATAACTAATTAGACTAGAAACCTTTGATTGTTTTGTAAATGTAGTTTAGAGGATATTAAAAAAATATTTGAAAAGTACTGCCCTAAAATTAAATTCTCAATGAAGAAAAGAATTATTTTTGCACATTTTACTGACATTTTTCAATGGACTGAGCATCTTTGAAAGTGTTTCCAGTTTTTTGAAAATTTAATACCCAAAATTTTAAATTATAATATCTGGAGATTGTCTCAGTGAAATGTAAATATTTCTCTTGCTATTTATCATGAAGTTTTGTCTAGACAGAACAACAAAAAATTAAGTCTCCGTATGAATTTAAAAATTAAACTATGAAACTATCTTTTGTATTGAACTAAAAAAATACGGCTTCGCATATAATTCTTCTGCAGACTTTATGATATCTTTTGTAAATACATGACATACTATGAGTTATGTAAGTCCCTACCTTCGGTTATAACGCGACAAGTTATGAAATAAATACGACACATGTCAGACAGGCTGAAAATTTTCATTCATGTTACATAACAATCACTCTCCGAGACATAGCAATAGTGCTCTTCACAAGTTACACAATTACATTCTGTACTACTGCTTACTGATATTTCATAGGTATATCATGGTCACATAACTGAAGCACTTATGGTGTATGGCAGGTTTTAGCTAGTGAACAATTAAGATTGGTCATTAACGCATCTTAAGTGAAATCTAATAGTTCTGCTTATTATTATTTCATTACGTAAACATGCTCATGATGTAAAATAAAGAGAATGATGAAGATATATATGACAAATGAGACATAATACCTGAGAATCTGGAGATCTCCTTTGGCGACCAATCGACCGCCTGCGTTCTTGAGATCTGGAAGAAAAAAAAAGATCTTACGAATTTTGCATTTCAATAAAATTAATACCTTAAATTAAAGAATTATAGTTATCATTCTAGCCTAACATCTGAATTAAAGATTAAGAGTTATAACCGAATTATGCTCTCTGATCACCGAGATCGATATTTTAGCTTTGAAACATGCTTATATATATATATATATATATATATATATATATATATATATATATATATATATATATATATATATATATATATATATATATATGAAACGAATTTCAAACCTTTCCCTTCATTAACTTTGTCTTATCGCAACAGAACATTATCCCTCATTTAAATTTGACCTAGGAATAACCATATTAATCTATCAGATCTTCCCTGAAGTCCATGTGCGAACAGAAAGCTTATATAAGAAGGTTTTTCTAGAAGCTCTGGCGTGATCTCATCCGATGCGGAGTGATGAGATCAGGTGTCACGTTTTAACCAATTAAAAGTTCAGCGCGCCTGTACTCAAGGGCGTTAAACTAGAGTTTCGCGCGTCTTCTGTGTCTGATCTCCATCCTTGCAACATGTAGTTTTTCCGATGTGGGGTTTTTGGCCCTTTGTCCGTAACGCTCCGGACAAATTTAGTCCGACATATAAATTGTCAAGTAGGAAGTATGAAGTAATAAATATTTGAAAATGTGACCGAACTTTCGCCTCTTCTTTTTTGCTGGTGGATTTAAAAGTTTTTTTTCTTCGTGCCAGCCACTTGTTTACTGATGTCAACCACGATCACACACCGGCCATTTGCATCGCCCGCGACAGTTTTTATGACAGTATAATACTACCTGTCCTCCGACATCTATCCTTTGGATTTATTACATAATATATATATATATATATATATATATATATATATATATATATATATATATATATACATATATATATATATACACACAGGTGGTGATCAAAATAATGGAAACTCATATCAATATTAGTAGTGTTTGTGAAAGTGCTTCGTATTCCTTAAAAAACAAGTCTAGGGACCAGTATTTTTTATAGAATATAGTGTATAGATTATTCTACTCTAAGGTAGCAGTAATGAAACTATGGGCATCAGGCTCTTTGGGGAATAGCGTAAGATGTCAAACCTTGTAGACCGTGCAAAGAGGGCAAATTGTTGAAGCGCGTCTAATTGGAATATCTGTTACAATATCCCCTTGGTTTTCGGTGTTTACCGACCTATGATATCTGAAGTTATGACGGCATACAGAGTGCACTGGAAGACATCCTCTGTGAAACATAATAGTAGATAAAAGGGGAAGCCAAGAGAAAGATACTGACGGGTGTTGAAGTGGATTGTGATATCCAAAAAGAAGACAACTGGAGCCAAAGTGACCGTAGAGCTCCATCTCAATCTCCAGGCTCCAGTATCAGTCATTACAGGTAAGAGAAAACTTCACAAACAAAACATTTACAGTAGAGTAGTAATTCCCAAGCCACCTGTAACAGATGTGAATACAAAACGTCCTCTACAGTGGTGCCACGAGCCCAAATCCTGGTCGAGTGATACGTCGAAATATGACATTTGGTTAGACGAATCATTGTTCACTTTGCTCCCCGCAACAGGACATGCGTATGTCTGAAGAACACCTACACGAGCGTATGATCATGCTTGTCTCACGAAAGCTGTCAAACATGAAGGGAAATAACTCATGGTTTCGTCGGCCATCTCATGGTTTTCAAAAGGGATTTATTGTAACCCTGGAAGAGAGATTGACTTTGAAGAACTGTGTCGAACTTTTAGCCGACCAGATCCATGCTATGGTGCCAAAATTGTTTCCTGCAGGAGATGGCGTTCTACACGATGATAATGCTCCGATCCATACAGCCAGACGTGTCAGGTTGTGGTTTGAGGAACATAAAGAACAAGTCAAACACCTTATCTGGCCCGCACAGTACCTAAACCTCAATTTCATCTAACTGCTGTGGTCTGTTTTAGAGAATAGAGTCAGGAATCGATATCCACCAACAGCATCTCTACAGGAACATTGACGATTTATCCATAAAGAATAGTATAATATTCCCTTAACCACTATTCATAAATTGCAAAATTCAATTCTTTAGTGAATTCAGGTGGTATTAAATGCCATATTGTCCTATGCCATATTAATAAAGAATTTCATGTTATTCCTAGATGTTTCCATTGTTTTGTTAACCACCTGTATATATATATATATATATATATATATATATATATATATATATATATATATATATATATATATATATATATATATATATATATTGTATGTTGTATCTATCCTATGAATTAACGTATTTCTGGGAAGAATAAATCTTCATTAAAAAATTGCATATCGTTGGCCTAATTAACAAACCATGTTAGCATCTTTTTCAGCATGAGCACCAAACTGACCGAGAGCTACAGTTTAAAGCCGATTCCGAGTGGGAACAAACACTCATGCTTACAGCGGAATTAGAAACCGTAGACTTTGGATCCGAAGATGAATTAAAAACCGTTAAGAATGACGTCAGTAACGTTTATAGCTAAGAACGGCCATTATCAAGCGGCTAGTAAACGTAATGTGAGAGATGAGGCAATGGTGTTATTAATATAGGACCTCGATGACTAAATGACCGGGAACATCGGAATAAGGTCTGAGAAAGCAGTTTTATTAGGCGTGGTGGCCCAGTTGGCAAGAGCAGCGGTCCAGTGATCTGAACGTCATTTGTTCGATGCTAGTTGCTTTAAATCCACCGCCGTGTTCACTAATGGTGGCCGGGGCACGTAAAATAAGTTGTGGCTGCAGTGTTCTCAAATTTACCTCTGCAGGTGCGGGGTCAAGTGTTCCGGTCTCGTAACCTGACTCGGTTCAAAATTACAGGACCGGTCATTTAGTCAAGTCGGACTTCGACTCTTGTGGTGCTAATCCAAACAAGAACCCCTCTCCCCTTTTCAGTCCAATATATATATATATATATATATATATATATATATGCGCATTCAATTAAATTATCAAATGCTCGAAAGAAAGAGGAATAGAGGGATAATAGCTAGAGATAATAGGATAGTTACTTTCTTAAACACAAACACAAACACACATTTAATACAATTTTTACTTCATTTTAAAACAGAACAATTAGATAAATTTCCCAATACAGTTGCTTTAAAAAAATGGTAGGATTGAAGAAATCGCTTACACGGGTTTCAGCCCGAAACCTAACTGTTTATACGTTTAAATTATTGCTTACCGAATACATTTGTCAACCAGAGAAATACTTATAATGGACTCGGTACAAAATGCTTAATCTTTGTTTCATAACAGGGGGTAGAAAATGTACTATGAAATAGTGCTTTCGATATTATGTGAATGAAAGGACGATTTATTTTTGCTCCTTCGCTCATGGAATCTGAGAAGCAAAAATAAAGATAATCTTTCGACATAATCTTTCTAACAATTATCAAAGATAAATTGATCATACACCTTAATTGCATCTCAATTGCGAAGAGTAAATTTGTATTGCTTATTAGCTGACCGATTTTCCTTGTATGCACTTGAGTGTAATGAATATATACGTAATATAGATGAGTATTCATTGGTAAAATTTTTTTTACTATAAATTAAATCGCTCTGTGTTTTATAATATTGTTTATTTATCCATAGAAATTTAGTTTAGCTCTATTTTTATTTATAAAGAAGTGATAGCAGCATATTTTCACACTTGACACTGCGGCGTTGAAATCTGCTTACACTTATTAATGGAAGCAGGAATAGCGTACAACATAACTTTTAAGGCATGATTTCGCCACTATGAACTGCACAGTCGTCTGAGAATTTTACATTAACACCCTCACTCTCTTTGAGTGTGGTAGGGACACATATTCCTCTAAAACCGAATTTCGAAAGCCCATTTATTAACTGATGATAAAAGGTCCCTAGTTATTAAAGAAACTTATTTTTAGCTTTAATTTTGACCGACAGAAATAAAATTAGTGTTACCTCAGAGAGAGAAAATAATTGTGACTTTCGATAATATAAATGCTCCACATATATAAACCAAAAATTATAATTTTACTTTAAGAAATGGAAAAATATACACAGAATCCATAAAATAACTGGAAATTGAAGCATTTGAGAACATGGTTTTATATGAGGTTAATTGTCTGTTATCTATAATTTTAATTCTAGGATATTTTCTTTTCTTGATATAACCCGTGGATTATCAGACCTCTCCATTAAACACTACTTTTTCCGAAGACGAGTGGGAATACATACTGATTTCAAAACTTTCAGGGTACAAGGATTTTTTAAAGGAGGAAAAATGCTTTCTGTTTGTGAAGTTGGCACATCTGTGAGAGATTGAGTCAATTGTGTAGGATCTCAGCCGGAACATCAACACAAATCTCGAAATAGTAGAGATAATTGATAGAGATAATTGATTATACATTCTAATTAAATGAGATTTATTGGAGGGAATTAAAGATACTTTAAATGGAAATCAACTAAGTGTCAAATGACTGATGGATAAATTGCATTTATCATGAAATTCTTAGGTTTAGTTTTGAGTATTGAGGCAGGCCCAGATTTCCGCCTGGGCAAGTGGGGCACTTGCCCAGGACCCCTAAAATTATGGGGCCCCCTAATTTATTATTAAGTTGTTCATATTTTTTAAAATTTCCTATACGTACGCAAATTAAAAACGGTTTCCGTATTTTCTATATTTCCTATTTCTATTTCACTATAGTGGGGCAGAGGGCACCCACTATAGTGAAAGCATACGTACATCCGTAAGCGTTTCTGTTTTTTTTTTGGGGGGGGGGGCGTTGTAATAACTCCAGACTGTGATCTATTTTGAATTTCAAAAGAAATTTCATGAATTTATTTATTAACATTAAAAAGTAAATTAATTAATTAGCACTTATTATTATTATTATTTTCAAATTTTTCACTTACTGGTCGGAAATTTTTTGAATTTCTGGTCCCAATTTATGGGGGGGCCTGGGTGAGTGTCCCACATGTTCATGTGGAAATCTGGTCCTGGGAGGAGCATGTCCCCCCCCCCCTTTGGATCTGTCCTTGGAGGGGGCCCCCAAAGTCTGCTTTGCCCAGGGCCCCATTGGGTCAAAGTCGGGTCCTTCAATGAGGTCATCTTTTCCAACATGAGCACCAAACTGACCGGGAACTACAGCTTAAAGCCGATTCCGAGTGGGAACAAACACTCATGCTTACAGCGGAATTCGAAACCAGAGACTCTGTAGTCTAAGATGAATAAAGTTGAGTAGGAAATACACTGCTGGCCACTGTAAATGCAACACCCTGAAGGAAACATGCAAATAACATGAAATTTACAACATGCATTAGCGGAGGTGAGATATGCAAATGATCAGAATTTCAGCGCAGACGCACATCACGCGCGCCTGTGGCGCCACTTCAAAGCGCTATTTAAGGCCTGGAGATTTCGACGATTTCAAGTTCGGCAATTGTGTTTTTCTTGTGGTTTACCCCAAGAACTCATCCAAAGTCACTTTGAATCAATGCCGAGGCGTGTGGCAGCGGGGATCTCCAACAATGGCGGCTACTCTGGCTACTGATTTTGGCAGTGAACCACACTTCACAGAAGTCTATAAATTTAATCATTTGATACTTGGTCAACATGTTATCTACAAAATAAGTTTTGTTATGATATCTCTTGTCTTTCTTGGTGTTGCAATTTGGGTGGCCAGCAGTGTATTTCCTAGAGAGACTGAATGTGTGTTTAAGTCGAAGAGTAACAGTGTACATTATTAGCGAAAATATGATTTAATTTTAGATTTGCTCCCATAATTTTTGTTCCGAACTTTCATCACCTAGTGAGTAGCTTCAATTTCAGATTTGGAATTTTAAACACTTAAAATAATTTTTTGTAGAACAGTTAGCCATTTTTTTTTATAAATGAAGCTGTAACTTATGAAGTAAAAGTAGGGTTCATAATGTCCATACACGTTTCAATATAATAAATAAGAATATTCATTTTTTAACCCTTCAGCAGGCGCGCCCGTGTACAAAATGCAACATTTTAGTAATTTTGAATGGTTTGTTTTTACATGTAGGGTTTGAATGTTCTAAGCAGTTTCTATTTATAGCTAAACCCTTTCTAATGCTGGTCTGATTTTCTGACACTTGTATTCCTTTCCATTCATTGTTAGTCGTGATTTAACCGTGATAAACCAGCGATTATACTGGATTACAATACGACAAAAAGCAGGAGTTGATGTAGTCGATCCAATGTGCAGCTATTACAGGGTATTCCACATATCACGAAGATGGACAATCTCATTATTTTTTAGGTTTTTGGACATAATAGGAATCCATTCGCAAGTTGTCCTCAGATCCCCAAAAAATTGGACAGTTTTGAAATATGGCGATTGTATCTGCATTCTTTGGCCTTTAATTATAAACATATTTCAATATTATCAACAATTTATATCTTGTCCTTAAACGCAGAATTATTATTTTCAATTTGAAAAAAAAGTTTCATACAAAAAAGAATAATCAAGGTTGAAAGAGACGTTGCACTTCGTGCCACGTGCGCCTGATGGTGTTCCAAAAATAAGCGCGCAAGCTGAAGGATTAATGTTAGCAAAGTACTCTATTGCTGTAACACCTATCCAAAAGTCAAAGAATGAAACACTTTCACATTATATCAAGGAGATTTATCTGTATGTCACACTTTCATGAACTTTGAAAAGGGAGATGAAAAATTGTTTTATTCTTGTCTTTAAAAATGCATTATCGTCAAATAAATATAAGCAACAAATTATTAATTCCCACCATACAATTCACAATTCCGAGATGAAAAGTTTACCTAATTAATAGGAAACCTCGCAAAATACCCGAGCCCCCCCCCTTCTTTTGAGAGACGTAAAGAAAGATAACTTGAAGATAAAAAGGTGGTTTGTTTGAGATGATTTTTAAAATTTATTTTGCCATCTGAATAGTTCGTTTTGAGAAGATACAATTGTGTTGAATACCAGGAGGAATTGAAGTTAACATACACAAACAGTTTTAAAAATGCATCACAGATTCGTGATCGTATCACAGAGCCTTTTTAAAAGTACTTCAGCAATGTAATTCTACCTGGACTTATTTTAAAGAATAGTAGATTAAAAATGCTTTAGAGAATTTTGTTTATTGTTATTTGAAAGTTTGAAAGAAAGGAAATGTTGCTTTTCCCTTTCAAGGTGTCAATCTTAAAACATGTTACTTGAGAAATAAAAAGAGATTTAAATCTTTTCGTGAGAATTTTATACCAAATGCGTTTGGACACCTGAATTGCTTCCCGAAAGAGATTATAATGGATTATACATTTGCATAAACGTTTTAAAAGAGATCTCTTTTCTAAAGTTTATACAGCATCTGTTAATTGCTATTTTCTCTCACGATTGTTTGGTAAATCATAATAACAGGCTCATATACAGTTAATCTTGTTGCAGTAAATTTACTATACATTTATTACAGCTGTTTTGTAAGCTTCTAAGTGCGTATATGTCTGAGATAAGAATTTTAAAACCAAGAGTTTCTATATATAAGCATTTTAAAATTGCTTAAAATTTTTCGATCTCATTATTTTTATTTTAGTACTACTCAGAAATCAAAGGACATTTATTACAGTGAAACAATACAAATCAGAAGTTATTCAATTTGGTCTAAGTTTGATCGGCATAGTTGTGCTGTTACACGTGTTTGTTACATCACCCCCTCATAATATAAATTTGCCCTATTTCTGATGTTACAATGTAGCATCTTGTAAAATTACTGTTTTAATAAATGTATCCCTTGTGACATTGTCTCAATTGCTACATGAAAGTTGTAATTATATAAGTATGTGATGCCCCATTCCTACCCTTCAACATGTCATCTATCGGCGAACTGTTAATCTGGGCGGTCTCATAAACTCTAGGATAAGAGGCCATAAAGTTCTTGTAATGTACGGTTCTGACGTTATAGAACGCATAAATCCCAGAGTGGTTCCAGGGCTTTTGAGATTTTTGACACTATAGTGACATTTCGATTCCCATAAACTTCAAACACTTACCAGTATTTCAAACGCCAGAGAAATTCCATTGAATTCGCCGACAGTATAAAAGAAGACCCCAATAGTCCAGACAAGAGATCTGTTTTTGAGTGCCAGAGAAACGGAGCTCTTTTGGTCAGACAGGCCTGTTAGGCCCGCGCTGTCGTTGAACCCGAAGCCATCCTGACTATCTAACTGTATATATTCTAACTCGCTGTACATACTTGCTTTAACTGTTGTAGATGTAGTATGTTTAACGTATCGTAGTAAAGTAATTGAAGCGAAATGCTAGGTCCAATAATCCAAACTGACTCTTAATACTTTATTATATTTAATTACAGAACAAACACAGAATACCTATATCGCAGCTCACTCAAGTGCATGCACTTTCTATCTGAGATGAAAACATTACGGGACATATTCGTATAAAATTTTTTTTACACCCAGACTTGCTGACGCATCAAGCTGGCGATTGCAATGTTTTTGGTAAGAGTTCGCTCATCAGGGGCATCTAGCACAGTCTTTAAATATTGTGACCTTCATATGCATATATATATATATATATATATATATATATATATATATATATATATATATATATATATATATATATATATATATATGTGTGTGTGTGTGTGTGATAATATTATTAATAAATTTTAATCGCCCTTATCTGAACTTTCTTTCTAAATGTGGTAATCTTCTGACACCTTGGTGAGATGCTCCGACTTTCCATATACTAACTCTCTCCGCCAATTCCTGGCAACCCCTTATTGACCTAATTCTATATTCGCGCGCAACGAGAGACGCGGGCTGGCTTCGATGCGAGTAACATGTTGTTTTCATGGAATAAACTTCAGTTGTTCTTTGTGAATTGGAATCGCATTTAATTTCCTCGATTGTGTTTCTTCAAGAGATGACCCAATTCGGGTCATTTCTTTCTCACACATACACATATATATACACACACACATACAATAAGATTATGAAATTTCAGAGATAAAAGATGTTGTAAGGTTCTACATGATTTTTTTAAGCAGTTTTTCGTTAAATTTGTTTTCGAATCACGGAAATTTTTGGCATCATGGTTTTCTAAACTTTGTGCATATTTAGTATTATGATTTATGACATATTTAGTATTATTGTTTATGGCAAACACAGAATAAGCGGTGTATGATAAAGCGGTAAATTAGAGAATCGAGAATTTTCCGTTTGCCTAGTTGTAGAGAGCTCTGATTGAAAGAGCTGAATAAACAGATGGGTATTCCAACAATTTTACCGGAATTAAATTTAAGGAAAATCGGCTATGCGATGTGCATGGAAGTAGGAATCAGAGGCAGCGTTCGAGTTGAGAGATTTCGAAGATAACGTCAGTTCCATTTAGTGGTGTGAACTAAGTATTTAATTCAAATAATGAACTGATGTTTTTGTTTATCCATCCATCAGTGTTATGGTCTCAGATAATTGAGAGGTAATAAATCATATTTTTCTGTATCAATTATAGTTTCATTTCTTCCTGCACGACCTTTGTAGCACCTAGTCATATAGCTAGGTTTAAAGTTTTCTTCGCAAAGGTCATCACTTTGGAGTTGCATAAAGCATTAAGATTGAAAGTTCCGTCACCCAGACATTGATAACTGGGTATGAGTAATAGAAACGAATCAAAAGATAAGTCAGGGTTACAAAAAAATTTTTTTTTTGGTGCTTAGGATTTTAGAACTGATTTTAGCTATATTTGGAGCGCTGAATCAAAATATGAAATCCATTTTTCTCTTATCAGTTCTACTTTTTTAGATACAGTAAAACCTCGTTTAACTAACCTCGTTCGACTAACAGAAACCATACGCAATCCGGACAATCGAAAATCCGGATAATCCGGGTAATATGAGTAATAAGCAATACAAAACCCTTAACTAAGAATACTTACTTTGTTTTGTAACAAAATTACATGGTATTGCTTACAAGACATTAAAATATATAAAAAAAATTCACATTATTTCTTAAGAAAGAGTTTGTAAGTCTAGTAAAACTTTCTAAAACTCAATAAAAAGCATTTATTTGGCGTACTTGTAGTTATGTTCTTGCTATCATAGTTAAAAAGTATTATCTAATGTGAACATTAAATAAAAATAATGTCTACAAATCTGTTCAGGATTATCCGGATAAATGAGAGCCGGAAAGTTTTTTTTTTTTGCTAATGTTCCTGGGGGATGACGACATTACACCCCTGTCCGGTGTACATATGAATACAAGGATATAGAAACATACAAATGACACAATCACAGAAGAATTTTATTCACAAACAATGACACCGGCGATGGACTATGGTTTGCAGATCCCCTTTCTAGACGGGACTCCATTTGCAGGCGGAAGACTGACCGGTTCCACAGAATACAGCCAAGTCTTATGCGGGAATCGAACCAGCACCCCTGGCGTGGCAGGCTGATGCCTTAACCACTTAGCCACTGGGCGACAAGTTTTATTGTACATCCACTTATCTTTCAAAGTTTTTTTTCTATTGAATACATTCAAGTATGGGTTATTTGTCCTCCTGGGAAAAACGGGTCTTCCTGAATATTTTCCAGATGATTGGCGCCTATTTATTGACAGTTCAAAGCGAAGTTTGAAATGTGTCCTTCTACATAATGGGAAAAAATATGGTTCTATACCAATTGCTCCCGCAACGAAAACGAAAGAAGAACATGACACCATAGCTTTGGTCTTGGAGAAGATAAAGTATCATGGACATCAATGGGTGATTTGTGTGGGCTTAAAAATGGTAAATTTTCTCCTTGGACAGCAAAGTGGCTACACCAAATATCATTGCATCGTGTGTCTCTGGGATAGCAGAGACAAAACACACCACTGGGGTAGAAAAGAGTGGCCTAAGAGAGAAAACATGGACGTTGGGGAAAAGAATGTCATTAATGACCCCTTCGTTGGACGAGAGAAAATCATCTTTCCTCCACTCCATATCAAGCTGGCCCTAATGAAGCAGTTTGTAAAGGCTCTTGATAAGAACGGATCATGCTTTGCATATATAGGGGGAAAATGCCTAAGTTGAGTAAGGAAAAAATTAATGCAGGAATATTTGACGGCCCACAAATAAAACAACTCATTTGGAATCTCGCCTTTGTAAATTCCATGAATGAGGTTGAGCGAAAAGCCTCAACTTCATTTGTTGCAGTTGTCGGAAAATTTCAGGGCAAATGCAAATCTGAAAACTATGTTGAACTGGTAAACAAGATGCTAAACAGTTTCAGATCCATTGGGTGTAACATGAGCATTAAGATGCACTATTTACACAGCTACTTAGACCATTTTCCAAAAAATTTAGGAGACACCAGTGAGGAACAATGTGAAAGATTTCACCAGGATATTAAAACTATAAAGGACCGCTACCAAGGAAGACAGGATACGCACATGATGGCAGATTACTGCTGGAGTTTGAAAAGGAACTGTTCCAAAATACATAGAAGAATGTCACGGTAAAGAAGTTTCCGAAGTGTTCAGTGACTAGTGGGTTTCATCGATGACTTTTTCCTCTTTCTTGATATTTGTAATTAGATAAGTATTGATGCAATATTCTCTGTGATTTTTATGTTCCTTTAAAATTTTTAAAAATTATATTAATAGTAAAAAATTCCGTGTTTAGTTTTTTAATTTGATCCATGGATTTAACTTAAAATAGTGTAACGCATATTTCACTAAAATGTTACATCTTAGAAATTTGAGCTCTTAGGCAAAAACTAATGCCATTTTTAAATTCATGGCATCAAATTCATATGAAATCAGTACCTCGCCACCAAAACCCCTGTTGCCCTGTGTAATGTGATAAAAAATAAAACAACAGATCCAGAAATGAACATTAAAGTATTAATTGCAGTATGGCGATAATAATATGAATCGCGCAGTAAAAACTTAGAAATGTGGAACTTACATTCAAGGCATAAAATTACGAAAGTATACTATGCAAGGTACATATAAACAAGAAGTTGTTTGAACTCCCATAAAATGATTTAAAAACGAATTACTTTAATATATCAAATAATTAAAGCGTTGCAACTGCCTTTGAAATAAAATTGAAAATATGTAAAATTTGTTCAATTGTGTGTATCTGTTGTTAATAGATAAAATATAAGATATCGATGTTAAAAGGAAAGCAAAATTTGAGACGCTAAAACCGTCCATCCATCCGTCCTTACGAGTTATAATTTTGGCAGCTTGCCAAACCCAGTCTGTATCGCTTCGACAAGCAGTAAATAGTTAAACAGAAAAGTACCAAAATGCGTTAAAATTTTGACATACATATATGTATATATATACATACGTACATATATATAGATACATATATACATAACACATACATACCTATACACATACAAAAGAGGTAAGCAGCGATAAGTAATCATACGTTAATAACCCGTGGTAGTTTCGTTAGAAGAGACTACATGATGTTTTTTTTTTGGATTGTCTTTGATATCAATAGAATATCTAACTTAGCGACAGCGAAAAGATAATATTAGTTTTTGAGCTTTCTTTGTTTTCCTCTTTACATTCAGTTTAACAGAAGCTATAACGGACTGTATATTGCTACTTAAACATTTAATAGTCATCATTTATTTCTATGAGCAAAATGATTGTGTTAAGTTTATGAAGGCCCCTCTCTCCTTTCCTGCCCTAGAATTAGCGAATAAAATGAGAAATTTAAGAGGTATATGAAATTTTATCCGATCAGCATCTCATTAAAGGGTTGATTGATTTTTCCTCGATGGCTACAAATTAATTTATGAGTTTAAGCTTTACGACTAACATACACACACATACACAAACAAACACACATATGCAATATTTATATTCAAACATACATTTGCTTTAATTTTGTTTTAGTCGTTACAATAGAATATGTGTATGTCGTATCTATCCTACGATTTAACGTATTTCTGGGAAGAATAAATCTCCATTAAAAATGGCATATCGTTGGCCTAATTAACAAACCACGTAACTCCAAAAAATACCATTTTGGGATTTTCATGCTATTACATTGGTTAATGGTCCATGTACAACTCTGTCGAACCTCATAATTCCAAAAAATTTAATTCATCCAAAAAAAGTGAAAAAAAAAATTCAGGTAGTCTCTTCTAACGAAACTACCGCGGGTTATTAACGCAGGATTACTTATCGTTGCTTACCTATTTTGTATGCATATATGTATATATGTATGTATGTGTTATGTATATATGTATATGTTACCGGCAAAGTATGAAACGCCGGCATTGTATATAATGCCGGACGTTTTTAGGCAAAGTATGAAATATGAGAATTATTACATACTTTCCCTAGGCATTGTATATAATACCTAGGCATTCTATAGAATGACAAATGCTATTTAGGCAAAGTTCAAAAAAGGATTCTGAAATGGCTATTATATAAATGGCGTGCATTCCTCAAAAATACAAATGTTATTCTGAAAAAAATGAGAGTGCCATTAAAAAAAAATATATTCAAAATACATAAAGAAAAATGAATATTGTAGAAAAGAAAATTTATGCCTTTCTTATTAAAGGAAACAAAATTTTTACATAAAAAAATAAGAAATTAAAATTAACCTACTTGTAGAAACATGGTAGGCTTGAATGACATTTGAATTACATTTCATCCCATTTTTCACGCAAAGATATTTCATATTTTGGCACTTACACATATATTTGACGAATCCTTGGTCGCTTCCACTAGACTGAACAATTGCAACTGACCGGAGAGGAATTTTGAGCTCAGGAATATCTTCAATTCTAAGCAAGTTCTTAGGGCATAAAGTGAATTGTGATCTCGCATATAGTTGTTTTAAAATTCCCCCAGAAGGTCCAAGTCGGTAGAAACCATCCTCTGCTACACTCATTACAACTGCCAATCACCTCGCCCCTTGTCGATGTCAGGAATAGGAACTCGCACAGTAGTTCCCAAAGAAGCAGTGGGAAAATTTTTTTTCCGAATTCAGTTTCTTTTTTTTGGCTTGTATTTCCAGACTGATTTTAGAATTTCTTTTACCTTCAATGGCATTTTCAGTTTTGAAACAAAGGGTGCACAAAATATCCATTTCATCATCTTTAATAGCATGGCCACAGAAGGTATGAATTTTTTGACGACACTTTTTGCATGCATCACTCGTTTCTTTTAAACACACACAACAGGTATCAGAAACGGAAATCTCTTCGGTAAGCATGTCTTCATCATGTTAGTTTAATCCACTACCGGACCGGCAGAATTGCGGTAGAGCGGCTGGTCAATAGTTTTTTGCCGATACGCGCAAGCGTGGGAGGCAGCGTAGTTTAGATTAATCCACTACCGACTATAATCTCATCCATGTTTTTTTTTTAAACGGGATCTTTTTCTTGCATAATCTGATTAGCTTCACATTTTCCCATTGTTTGGACGATTTATATTACTTTTTATAGCTGCTACTCTGTATTTGTCTTTTAAAACATCTTCGGGTAGAGAAGAAGTTGTAAGCCTTACTTTAGGTTTGCAGCCAAGGAGAGCTTCGTATGGTGTTCTTTTGATCCCAGAATAAGCTCTATTTTTCATAAATTGAACGAAACACAGTCCTTCACTCCAGCGGTCAGATTTGTTGTCCTACATCCAAGTACAGAGCACATTTTTGATATCTTTATTAGCTCTTTCGACATTACCTTGGCTTTGTGGCGAGGCCTCCCATGGACGATCTTCAGTGCTGGCCAAAACTCCTTCAAGATGGTCATCACATTATTGGCAAATTACCTACAATTGTCAGACTGTAATACAGATGGCGCTCCAAGCAACGAGAATATGTTCACTAGGTTGTAGGCTACTTCTTCAGCTCTCTTTGACGTTAGAGACTTGAGAATCACAAATTTTGTGAAATGATCTTGTACACCATTATAAATTTGTATTCTCTATCTGGCTGAGACTGAAAGTCAATAAGATCTACCTGATAAAGGGAATTAAATTCGGAAAAAATCACAGGTTTCACAACAAAGCCCTTTTTAATATCTTTCTGTTTTTTTCTGGCAAGGTTCACAAAGGTGGATGTTTAATATCATAACGTGTACCGTTTTTGTATTTGGTTGAAAGTTCTTTCAACATTCTATCACGTCCTCCGTGTCCAATAGCTAAATGAGCTTCATGAAGTACGAGAAATAACTCAGAGTCCGTGACGTAATACTGTATAGTACTGACGCCTTCTTTAACAGGATAAATGAGTTTACTTTTGGTTTCCACAATCATCACATCATAGCGATTCGGCAACCAATAGTTCCTGGGTTCCTTCCTAGTAGTCATTTTGATTTTTTGTACATCATTTATTAATTTCTGGTAAGTAGTTTTAGTTAAGAAAGAACTGTTTTTTGCTGCATTAATTCGAATTTTGGACAGTTCATCGTCGAATCGTTGTTTCATGTCTATAGACCATGACTTCTTCTCCAACACTACAGCATGCTCCTCCATTTTCATGCAGCACAGTAAACTAATATTTTGTTGAACAAAATTTAAGTAAAATTGCGTATTTTGACACTCCCGAACAAACCTCAAAGTGCATCTGACAAATTCTGAGCCTGAGGCGCACGTTAAAAGTCGAGTGCCTTGCCAAGTGATATTAGAAACGAATCGGAGATGTATTTCATACTTTGCCGGTTTCTCATTTGGTATTCTATAGAATGCCTAGGAAATTGTGTGAAATATGAATCGTTTCATACATTGCCGGCTAGTTTTAGGCATTATATACAATGCCTAGGTATTCTATAGAATGCCGCATTTCATACTTTGCCGGTAACATATATATATATATGTACGTATGTATATATATATATATATATATGTACGTATGTATATATATATATATATATATATATATATATATATATATGTCAAAATTTTGACGTATTTTGGTACTTTTCTGTTTAACTGTTTACTGCTTGCCCAAGCGATAGAGACTGGGTTTGGCGCGCTACCAAAGTTATAACTCGCAACGCAGGACATCTGAAATTTTGCTTTCCGGAGGACCGTTATGGAGGAACGTAATCCCACGTTAAAACAACACATACTGCGTAACTTCTTAACATAACAGTTGATAACCTTGTAACTCCACTTTAATTATGAAGATATTTAATTACATAACAATGTGGTCTATATATATCTCAGAACACTTTAACATTTATTACCATGTTTTTATTAACTTGATTTCTTGTTTGTGTGTGTGTTTGTTTGTCCAGTACATATCTTGCAATCGAGTTTTAACTAACTTTCCGACTTGCTAGACATTTGAAACTTTTAGAATAGCTCAGAACACGATGACAATGCATTTTTTAAAATACTTTTAGCCATCTTTAAGCAGATTTTTACCATGTTTTTATTATTTTCAGTTAATTTTATTTTGTAGACTGGTGTAGCCATCTGTCGGCCGGAACGGGAACGAAAAGTTAAACGAAAGTTAACTCCCAATTAACTTCATTTTCTTTCAAGTTGATTGGATAATTCATCAAAAATTTTTAAAAAAGTATTTATTAATACATAGAATTGTCAAATTTATATGATTCAACAGAAAATTTAAAAACATGGTATACAAAAAGTTCTTTTTATCTTGTAATTATTTTTAAGAATAAACGATAATAATTTATCTTTTCACTGTCAAATAAATCAGTTTTTTGTTCCTCCTGTAAAAAGTGGGAAATGTTAGTTTCGCGATTTGTTAATTAGGACAACGATATGTTTTATTTATTAGCTTACAAATCTAAAGAATATGTACATATTCGAAAGGAAACCCTTAATTATACATCTGTGCCATGAAATTCCTAGTTTATTGGAATTTTAACTGATTTATTCTGAAACTACGTCTTTATTCCCCCAAGGACATATTTTTTTAGCTGTGTGATAGGCCTTTAAACATCCAGTTTCTTTAAAATAGCTTAAAAATTCACAATAATCTTTCTAGAATTTTTTTTAGTTTGATTTCAGAATGTAATTGAATGCAATATCAAGGGATTTGAAACAAAACAAAACAAATTATGAAATATGTCGCCAGTTTCGTTTCAAAGTATTAAATTTATATCAGTACGTGCACGTTTTAACGAGATAAAGAGATAATAGTTTTTCTTTGAAGGTTTTTTCTACGTGCTTTAGGACAGTGGTTGCCAACCGGTGGTCCGCGAGAGCCTCTGTAGTGGTCCGGCACCACATATAAAGAAGTTTCCAAATAAACGGGAATTTTGAAAGCAATGTCCACTGAATGAGATGGGCCGAATATATCCGATGACTATCAGGTGCTGAATTAAAATTTCTTAAAAGTTTTACATAATTATTTTATTATCAGAATATGATACGTTAGAATGAGAGCACGTTAATCTTGTATCCCTTCTGACTGAGGGATATTCTATATCCCCATACCGCCCGGAAGGTCCCCCCTCAAGTCGGTGGGGGGTGGGTGGTCCACCCATGGTTCAATATCTGGCTTAGAGGTCCGCTGATTTCTACGTGTTGGGAACCACTGCTTTAGGGTCTAATTATTAACTATTCCATAGAATCAAATTGTAGTATGATGACAGATCTGTTTACATCGTCATTCATTTATTCATATTTAAGTTCTTGTTACGGATTTAAGTATTATTTTACGAAATACGATAGTTATTTGATAAAACTGTATGTAATCCATCCTGATAGCTTATGCAAAAATAAACATCTCCAGTCAACCCAGATGACATGCCTACATTTGCATGAGTGACCCGTCTTTCTAAGACGTGTTTCATGAAATTCATCGTAATCCAAGTTTGACACTACAAATCGTATTTGACGCTTTGTTCGTTCCGATCTGAGGATGTATAGATTGCAATTTGTCAGTCACGCGTAAAATATTATAGAAATTTCCCTTTTGGAAATTTGTCATCTTCACGGTACATATCGAACTGTGCAATTCTAGGGAAGAAAAATTATTTGGTGGGTTATGGATAATCTTGAAATGTTAATATTTTCTGACTCTCGCATATTTATTTCATTCGGCCATACTTATTTTGTAGCTACTGACTGAAATTTGTAAACGAAATAAACACTCCAAGTTTTTAGGAATAATTCAGTATTTTTTCTAGAAACGCAACAGCTTTTTCCCCGATAACGAAAGACATATTTTGTAAAGTTGTATATTTGACAAATTAATCTCACTTCCCTAATTTCTTGTCGATTCAAGAGTTCAGTACACATATGTGTACAATTTGTGAACGAAATAAACACTCCAAGTTATTAGGAATAATGCAGTATTTTTTCTAGAAAATGCAACAACTTTTTTCCCCCAATAGCGAAAAAGATATTTTGTAAGTTGTGTATTTCGCAAATTAGCCTCACTTCCCTGATTTCTTGTCGGTTCAAGAGTTCAGTACATATTTGTGTACGGAAAATCTATATAAAAAACAATAAATCAGTACCATTAGATCTCGTTACTGTTATTGATTTATTGAATATTTAAGAAAGAATTGAATTGATAGCAAAGTCATGCTCAAATCACGATCGTCTTTCAGAAAATGCAAACTGATTAATTCTAGAGAAACTCTCCGTGCTCTCCCCAAGGGATGAAATCTTTTACAGATTAAAAAAGGCGTTTAAAAATCTAGTTAACGTGAACAATTTAAAAATTCTCTCCTCATATCTCAACAGAATAATTTGAGAAGTTAATTCAGGAGAATAGCAAGGGAATACCAAAGGAACAAAGAATTAAAAATATATTTATCTCGGCAGAGTCATTTACAAAAGTACTTCGAGGAGCCCCAATTTTTGTGCGTGAGAATTTTAAAGAATTTATAATATCTTTCTTTGTGTGATAATAATCGTTGCGGCCTAATTTTCTCTCCTTTTTAAAAAGAATAAATCACTAGGGTAAAAGGAGATAAAAGCGTTTGGAGTTTTAATATGAATTTGCATGCTAATTTATTTTTTGAAATTCAGATTTAGTATGCTGCAGAGAATTGATTGCGAGTGTTATTTGCATACTTTCAAAAGAAATGTAACTCTCAAAAGAACTGCCTGTGAACGTTATGGAAATGGTTTTGGCTCATTTTCAATGGTGTTATTCGCTTATGTCTCCCATTCGCTTTGACAAAACACTTTAATATATATTTTCATTGTTTCTTCGAAAGTAATTTAGTATGTGTCATTGTTCTTTAACTGCATGTTTCGCATCTATATATAATGAATGGTGTACTTCCAAATGATAGTCTATATACGTAGCCAGTTTTTATATGAGAAAAGTATTTATTTGTTTTGTAGTGTATCGAGATGTTAGACGCTTGTAATGATTTTTTCTTTTGAACTTTGGCAAAGAATCGCGAGGAAAATCTGGCCAAATCTTTAAATTCCTCAGACAGGATTTGGGAAAAGCAATAAAATTGTAAACATCAGTTTCTAAAACGCTCTAATGTGGATTTAAGAAGCTTGAATGTCAACGGTTTTAAAAAGAACACTTATATAAGGGCAATATCACTGCATACACGACCAGTTTTGAGACTCTGTCCAATATTTTCACTACATAGTCATTTAATTATTTTAATTACTATATGGAAAGATGACTACTGACTACGACTAAGCTTTACACACAAAGTTTGGAGGAACCATTCTGATGCCAATAGTAACACAAGTTTCACTGTGATGACATTTCATAACGTTGGTTTTAGCGTTTTAAAAATAAAAATATTTATACTGTTTCTTCAATGAACTGGTATATTTCTCCAAACATTTATTGAAGAAACTTGAAACTTCATATATGTGACAATGTCTATCGATGAATATACCAATAGACTTTGACTGTTACATATTAAACTTTGAATCTTCTAAATTAAAATACTAGAAAACATTAGCATTTTGGTTGCTCATTTTAAGAGAAATCTGAACATATTTCTCTGTAAACCTGCATTCCAAAGCCCAGCTAGCTCTCTAAACCTACTTAGCCTTCACACCCATAATCCTACTCTATTACATGAGGTATTTCTGCAATGCAATTTGTGGGCACTTTTCGTATAATATTTTATTTCCTGCATACTACTATAGTTAGAAAAGAATCTACTAAACTACACTGTACGATTGAAGCTGTGAAACCTGGACTTATGGTTAATTTGGACTAAATGAAATGTAATTTCTAATGCTCCATATGCATAAAACTTCGTACGTAAAACAAAATACCTAGATTAACTTTTGGCAACTCAAAAAGGTGATTTCCTACAGACATAGACGTAGCGTCGGGGGGGGGAGGGTGAACGTGCCCCCCCCCCAATATAACTTGAAATAAATTAAAACGTTAGTAGAAGTTCAGTTAAAATCAGAAAATTGTAGAAAACTTTTAAGAAAGTTGGTTTTTTACCGCCCATTTAAACTGTGAAACTGAAGATTCCGATTATGTCTTTAGCCTTAACATAGTTTTTAACAATGATATGATCCATAACAAAAATTCGATGCTGTAATTTTTTTCTCATTTTATTTGTATTATGTTTATTTTCCTCATTGTATAACTTTTAAATACTACTCAAACATCAATTCTATTGTTATTCAATTTCAAAAAGGTATAACATTTCATATTTTAAGGACCGTACGGTAGTCAGTGTGCTGAGGAGGGCCCTAACTGAATTCAATTCGTGCCCCCCCCCCCCTCTCCCTCCAAAAAAAGAAGTTAGAAGCACGCTACGCTTATGCATACAGAAGAGTGCTTTCTATGTTTTGGGTTCATGTCCATGAGTTTTAGACATGCGACGTACCGGATGACCATAAATTAAACACCCCCTACTCCGACCTCTTTATATATGGAATTACTCAGTGTATAAGCTTCAAATCTTGTACACATACTATTCAAGACATGGGGAAACAGATTACATGAAAAAAAATTAGTTCCGGAAACTCCGATAGGTGGTGCTGTACGACTGGACATGACTGAAAAAACACAAAAACACATTTTAAACACATTTCATTTGAATGAATGAAACACTCATGTGGCATGAACCTTATTGACGTAGGGAATGCTGCTCAATATAGTTCCCTTCTTGAGGATGTAAAAACTGCAGTCTGTGGACAGCTTGTTCAACTGCGGATCGTAACTGGTCGACTGAAATGCTTCTCACACGCAGACCGGTATCTTCTTTCAAGTCTTCCACGGTAACCATATGTCCTCGATAAGCAAGAATTTTTAAGTGTCCCGATAGCCAAAAATCACACGGAGTAAGATCTGGTGAAGAAGGTGGCCAAGTTTTTGAAAACGCACGACTGATTATTCTGTCATTAGTGAAACGTTGCCGAAGAAACTCCTGTACACAGATTCCAATGTGTGGAGGCGCTCAATTTTGCATAAAAGTAATTGAGTAAAGCAATTGTTGCAAATGGGGTACAACAAAAGTTTCGAGCATCCTTTTGTACCTGTTGACCGTCACGGTGCATGCCTTAGGGAATTTGCGAGTAGCCTCTTCGAAAAAGAAAGACCCAAGAATGACTGTGAATGTACACCAGACTGTAACTTTCGGTGAGTGGAGTAGAATCTCTTGGAAGGTACAAGGATTTTCCGTGTCCCAAATGCGACAGTTATGGGTATTCACTGTTCCACTGAGGTGGAAATAGGGCCTCGTCGCTCCGCAGAATCTGCCACAAATTTCATTTCACATAAATTTTTTTACAAATTATTATTATTATTATTATCATTGTCTTGTTTTAATGTTTTCTATTATGCAGCGCGACCTATCGGAGTTTCTAGAACTAATTTTTTTTCGCGTAATCCGTTTTCCAATGTCTTGAATAGTATGTGTACAAAATTTGAAGCTTATACACTGAGTAGTTCAGTATTTGTATTAGAGTATTTGTATAGAGAGATCGGAGTAAGGATGTTTTAATTATGGTCACCCGGTATTTCGAAACTAGTTAGACTCACGTGACACGGCATAGTTCTTGGAATAAAATTTTCTGTTTATTTGAAATTATAATGTAATTTTATTTTGATTAAAATTAAAATTTAACTCTGAGACATTCTGAGTAGTTTTGAGACACATCAGTTTGGAAACATTCTGCAGGATGCGAGCATAGAATCACGGCTGCGTCTCGATGCATCAGCTCGGAAATCCGGCCGTTTTTAAAAGAAAATTAATGCCGTATAAAATTAGAATGGCGATATTTGAAAGTGACATAAAAATGCGTATTGTTCTTCAACGGATACGTTATTAAAGACTAGGTTCTTAACCTTTAGATATTCGATTCCCTGTTTAGAACGGGAAATTTCATACCCCTTTGTAAGAAAGGCCATTAAGGGGGTTGTATATATATATATTATATATACGACCCTGTATATATATATATATATATATATATATACAGGGCTCACATATTTTACTAAAAAAGTAGGTGAGTATATTGTGTTTTCTCAAATAAAGGTGCATGTATTTTTAGTACCGTGTTTTCCCACGTCACGTTACAGGGGAAAAAAACTCACAATTTAAAAAAAACCTTTTTATTATATATTAACAATTGATTCGGAAATTTCTTAAAATTTCGGCTAAGTTAAGCCAAGATAATACTTTTTAAAAAAGTTGGGAATATATATATATATATATATATATATATATATATATATATATATATATATATATATATATATTGGGAATATATATATATATATATTCCTTCTTGGGCATGTGTTCTTGGGATACATGCTATCCCAACCCGTAAGAAAAAGGTTAAATAGCATAGCCAAAAACAGGTTCTACCGGGGTGATAGAGATTCACTTGAAGAAGTTGCTGTTGTTTGCCAATGCGGGGCACTTGTCAATGAAGTCATTTGCATAGAATCTGCAATAATCGTTGGTTGCTTTTAATGGGGGCACCGTATAGGTAAACCACACCCACACCCCGAAGCCGCCTCAATTTTGACCGAACTCCCCCCCCCCCAGGGCCGACATCTGGGGGGATCGTACCTTCTTCCACCCTGTCTGACCTCGTAGAAGGACTTTCGGGCCTTCGAATTTAATATGCCTATATCCGGCCCATATATGCCCATAGACACGTAGGCATTTCATGACGTACCTCGGGATTTGAACTGAGCACCCTCAGATTCACGCCCGACGCTCTACCACTAAGCTACCTCGAGCCCGGTTCACTTACAGTCCCATATGTAAACCTTTCACCTTTACGCCAAGTTATCGAGCCAGCAAAAAATATAGAAAAAATGCGTAGACACTTTCCAACTGCTGTGTCAGTAAAAACGACTGTAAGACATTAATATTTCCGAGCATCCCTGAATTTAATATCACTCAGTGAGTCACGTAATACCGCTTCTTGGAAACATAAGATCATTGCAAAAATGCGTAAGCATCACTTTTGGCATCAACGGGACATTTCTCAAAAAATTCAAAAGAACATACAATTGCAAAGATACAAAGTTTGAAACTTTCAAAATATATTTTTCAAGCTGCCGGTGACATAAAGAAGCATTTAAAAAGCAATGGTGAGCAAATGCTGCTTTTTAGGAAAGCCGTGGGTGCTCGTGTTTTTTCAGTCACGGTTTCTCTTAACGTTCTCTCGTGGATTTACTATAGCATTACATTCTTCTATAGCGAATGTTTTTTTTAACATCACGAACAAAAAAACAGGAAATAAAAAATGCAATTTTCTTAAAAATGTTTCTCGCATTTAAGCTATAATATCCCTTTTAGGTTTTTATTTTGTATTTATAGTCAGAAATCCAGGATTGAAAATATGTAAAGATAAATGATCACAGAGAAAATACTGTTGTTCAGTTTTGGTATAGTATTATGTTAAATAATTTGAATTATATAAACGTTTTCTTTTCTTTTCTTGACGTTAGAGTCTATAAGATACATTCCGTGTTGTCTCAAATAATGTTACATTCTTTTCGGATTAAACAGAGAAGCAGGGAAGGGGGTACCAGGGTCTATTTGGGTCTTTAATATACAGGGTACGACAGAATGGACTTCCAACATTTCCGGAAGTAATAAAAAACGAACGAAACAGTTACCAGAAAAAGCTTTATATTTTCGAAAAGTAATGACAATCTAGTTTTTTTCCTCTTAAAAAAGACTAAAAACCCTCTCTAAACTCATGGCGCAACAGTCCGCTGTGAACCAAGGCCGGTGGTACCATCTCCGCTTTCTAGACCGTGGGCCCCTTCAGCGGGCCCTTCCGCTGAAATTAACCCTTCAGCGGGCGCGCTAATTTTTGGTACACCAGCAGGCGTGCGTTGCATAAAGTGCAACGTCTCTTTCAACCTTGATTATTCCTTTTGTAATAAACTTTCTTTTTTCAAATTGAAAATATTAATTCTCCGTTTTATGACAAGATATAAGATGTTGATAATATTGAGATATGTTTATAATTAAAGGCCAAAGAATGCAGATACAATCGCCTTATTTCAAAACTGTCTGGTTTAATGCATCTAAGGGCAACTTGCGAATCGATTCCTATTAGGTCCAAAACCCTAAAAAACAATGAGATTGTCCATATTTGTGATATGCGGAATACCGTGTAATACCGTGCACATTTGATTTACTACATGAACTCATAATTTTGTCGTATTGCAATCCAGTATAATCTCTGGTTTACCAAGGTTAAATCACGATTAACAATGAATGAAAGGGAATACAAGGGTCAGAATATCAGACCTGCATTAGAAAGAGTGTAGCTATAAATAGAAACTGCTTAGAAGATTCAAACCTTACTTGTAAAAACACACCATTCAAAATTACGAGAATGTTGCACTTTCTACACAGGCGCGCCCGCTGAAGGGTTATATGACATTCTTAACACGCTTGAGATTTCTTGATTATTTACACACACACACACACACACACACATATATATATATATATATATATATATATATATATATATATATATATATATATATATATATATATATATATATAACACGTAACACTCACAAACAACGCCACATATAACACCACGAACGAAATTATATAAAGCTAATTTAAATTGCTACTACACTTCTTAAACCACTTACGAGGCAGGCTCCACAAAACCTCATCTCTTCACCACTGCCTACGCAGAACTCTCTCTCAACCCTTTTTTTGCACTTTGAACTCTCCTACGTGTGTCAGATGACCTGCCGAAAAAGCCTTACGTAATATGAATGGCATCGCCTGACATCACATCCATTATGCCACACCATGTACTATCACAGTTAGATTAACAAAAATAAACTACTCTGCCTCCTCTTTCCAAAAAGTCATTGGAATTTACTTTCTTTATAAAATTTCATTTGAATCACTTTATAAGAAATTAAAGAGAAAAAATGCTTCATATATTTGTTCTCCAAATCACTTTAAAGATTTGTATACGATATTGTTTTAAAAATTTAAAATAATTTTATGAACCATTACCGTTCGAGATCTTTAAAAAGATCGGTCTTAAAAATCTTTTTTTTGGGGAATGACATAAAAAAAATTTTGAGGATTGGAATTCTGAGGCAGAGAGATGTGCCTCCCACACATACACACGCACGCAGTTACAGGAAGAAAAAAAAAGAGGACGCTAAAGATTTAGTTTTCAAATAAAACGCATGATACTGAAAAAAAATTCCTTTTCCCTTTTTTATTTTCTTTTCTCGTTAATGAAGTTTAAAAGTTTTTTTCCTTTCATTATTTTTCTTTCATCAAAAAAAATTAGCGAAAGGAAATCAGGAGGAAAATAAGAATCGATTTTAAATATTCCTGAAAATTTTTTATGTTTAACGTTTTGCGAAATTTTTCGATTTTACTTAAGACTCGCACTGCATTTAACAAGTGGTTAAATTTTACGTTTCAGATGAGGAAGTATTATCATAAAGAATAAATAAAGAAGCCCATCCTGGCGAATTAAAAAAAAAGATATTTCTATGTAGCTCTAAAGAGGAGAGTCTCACAGGCAAGAATTTTCCCAGAGGCACAGAGTTAGGGAGGTAGGTTCTCATCTCTGTGATTTAGTCTGTTATCTCTAGTGATACAACCGTCTTCTGAGTAAATATTGAAAAATATTTTGAGCGCTGATTATCAAAATAAACTTAAATGTGGAATATTAAAATGGAATAAAATTTATGAAAAGTTCTATCAGAGGGATCGAGTTTCCTGCCTAAAAGAACCAAAAGTGAAATGACAATAATATCACCATCTTTTATAGTCTATCTTTAATAGTCTATAGTCTATACCAAGGATTCCCAACAGGGTCCAGATGGACCCCTTTGGGGTAGATGGAAGTTTAAAAAGGGTCTATAGTATTCCAGGGGTCTATTGGGGGTCTATGATAAATTTTCTGTTTTAAAATTTAATTAATGTTTTAGGAATGTAATTATTAGAGAATAATATCCGTTTTAATATGTATAAATACAGATTTGCATAAGGCGGAGTGATCCATGCATCTAGAGTAGGATGTCATGACGTTTTTGTATATGCCTCGAATGCTGCCATCGGCTTTTATTTGTGTACCAACACTAGGCAGATTTGGGGAAATCCACTGGACCTTAAACAGCACATGGGTCCTCCTGATTCAACCATGAGAAGCAGTTTCGTTTTTTCTCTTGGCGATGTTTGTGCAATTACAATCTGTGTTCGTTCATACTTCTGAAATTAAAAATTAAAATAGTACAAAATAATAAAACATAAACCTAATAAACCAATTTTTCTAATTTTTTGTTCATATTCTTAGTCAAATTGATATCTTTAAGTGTATTGTGGGCAATTAATAATATTATAATTATATTGTATGCTGTATATTACAGAGAAAATGTGAATGAGGTCGAGGAAGAAAATCATTCTTTTAAAAGGGGTCGATGTAGGAAAAAGGTTGGGAACCCCTTGTCTATACCTTTAATAATCTTTTATAGTCTACCTTTATAGTCTGTCTTAAACGTCTATCTTTTACAGACGTTTAGAATTTATTTGCAACCGTTAAAAAAGATTTGCTTTTTATTGAAAATTCAATTTCTAAATCTATTTTTAATCCATTGAATCAAATGAGCTCCTATATCTGAAGATCTGTGCAAATGTCGTTTTGCTGAGTAACTGAATCTGAGAGTATTTGGAGGCAAAATACAGAATGAGAGAAATACCCGTACTGTTATGATGTTCCTTTTTCTAATGTCATTTGCTCATTTTCTGTATTTTGCACCTTTATGCCATGTCCTCCAACCATTAGAAAATTTAAAAAAAGTCTCAAGAAAAAGTCATTTTTAGTGAGATTTTTCATAAAAATCTTATTGTTAAACCCCGGTGTAATAGAATAGTTGGGTAATGTTGAAACTATTGTTTCAATTTAAGCAAATTGTTCTATCAATAGGCATCAAAGTGCAATATATGCATGCTTTTATCAGAATAATTACTTCCCCACTGAGTCTCAAAAATTGAGATAAAGCTTAGTGTTTTGGTATTTTAGATATATGATAGCTATTTATTATCTGCTTATGGTGTTATCATTAAAAGGTCTTCAAAATTTGAATGCATCTGATTTCATATATCACCCCCTGCATCAATTATACATTTAATAAGGGGACTCACGACCCTTAAGTCGAGGAAATAAGGCATATTTTCATACTCTTTGACTCTTTGTAACTATTCCAATTTACTCCCAATATTTCCAAACTTTTTGTATATGATAAATTGATATAATTATTTTAATAAACAAATTTTCAACTCTCAAAATAATTTAAACAATTTTTTTAAAAATGCTTTAGATATACCTTGTTTTTTAAGTATTTTTATTGTATACTGGCTTGCGCGCAGAACTATGAAATTAATTTTACACTTAAATGTATAATTCCTGTTTTATATTTAAAATAAATAATTCAAAATACAATTGAACATAAAACATTCAACATTAACATATTTTTTCAATTTTTTTAAAACTGCTCAAAATATACATAAAATTTCCTTAATTATTTTCATTATTTACCCCTGAAAAAATAACAAAATGTGCAGTGATTGCAATATTTCTAGTTCAGACGCAATAAAATAACATGATTATGCAGTGATAAAAATTTCATGGAATTATGTTTCTTAGTTTTTGAGATATCAGTTGCGGAATGATGCAAAATTACATTTTGAGAAAAATGAGTTTAAAATTTTTCTTACCATAAACTTCATCAGTAATTAAATATTTAGAATATCAAAAACTCCAGAACTAAGCGGAATATTTTCATACGGTTTGCTTTATTTTGTTCAGAAATGATGAGGCTTTAACATATATTTTTTAAAAAAAATCGAATGTTTTAAAGATTTAAGGGTAGTGAGTCCCCTTTTAAATACAAATGCATAAAATTCTGATCTAGCAAATTCATAGGAGGCATAAAATAGTTGCATCTTTTCGAAGTAGGTCTCATGCCATCTCATTTGCAATATATCCTATTTACGTAATAAAAAACTCCGAGTTGTCCGTAACTCAAAACAGAAGAAACAGGTTAACGGTATTTCGGGTTAACGATATTTCTACGAATACTGTTAACCTGAAATAAGTAAAAACAGAGTAAAAAAAACTTGACTAAAATCAGATATAAGAGTTACCGAATTATAGGTATTTTTAAGGTGCAGTTCATATTAAGTATCATTAGACGTCTTGTTTAGGGGGCACTTAATTTTTTGCTAACGTCCGATGAAAAGATGTCATCTATTGATTATCCCTCAGACAAAAATAATATTTTAAGCCTGGAAGATTTGGCAAGGAACCACCAACTTGGAATAAAAACATGAACAGTAGCCAATCGAAGAGTCGTATATTTATTTATAAACGCGAAAACAGATTTATCTCATGTTTATTTACGGCTGCACAAAACTGTTTTGTATTAAGAAAAATGATGCTTGTTTGGTATTGTGGTTCCAAATCGAAGAAGGAAAAAAAGATGGAAAGTGTTTGGGTATTTTTTAAACATGGCAAACCAAACAAAAATATTGTCATCAAAAGCTTTCTTTGTTAAGCGCAAATTCTTTCCTTAAGGCTGTTGTGTACTAACCCTATTGGATTCGCTTACCTCAATCTCTCTATATAAAACAGTTCGGTAACTGACTGACTCACTGGACTGATTGACTGGCTGACATACAACGCACAGACCAAACCGCTGGACCTAAAGGGCTGAAAACTTTCAGGGCGATTCTTCTTATAGTATAAGGGTGCACTAAGAAAGATTTTTGAAAAATTCTTCTTGGAATTTCTAAAAATTAAATTTTTAAGCTATTTTAGTAACTTTTTTTAAGTTTGCATTTAAAACGATAATTTGAGTGTTATAAAATTTATATCACGAGAAAGATCATAAAAATTCCTTTAAAGCGAAATCTTTTTCGAATCTTTACCTCCGTTTTCTGAGTTTTGGTGTATTTTTAAAGTTTAATTTTTAGAATTTAATTTATTAAATGCTGATCACGTGATTTCTTTTTCTGGTACTTTAAATAAATTTATGGTCACGTGCATAACAACTAAATAGACAAAAAATATATTTTTTCTTGCTAATGCGGCAGACGATTGGACATTATCCAAAAAAATATTAAAATACAGTGAAAGACATGTTCCTCAAACTGTACTATATTCTTTAGTATGTCCTAATAGATTTAACTTGAATATTTTCTTCTACATTATTTTGTCTATAAAATATCCCTTACGATTTTTTTATAAATATATCTTTGTTTTTTTACATCAGTTACTTTGTTTTGTATACATTTATCGTCGTATTTATTATAAATAAATAAATAAATAAATAAATAAATAAATAAATAAATATATATATATATATATATATATATATATATATATATATATATATATATATATATATATATATATATATATATATATATATATATATATATATATATATATATATATATATATATATATATATATATTTGGCATTAATTGCATACATTGACTGTTGTATTTAATTTGAATGTAAACTCCGTAGAGAAGCACGGGTATTCAGCTAGTGTTAATATATGGAGAAAATTTGTCCAAGAATTGCCGACTTGGATTGAAAGATTTTTTAAAAATTTTTTCTCCGTAATAGAGAAAGGAGTTTCACACCTTCGGGCATTTTTCGTTTAAAAAAATGCAAATAATATTTTAAAATTTAAATTATTCGGGAAAAAATCTGGTTTAGTGTGTTTTAAAAGCTGATAAAGTCCTTTGGTGGACGAAATTTATAAAATAAATCCTGTTGCAAGGAGCAGAAAAGTTCAGGCTATCTCAAAATACCATTTTTATTGGATTATCAGTATTTATGTAGCTGTAAATAGAAGACACATTTTCTCCCTAGGTTAACAATGAGGGGAGCGAACCAAGTAGGGTTAGTACACCGCAGCCTTAATGATTACGATTCATAAATAAACTCAAATCACGGAGAACAAGAATGAATTGAGAGACTTAAATAAACAATTTCAAGGTAATCCTTCGTTTTAGCGAATTAGAAGATCCCACGGGCTACAGGATTAGTAACACATTACTAATCTACATATCTACACATCCAAGCATTACATTAAACAATGGATGTCATCAAATTTAATACCAATAAGTAAGAGCCACAGATTAAAAAAAAAATAAGAATGTTTCTTCGAAGAATTATAAAAGTGCAATAAGAGGATTGAAACGGGTAATGAGATATTCAAATCTCCGTTCAAAAATGCATGTAAATAATACGCGAAAAATTAATTTAAACAAGCGTTAATAAGCAGCGTATTCTTATCCCATGAGCGGAAACATTTTTATTTAATTTTAGAATTTGAACATTACATACTGATATTTAAAGAGATTAGATAAATGAATTATTAATCATTTTCTATAAGCTGAGTTTTTTTTAAAAAAAATGTACGAAATGAGAATGAACTTTTTAAATATACAGCATGTCCGAGAAAGATCTTAATTTTTCTAAACATTAATAACAAAAATACGAACAGGTTGAATGAAATGCAGTTTGCGGAATAAAGAAATTTAACAGATTTTTTCTAGTAACAATACTTGATAGAATGTTTCCCGAACGATGGATTGGTCACGGAGGACCAATACCTTGGCCTCCGCGATCGTCCGACATAATTCCACTAGATTTCTTTTTGTGGGGGTTACGTTAAAAACATTGTTTATCGAACACCCGTTTCTGATATTTCCGTTTCAAAGGAAAGGATACAATTTGCAATCCCCACTATTACACTGCGAATTTAAAAAAAAAAAGAGAAATTCAGATAGTCCTTCTAACGAAACTACCGCGGGTTATTAACGTAATATTACTTATCGTTGTTTACCTCTTTTGTATGTATATATGTATGTATGTGTTATGTATATATGTATCTATATATGTACGTATGTATATATATACATATATGTATGTCAAAATTTTAACGCATTTTGGCACTTTTCTGTTTAACTGTCTACTGCTTGCCCAAGCGATACAGACTGGGTATGAAGGGCTGTCAAAATCATATCTCGCGACGCAGGACATCTGAAATTTTGCTTTCTGGAGGATTGATATGGAGGAACGTAATTCTACGTAAAAACACCAGGCGTTAAAATCGACCACAGACTCAACATTCTTCGTGCTCTAACGGAGCTCGCGTAGAGCTACATTGAAGGTACTGTAAAAAAACAACGGTTGGATTTCTTCATTCTTTCGCCGCAAACTGCATTTCATTTGACCTGTTCATATATTTGCTATTAATCTTTAGAAAAATAAAGATATTTGCCGAACACGCTGTTTATCATAGAAAACTCTATTTTATTTTAATACTTCATTTCTTCAGATAATTACACGCTTGGTCAGTAGTTAGAAAAAGGGACATTGATTCGATTCGTGCCTCGCCAATAATTTGACTTTAAAAGGGAAGCGTAAAAGATTAACCCTGCTGTGGGAACATCTGCCTGTCAGGCAGCTATGGTTTCTGTATTCAACGGATAGATTGATATAGATATTACATCTATATCTGCCTTCAAGGCAGATGTTCCCACTAAGCGGGAAAAGAATCATGTTGCCACCGAAGGGTTAAGGTCATTATTTACGTGATATTTGAATGTGAAACCTGTTATTTAGTCGGACAGACACGATCAGTTAAAATTATTATGAAACAGCTTAAAACTAAACATATTATATTGTACCAACTTCGTGGTACGGGGAAAATTAAAATCTACAAGTGAATTTCAAATACAACAGAAATAAATCATGTCAGTTACCACAAATTGAGAAACAGAGGAAATTTATATAAACAGCAGAACATAGATAACATAGAATCTTCTTTTACACAAGTAACAGCAGTAGAGGACAATATTACTGCAAATCTTCGCTGAAATTAACAATCCTCAGCACCTACACATTCCACTCTTACAGCAGGAATCTCAAGTTTTAGAACACATACAATAATACAATTATTATAGCACTTAATAGTAAACTTATACGACCTTTTTCACCAAAGATCCGTAGAACCCTATTCCAAGAAAATACCTCTCTCTACACCGAGAGAACTTGAACTTCCCAAGAAAACGCTCACCTAGCTCTTCAAGAACTACGCTTAAACTCAATTACTGTTCTAAAACCCTATTAATCTCGTACAACAAAAACCCGCGTTGCCACACTACACAACCAAACGATTTTCCAACAATCAACCTAATATCCAGATTTATCACTTACTCCTTGGTTTTAATTCCACAACTCCGGAAACATCGCACTTTGGCGATAAAACGCCAAATTGGCTCCCAAACATGTAACAATATTGTGAGTTGCGAATAGCCTGCAAGTACTGACAGCATCGAAATTCGCAAACCTTAGAATTCGTGAGACTTTGCAACAGCAGAAATTGACTCATTTTAAATGATTTTTTTAAAAAAGTTTTCCTCCACGACTGATAATGCATTTCCAAATAATGTATCGTTGTACGTTTAAAACGAATATCTTTTAAACAAGGTGAGATTGAAACTCCCGAAGAGAAAGAGCTTAGAATCATCGAACAGTTTTGAGCCAGAAAACATGAAAAATGCATTTAAGAATATGCTGAGTCTGGGTTAGGTGGAAAATCTCACAATGGCAGCAATCTCGCTCCCAGAGACAAAGCGTTGAAAAAAAATCGCGGTTTCTTTTAAAGCCACGAATGTCCCAAAGAATTGCCATCCGCCACTCAAAAAGGTGTTTACGATGCAGCAGTTAAAAAAACGTACGATACAACAAAAAGAGATATAAATAAAGTTGAAAAAAGGAATAAGCACTATCATCAATTTATGTTTGCTCGAAAGTAAAATTTAAAACAGCCCTCTAAGCGGCTTTTCTTTCTTGGTTTAATCAATACGACTCAAAAACGCCCCATTTTTTTGGCCAAGTTACTTTTTCTTTTAATCTATTAGAAAGAGAAATGATAAAGGTAGAATTTAATGGTCGATTATTATTATTATTTTTTTTTTCGTTTTTGGTATTTCCGCCGTCTTATCATCTAAATTTTTGCAAAATGAAAAAAAAGGTTTATTTATAAATATTCTGGAGCTTTTTCACTGTAAAAAATGTTTGAGGCACTTCATTTTATATCAGTGCAACCAAGTGTACGCTCCTATCCATTTGTAACTTTTTTTCCCGTTCGCGGTCGGAATTTTTCCCGGTGTAATCAGTGTTTGTGATGTATATAGGTCGATGTAATGGATTCGTCAATATCTCGAACAATCTGCCATCGCTTATCTTTATTTAACACACAGATCCAATAATGTTTGTATAAACATCCTATAAGTTGGGATGAAGATATATTAAGGCGACATTTATTTTCGTTCGTGATCTCATAAAATAGCATTATGAAAAAAGTAATTGTATAGAAAATTGTTATTAATGTGTTTTCTCTCATAGGAAGGTTTCCATAGAATTACTTATAACTGATGCATTGAAGGTGAATTTTTTTTAACACTTAAACGGAAGTCACAATTGAAACTAACACTTTTAGCTAAACCGTTCATTATGGGGAGGTTGTTATGAAATTATTTGCACTTTGCGTTCCCACTTACCTTTTCTAGTGATTAGTGACTTACAATTTCAAGAAACATACAAAAAAAAGATATTGCCTCATGAATTTATTTTTCAACATAGAAAGATTAAAAAACTTGATTAGAAATGGAGTTTTAAAGACATTAAACCTTCGCCGAAACATAACACTGTTTTTCGTTCATTTTTCCAGAATGACTTTAAAACTCCCAAAATTCGTAAATTTTAGATTTGACAGATACGAAGGAGTCATCTATGAATGAGTAAATGCAACTTATATTTCTATGTTAAGAACCTTGCATTAGGTGGGAGATCACCTTTGCCCTCGCACAAATACACTGATTTTACTACGAAGCTAAATGTGTTGTCAAACAGTTAATTTGTAATTAATTTAAACTAATTTTTTAGGGGGAAATATACAAAGCTTTATTTGAAAACAAAAGCAGAATTGTTGGGAGATTATTGGAAATTATTTTATGTAAAGCAAAATTGTTTTATAAATAATGAATCGTAGATCAATGCATTGCGCGCAGATTATTTAAAAACTATAAGAGAGTATATATTAAATTATTTGTATATATGCTATCCATAGGTTATAATTTAATCTACCCTTAAAATAATTACCCCATTTCACATAAAAAAATTATCAGGCAAATTTATTCTAATGTACAAGAAATATAAATTGTTTAAAAAAAATTGCTGTAAAAAAATTAGTAATATGTGCTTACCTAAATACAGTAGAAATTGTATAAACATACTGGATATACATGTATACAAAATTTTAGTAATTTGTAAGCATTAGTTTTGAAGAAATAGTGTGCACAAGTTTGAAAATAACAGTTTTTAGAAATTAGCCATTTAAAGTATCTATAAATTACTTTACTATTAGCTTTCTACATTTGACCATAAAATCGGTTCTAATTGTGGTATTCACTTCATTTTTTAAAGATTCCTTACATTCCGTTATGCAAAATTAAATCATAATGAAAAAATAGTTTTTGAAAGTTTTAAGGTAATCTCCTCCCTTAGTCGAAATACCTAACTTTGAGTAGGGGTACGTAAATTTCGCAAAAAAAAATAAAAATTACAATATAAAAAATTTTGCATTTATTTTCCCTCTCTCTCTCTCTCTCTCTCACACACACACACACACACACATATATATATATATATATATATATATATATAAATTCAAAATTTCGCACTTAAAAAAAATTTACAATTTTACGTACTTGGTTAGGTAAGTATCAATATTCTTAATTAAAAGCTAACTTTGTAGTAGTCTCCCCATTCGCTTCCTTAAGTCTAGCAATCAGTAATAAGCAAATTTCGAGATCGTGATCTCTCAGTTAAAGACCGTATATGGTCTTAGATAAGTAATTATGTTAATAAATTATTATACTATTATTACCTAATTTCGCTTAAAAAAACGTTTATCACCGAGTTTTTGCCTAAAAGTAGTAAAAAAAAAATTTTTTTACATTTATTCGCTCACATCGGCAAATTTCGCATCTATTTCGTAAATACGAAAATTACGTAGCCATAAGTATGAGCCAACCAGTGGGTATGAGAAAAAAATAGAGAACTAGAGGTGGACGTGTTGCCAAGTTTACGGCGTTTATTGGGCGATCGGAATAAGGGATTCCTTATTTTTTGGGGGTGCATGAAACAAGGAATTTTCCCTATTCACAAACTTTTTACTGTTTATAAAGAATATTGAACCGTAAGAATGTAAAAAAGATTAAGTAATCCTCATCGGCTCACTAATATTAGTTCTTTTGCCTACAGAAGCAAGAATCGAAATTACAACCTATGGAGTTCGAACTTCTTAACATCTAATCCAGGATATACGAGTTATATTCTTGTGCACTATCCCAGAAATTTATAAAACTAGCCGCTGCGCGACCAGCATGGTCGCTTTTAGTTTTACATTTTCTTTTGCAAAACACACTCAACTGAAAGTAACATATGCAAGGAACGTTACCATTATCTTTCATCATAAATATTCGTTGTCAAGGAGTATTCTCTATAAGGGTGATTCTAAAACATCGTTATGAAAAAATGGGAATTTCCATTATTTCAGAACAGAGTTAAAAATAAGACTGAGAAACCCAACACCAATGATTTTAGAAATTACATCCCTCTCTGTATGTACTACTTTTCAAAATTAAGATATCTATACTTTATCATTACAACAAATAAGAACTTGTAGGGGAAAAATATAAAATATAGTGTAGATTACACCACTCTCTGTATGTACTATTGTTCATAATTCAGATATCTACACTTAATCATATAAAATAATAAATTGTCGGGAAAATTTGTTCACTTATAAAATGGAGTAAAAATTCAGCAAGTACTGAAAAAAGTGTAGAAAACTGACTATTACTGGCAGTCGGTTGTTTTGCCGGCGACGGTTAAGCCTGATCTCGCGATCATTTATGCTCTCTCTTTCACGCCTCTCTCTTAATGAATTATTTATTCTTCGCTTTGTTTCTTGAGACTGTTCCCATTTTCACTTGATCGTGGAGCTCGCTTTCGAGCATTCCTGATTTCAGTGCGTAAATCCATGTTGACACGCATTTGAAAATTGCAGACGGCTGATAATGTTTACATCTGGTTGTTGCAGCCGTTGCCATTCAGAGTGTAGAAATATCGTCAATTTTTGTGCCGCATACCTACGCGTTTTATATATATATATATATATATATATATATATATATATATATATATATATATATATATAGTTATCTTGAAGGTGCTGACATGCCAACTAGTTCATTAAAAGGAAAGATAAAATTTCGATAGTACAAGATAAAACTATTTCGATAAAAGTATTAACAGACCAAAACTAAACGAGATATAAAAACAGAAGTTGTATGAAATAAACGAAAGAACGTTGGTGTCGATTAACTTATTGATAGAATTATTGCAAATAAATAACGATGTCAAATTTTTTATATAAAACTTATAATGAGCCATCTAGAGGTAAACAATTGCCGTACTAAATACATCAGCTTATTTCAGAAATTCTGTTTTATGGAGCGCATTTACGATGAAATGGATACGCAGGCTAATTAAATAAAGAATTTCGATACAGCTATAGGCAGTTTTTAGAAGCAAACGAAATTATCATTTGTGGAAATACTCACGGAGGGCATATGTCCGATAAACCGTTAGATGTCAATAGTTTCCAGGTAATTTCTAAGATCGACATATAGTTTTGCATACAGAACGGTAATGGAAAACTATTAATTGCATTTCAAGGTCTGCCAAATTCAACATAGTCGTTAAATCGGCCGTCTGAGTGCCAGCCAAATCTTTTCGGGTCATCACTAGTGGGTGTGTCAAAGGTTTGTATCTAAGCATTGAAACCAGCGATACTCAAGTTTTCTTTTACGTAGGATTACGTTCCTCCACAGCGGTCCTCCGGAAAGCAAAATTTCAGACGATATAACCGTCCGTCCGTATCTCGCGAGTTAAAATTATGGCAGCGCACCAAACACAGTCTGTATCGTTTGGACAAGCTGCAAATAGTTAAGCAAAAAAGTACCAAAATGCGTCAAAATTTTGACATGCATATATACATACAAAAGAGGTAAGCAACGATAAGTAATCCTACGTTAATAACCCGCGGTAGTTTCGTTAGAAGAGACTAACTGAATTTTTTTTTCCTTCTTGGGCAACATACATATATTTGCTACGTTACATCGGCAGTAAGACAGTTCACTATACCTCGTAATATAGTAATGTAAAAAAATAAACTCAAAACCTAAATGTAATCAAGCGTTTATATAAAAAATATAAGCACTTTGTAGCAAAACAGTTATTTATTTAACAATAGATATATGTTTGCATTATATGCAACAAGTGGTTTCATTCTCACTGACAAGTGCTCCTAGGTGAAGATAAAAACTACAATTATAAAAGTACAAAAAAGACCATTTTAATTTTTCAGGCAAAAAAAGTCATACAGCTTTGATATAATTACAGTTAAGAAAATTGTTATCACAATCTATGAATATGTAAAATTGCTGTTTTTAAGTAAGTTTCTATTTTATTATCTTTTCTGATGGTTTATTCGATGATTTCTGATAGTTTTAGGATCGATTCGCGACCCACCTGTAACCCTTCCGCGACCCACTAGTGGGTCGCTACCCACCGGTTGGGGACCGCTGGATTAGACCATTGAAATATGTAGAGAGATTCTCATATTCTAAATATCTCCCTCACATTCATCCCCTCTTCAATTTTTTCCCCGCAAGTTCTTGGGTTTCCTTTTCTACCCATGCAGGGTATTGGTCGAATATTATTTATATTTTTATCATATTTTAAAACGATAATAGTTACTTTCGTGTTTAGTATTTTTTTTTTTTTTGGCTCATTTATTTTGTAGAAGTCTGCCATTCTCTCTCTTTTCCGGGTCCACTGTACCGATAACATGCCATAAATCAAACTTCTGAACTGCGAAGCCAACATCCTTATAAATTCGCCCTTAATCTTTTCTGGCCTGAAAGGCACTTCATCTTTCTGAATATAACTCCTTCACCTAATCAGCTATTTTAACTGTGAATTTCTAAGTTTTTAAAAAAAATTTTGTACATTATAATAAGTAATTGTGTTTTATACAGTCAAATTTAACCGAACTAAAATGTTGCCACGTTTACCACTAAATTGTAAACAGCGTTAAGAATTCAACTCTAAGTTGATGATGCTAAGTTACTCTTAAATATTAAGTTCTTAAAGCTGCTGTGTACTGACCCTATTGGATTCTCTCACCTCAATGTTAACGTATGGAGAAAATGTGTCTACTATTGACAGCTCCATAAATGCTGATAATCCAATAAAAAGGGTATTTTCAGATAGCTTGAACTTTTCAGCTCCTTGCAACACGATTCATTTTAAAAATATCGCCCACCAAAAGAATTTATGAGCGTTCAAAGCACACTATACTAGATTTTTACCCCGAATAATTTAAATTAAAATATATTTGCATTTTTTTAAAACGAAAAATATCCCAAGGTGTAAAATTTCTTTCTATATAACGGAGTACAACTAAAAAAAATCTTTCAATCCAAGTCGGCAATCCTTGGACACATTTTCTCCCAGGTTAACATTGAGGTGAGCGAATCCAATAGGGTTAGTTCACAGCAGCCTTAACCCTTTAAGGGGCAACAACCTCCCCCATTTGAACGGTGCAGATTTTTTCCCGATTTTTTTTTAACCTAACGAATCTTGAAAAAATTTCCAATTAATGGTTGCAAAATTTTTTCACTTCTTTGAACTGATAACAGAGGCCAGTACTAACCATTTTTCTGCTCATTTAATTAGAATACATTGAATGCAAGTAAAAAATGACTAGATTTAGGCGTTTGCACTGTGCATACTGCGCCCCTAACTGCAGCTTTCAATATGGTCAATCCTTTAGTACATCAGAGATGACTATTCAATCCCTAGACATTCTTTACCCAAAAGGAGCATTTACGCTGTATGGAGCAAAAAGCTACAGATTCATAAAACCTCGCTACATAAATAAATCATCTAACGTACTTCTGTGGATCGTCGAAGAAAATTTAAAGAAGGTTCAATGTTTAGCCGTCCATCATTCATCAGCAAATGGGAGGGGAAAATGTAAAGCTGTCAGAGCAATCCATGAGATGGGCTAATCGTTTGTGGCACTTTTGGGCCTCAATGATGAGTAGCAGTTTCCAGGGTTTGATAAACAACCCATGTTTCAAAAAGCATATTTCAAAGTCTCCTTCGTTTGATTGCAACGTTCTCTCTTAGCTGGAAGTGTGCATGCGATGTTAAAAATGTATTTTACCGCAGATTAAAAATGAATTTAACGGTGTGCTTCTGTTTTCATTTTCTAGAACGACAATACTTCATATAATGTTGCGGAATTCTGATATAATGTCTGTATATAAAGAAGTTATAGGTAATTGAACTCGCCGGGCTCTTATCTACTTTTTGCAATTATGTGGTACCTTAGGGCTGCTGTGTACAAACCCTACTTGGATTCACTCACCTCATTATTAACCTATGGAGAAAATGTGTCTCCTATTTACAGTTTCATAAATGCAGATAATCCAATAAAAAGGGCATTTTCAGATAGCCTGAACTTTTCTGCACCTTACGACAGGATTCGATCCATTTTATAAATTTAATCCATGAAAGGAATTGATGAGCGTTCAAAACACACTATATCAAATTTTTTTCCAACTAATTTAATTTTAAAAATATTATTTGCGTTTTTTTAAACGAAAAATTCCCGAAGATGCAAAATTTCTTTCTCCATTACGGAGTACAATTTAAAATAAACAACTTTAAATCCAAGTCGACAATCCTTCGACACATTTTTTCCATAGAATGTGTCTTCGACACATTTCTCCATTTTCTCTCCGTACACTGAGGTGAGCGAATCCAATAAAGTTAGTACACACCAGTCTTAAGAATTTAAAAGCATTCTGTGATTCTATCTAAATGTGGAGATGTTAAAGACCATTCAACTTTGACGGGCTCTTATCCAAGACGCGGATAAAAGTCCTTATTATATTACACCTTCAGAAATAAAAATAAAAATTAATAAAAATAGAACCTGCAAACTCAGATTTTCAGAGAATTTTTTTTTTGCTCAAAGGGTTAAAAACCCTCAAAAATAAATTTCAAGGAAATATTTTGAAGACTACAATATGGTAGGGAAATACGCTGTCACAGAAGCGTGCCAAATTAGCCAGTTTCAAAAATAAAAAAATGTAAACTATTAAGAGAAAAAAGAACAAAAAACACTCGCTATAAAAATTAAATACATTTCCTCGAAATTTTTAGAAAAACAATCCCTGAACGCATGGTAAAAATGCAAATGGGGAACTTCATGGAGATGAATTACCATACGTTGCATATTATGACTGGCCACATACCTGGAGAAGAAAATAGAATTTTAGAGCAGAATACATACGTAACTCATGTATTTCCGTCACCGTATGGAGAAGAATGTCGTGCCAAAAGGCAGCACGCAAACGAATATGTAATGCCTTCAGTGTCGTAAGGATATACGATCCCATTTGTCAAAAATGGGGATATAGTGTCTATTTTGACCGTTTTTTATAAACGCAATTCATCCTGTGCCATAAGTTAATTTCTTTTTTTAACGGTAGGCACCGATTAATATCACTAATATATATAAATTAAAGACTATTCTATCTAACAAATGGAGTTTTCTGATCAGGAATTCAAAGGTGTCCTTAAAGCAGTTCCGATCGGAAATCGAACGTTTATTCTTTCCATTCGTACGTCAGATCTAACAAGGAAAAGGCACGAAATTTGAAATCGGCGTTTATCAGGTGTTTTGGGTTGTGAGAAATCTGATTATAAGGTGGTGCTTCAGTTGATGTAAATTCATTCACTCTATATGAAATATTCCGACTAATATTTATCTGATCTTAGATCGACAAATTCCTATTTTTGAAATTCATTTTTGAATAGGAGGATTTTTTAGGTTTTGTTTAGAGTGCTACGGCCATTTTTTTGCTACACGAGGGCTAATTAGACCGGGACTTACTGCTTAAAGCCTATTCCAAACGGCTACAAACAACCATGCCATGCTCAAATCCACAGATTCTGGTACCCAGCGCCCTAGCGATTGTTTTTTTGAGTGGTCATATTTTTCTATAAGAAGGCTAAACAGACAAAGAGCTTTATTTTAAGGAGTATTCCAAAAAGTTACAAACACCTACGCTTATTGCTGAAATGGAACCCACAGACTTTGGTACCAAAGATCAATCTCCTAACTATTCGGCCCTCACTCTCATATCTCGGAACTTGTGTTGGTGTATTCTTCGTTTCTCAAACACATAATGAGTTCCATCTGTATCACCGAAAGGGGCTATTCGTCAATGGTGTAACGTTTCGTGTCATTGAGTGGTGCTAGTTGAAGTTACATGATCAAAAGTTAATGAGTTTACTTACATTATGAAACACTATGCTTTTCTACATCTTCAGAGTTGTTCTCATACAAAACTATAAACACTCCATTAGGATCTCCGGTTTTGTTGTGCTTCAACGAAACACTTTTTTTTCTAGCCAGGCTTTAATTTTGAAAAGAGTGTTAACATCATGATCCAGTACTCATATCACTCACTCCTTTCAACTACGTCATATCTCAAACAAGATTTTTCAAGAGAGTGATTTGAAAGTTGAAAACTACATTGAAATGTATTAAAAATAAATTTTAAATCTGCTCTCTAGCGGCTAAATATTGAGCGGGGGGATATAACGATCTTGCAGGGATATACTACTCTTTCAGGGCATTCTGAAAACAAGCATAACTAAAAATCGCCGATTTTTGAGATAGGACGTTGTTGAAAGGAATGAGCGATTATGTGCGTTCTTTCGAAGTGCAATGCTGCCGATTTTTAAAGTAATAATCCCCTTTCTTCATGTAGGTAGTTCTTAAATATCTTTTTTGAGCTGAAGGAATATAAATTTCAGTATTTTCTGTTGAGTGAGAAATAAAAAGAAGTAGCGGAAATTTTTGCAGAACAGAGTATAGTATCTAATTTTTCTGCCACTTTGATACAAGCAGAAGATTCTTTCTGCGTCAAAGAATTTATCTGTAATCTATCGTGAATGATCGACGGGCAAGTGTTGTGTATCATTTTTATACGTAAGAAGTATTTGTAACCAGAGGAAAGAGGAAAGTGAGATCTTTTATTGGCTATAACAAATGACCCTTATTCAGTAGTTTTTTGTACTGAAATATTGGAATTGATGCACTAAACTGAAAAAAACACCTGTAAAATCCTATGGAATTATTTGGATCTCTGCATCCAGGATTTCTGAATATAGTGTTCAAAGGAAAAGTACATTCATTATAAATGAATCAAACGAAATTTCAAGAAAATGGGCACGTGTATCGGCAGGCAATTTTGGACCTCATCGATTCTCAATTTCATCGATTTGTCAAGGTACACAAATATTATATGAAGTTCTAAAGAAAATTTCAATGCAATGATGGATGTCCTATTTTTGAGGAAGGTTAAGATTTCAAAATCATCAATAGAAAGCAATTTTTCGTAAGTAATGAATAATAAAACAAAATCATTAATATCATCTTAAATAATGGATTCCAAACTTCAGTCAACACACACTTTATGTTAGGAAGATTGTAATGTTTATGGCAAATCTTATCAATATGAAAAATCTTTTCAATTGATCTCTAATTTTTTTTCTTTATGTCAACTTTTGACGCCTTTTACAAAGGACTCTCTATGATTTCAGGTCGATTGTTTGTTTCCTTGGTTGGTTTTGGAGAAATCTACGGTCAATTTTTGTTACGCAAGGGCAAAAGTGAATCTAGACTGACCCCCGACCTACAAGGTTAAGTGTAACGAAATTAAAAAGCATACTAGAAAAAAAGCACACATTGCTGCTTATTCCAACTCTAACATAGCAGGTGTTTAGACGGATTTATAAATTGTAGCTCTTCCACCGTCTGACATTACCATGCCCATAACAACTCCCAGTATGTTTGATTCATAAAATGCAGATGGTAACTGCTTCATTGTTGAACTTGTGCTCTTAAGGCTGTTGTGTACTAACCCTATTAGATTCGCTCACCTGAACGTTGACCTATGGAGGAAATTTGTCTACTATTTACAGCTACATAAATGTTGATAATCCAATAAAAATGGTATTTTCAGATAGCTCGTACTTTTCTGCACCTTGCAACAGGACTCATTTTATAAATTTCGTCCACCAAATGAATTGATGAGAGTTTAAAACACACTAGACCAGATTTTTTCCCGAAATCTGGTCTAGAAAAAATTAAATTTAAAAATATTATTTGCATTTTTTTTAATGAAAACGGCCCCAAGGTGTAAAACTTCTTTCTCTATTACAGAGTACAATTAAAAAAAAAAATCCCAGTCGGCAATCTTTGGATACATTTTCTCCATAGGTTAACATTGAGGTGAGCGAATCCATTAGGGTTAGTACACAGTAGCTTTAAAACTTACCTAGCCTTCCCAAGAATAGAGCCTTAGATCATCTGCATGTTAGGACCCAGCCACAACACTTTTACTATGCCATCATCACATACAAGGTTCCCACTTATATATGTTACACCCCCTTAACTTCTAAACGGTTACAACTTAGGTCATAAAGTTGGTGTCTAGGTATAGTAAAAAGGCTATGCGCTACTCGATGAGACAACTTACAACACCATCTGTCGGCAAATTTTGGAATTAGCGTTTTTATCTCAAAAACGGTACGAGATACAGGATAAAAGGTCAACTACAAAATTATTCAGCATCATCGATTTAGTAAGAAAAGACACCTTGAGCACATTAAAACTTAAAACAGAATGTAGAAAATAAACATTTGTTTGCTCCCGATTTCGAAAATTTCCATGTCATAAAGACTGGAAGAAAGGAACTGAGACACTTTCCTATCCTCAGGATCATTTATTTATGTTGCTGAAGACTAGATTTCTCGCTGCACATTGTGCAACATTCACTCTTTATGACATGACCAAACAAATGTTCCTTTTCTACATGCTGTTTTAAGCATTAACGTCTTTTCGAAAGGTGTCTTTTCTTACAAAATCGATGATGCTGAACAACTTTGTAGTTGACTTTTTTCCCGTATCTCATACCGTTTTTGAGATAAAAACACTAATTCCAAAATTTGCCTATTGATGGCGTTGTAAGTTGTGTCATCGAGTAGCGCATAGCCTTTTTACTATACCTAGACACCAACTTTATGGCCTAAGCTGTCACCGTTTAGAAGTTAAGGGGGGGGGTAACGGATATAGGGAGAACCCAGTATATTAATGAACCCTACAAATTAACGCGTGCTTGCAGAACTGTAGGTCGAAGTTGTTTTTGTTTCTATCTCTTGAACACATGAACACACCATAACTGAGGAACATATAAGCGCACCAGAAGTTTCTCATGCGGAACTAGTTTTCATTTTTAAAGGGAAAGTATTTTAGAAAGCACATTCATTAATGTTGAAAAGTCATAGAAAATGTAAATTACTACAATAAATATGAAATGAAAGCATGATTTAAAAAAATATATTCCGCTTGTTAGCAATGGAATTTGTTTTAATTATCTGCTGCTCTGGTACTTAAAAGGCATGAAATTTATAAATTCATTCTAAATGTTTAGCTAAAGTTTATATTACAGAAGATATTTGTTAAATTCTGTTTTCATTAAAAAAAGTTAGTAAAATTATTAAAAAAAATGTCTTTGTTATGTAATTTGCATCACTGTATAAAACTTTTCAATGGTGATAACGATTTATTAATGACAGGTTGTCAATAGATGATTCATGAAATACTGAGGGCAAGAAATTTCGCAACAGTATACACTATTAAAAAACAAATGATTAAAGTTTTAAGTACAGAGTGGTTTTTTTAAAACTGACACTACTCAGAGCCATCTGTAGCGTGATTTATCAGGCGGAATTCAACCAAAATTTATAGAGGGACTAAGGACGACACGACAAAGAGTTTCACGGAAAAAAAAATAGTTTCAAAAGTCGCCGATAGGGGACGATATGGCGCTGTTTTTGTGAGCGCATCCGAGAATTTGCGTAAACAGGTAAGTAAAACATCAAAATGCAAACTCATGACTATGTAGTTGACAACAGTGCCAGTATATTGGGCTATAAAGATTGGTGCGGAATCTGTTGCGCCTTCGCTGTACAAGAAAGGGTCATCAGTCACTTTTTTCCACGTGCATGGCCACGGGGTTAAAGCGACTCGTTCCCCGGTCCTAACCCACGTGACATTTTTCTGTGGGGTTATCAAAAGTCTAAGGTGTATCTTGGTAGAGTCTCGAACTTGGTGGCCCTAAAGGACAACATATCCAGGACTTTGATGGACATTCCTGGTGACATGTTACGCTTGGCCGTTGAGAACATAGTGTTCAGGATGCAATGTGTCGTCCACCAAGACTGTGGTCTCATTGAAGGAGGGAGAAGTGAATTTGCTGCATAAAGTGGTGTTGCAGTGAAATTTCTTTGTTATTCATTTGTCTGCAAACAACTTTTTCGATATTCATTCATTATCTTTATAGTCCGAAATACTGGCGCTGCTGTCGACTACATAGTCGTGAATTTGTATTTTGATATTTTACTTGCCTGTTATGCAAATTCTCGGGTGCGCCGACAACAAAAGCGCCATATCTTCCCCTATGGGTGACTTTTGGAACTAATTTTTTTTTCAGGAAACTCTTTCCCATGTCGTCCTTAGTCCCTATATCAATTTTTGTGGTATTCCGCCTGATAAATCGCACTACAGATGGCTCTGAGTAGTGGCAGTTTAAAAGAAATCACCTTGTACAGAGGCTGTTCACACATTTTTTAGACGATGTATATTGTATTCAAAAAGCTAAATTACATAAAATTCTTGTGTTTTAAATGTTCTATTTGACATCCCTTATTTTGAACTATCTTTCGACACCGCAATTTCCAGGATAATAATGCCTTTTGAAGTGTCAGAAGAGGTATTCTATCCCATTCCTCCTGAACAGCTTTCCAGAGTCCTGTAAGAGTTTTGGGACGACGTTTGGATAGTGCAGATTTTAAAAGTCCGAAAGCACAAAAATCCATAGGTGATACATCGGGAGATTTAGTAGGGATATCAGTGAAGGGTATGGCCTTGATACCAGTTTTTGTTCCATTTCTTTTAGGAAATTTACAATGGATTTTGATGTGCGACTGCTAGCTTTGACCTGATGGAGTCTCACAGATTGATGGCACTGTGGGTAAAGCGATGGTATTTCATTCAGAAAAATTGGCGATAAAATACACTCATGGACAAAAAAATTAGCGCAAAATAATTGCGGGATTGTAACGAAACTTGCAATGAAGGTACATGTCGGGGAGATATGCAAATGATTAGAAATGCAACGTGATGGCGCATTACGTATAGCCGGTAGAGGGCGTTGAACATCGTACTCTGCGGAGTATAAAACAGGTAACCAAAGCTTGTTTGAGTGTGCTGAATCATTTACAAAGGAAGAGCTGAGATAGACATGCCATTACGCCGTGTTCGAAGACAATATAAGCAGTTGTCGCAGTTTGAGAGGGGGGAAAATCGTCGGGATGATGGAAGCTGGGTGGTCAGCTAGGCGAGTAGCTCGTCAATTAGGCCGCTCTGATTGTGTTGTGAGGAGGTGTTGGGACCAGTGTATCCGAAAGATGTCATGTACACGAAGACCAGTCTCAGGAAGCCCTCAACAGACCAGTCGTCGAGAAGACCGCCACATCGTAAGAAATGCACGCGTACAGCCAACTGCTTCATCGGCCGCCATCCAGGCACAGGTAGCACCTTCACTAGGGGCCTCTGTGTCTTCTCGAACCATACGAAGGCGCCTGGTTGAAGGACAGTTGGTATCGCGGCGCACATTACGTGTGCTGCCCTTGACGCCCACCCATCGACGCCTCCGTTTGGAGTTTTGCCGCGCACGAGGAAACTGGACTGCAGCGGAATGGAACCAGGTCGTCTTTAGCGACGAATCCAGATTCAATCTCGGCAGTGATGACAATCGTGTTCGTGTGTGGAGAGCCCGTGGTGAACGCTTCAATCCTGCCTTTGCTGTACAGCGACACATCGCTCCCACAGCTGGCGTGATGGTATGGGGTGCTAAAATACACGGTCACCCCTAGTATTGTTCCGTGGCACCATGACAGCCCAGCGGTATGTTCATGAAATCTTGCAACCACATGTGTTGCCACTCATGCAACGGCTCCCAGGAGCCATTTTTCAACAAGACAATGCTCGGCCTCATACGGCAAGGGTGTCACAAGACTGTCTCCGCACTGTTACTACCCTTCCTTGGCCTGCCCGATCCCCAGATTTGTCTCCAATCGAGCATATCTGGGATCATTTGGGACGACGAGTTGGGCATCCCACGAGTTTGAACGAACTAGAGGCAAGGTTACAGCAAATATGGGATGAAATGTCTCAAGACATCATACAGAACTTGTATGACTCAATGCCCGATCGTATCGCCTCGTGCATTCGCGCTAGAGGGGGTCCAACGGAGTATTAACTCCTCCGTTCTTTTGCCTTTTTCTGTGAAATAAATTATCCTTTTTCTTTGATTTTCTTATCATTTACTTATATCAAAGTAGTCATTACGTATGTAAAATTTCGTTTCATTTTGACGACTCCTTCTTGGTGCGCTAATTTTTTTGTCCATGAGTGTATTCCTGATAGTATTTGGAGTTAATCTTGACATTTTTTTCCACTCTCTTTATTTTTAACTTGCCATTATAAGAAAAACCAGCAACAATCATAAATCCCTTAGAAAAACTTTCTTTCGATTCTTTGAACCATGTACTTAATTTTTTTTCTCCCCTTTTATGATAATAAATGGTTTTTTTTTGTTGCAATCATTTAAATACACCCATGATTCATCTATTGTGACAATTGTTTTCCATTTTTCTTTGGATAAGTGTTTCTCATATAGAATTCTGCAGCGTGTCCTGCGTTCAGCGATATGATTTGGAAGAATACGATGCACATTGCGTTTTTTCGCTTTCTTAAGATTTAAATCAACGTTTATTATTTTGTTTACAGTGGACACCGAGCATTTTAATGATTTTGCAACTGTCCTTTGACTAGGAGGATTTTCTTTTAACATTAAACAACGTACCTTTGCAATAGTCGAAGATGTCCGTTTTTTCCTTGGATACTTGTTTGGAATTTTTGTCTCACTTGAGGCTCCAATTTACGTTTTTTTCCTTTCTTGTTGACGATATTATCTATCGACGCTTTAGATATCACAAAACCATGACTCTCACATCGTTTTTGGATATCGGAGTATGCATATTTCTCTTCGGAAAAAGCATAAATGTAGCCTTCGAACCACTGTTTTGTTAAAAACGCCATTTTGTATAAAAACAAAACTTTCAAGTCGAAGACGATAATTTTGACTTTTAAAAACATAGTACAATTGCAATTATTTCTTTTGCAGCAAACGCTTTTTTATTACCGCTCACCAAAATCGTCTAAAAATGTGCGAACAGCCTCTGTATATAAAGAAGTATTTTAATACTTATTTAAGTATTTTATTATTTGAAAAAGTGACAGACACATCGCATAAAAAGCAAAAAGCTTGTTTTAGAATATATTTAAGATATAGCCTAATGATGTTTCTAGGTTATTTCCAGAAATAAATGAAAGCACCTTGTATTTTTCCCTTTTTTTCCAACGCTAGAGGGCAATTTAATCTCTTACAGACTGAGACAGATAATAAAAAAATAATATAAAATGCGTGGATAAATATACAGATGGAAAAAAAAATTCATAATCATATTTTGCATAAAGTAATTTTGCTTTTGGAATGACTAATTCTGCCAGATTTGCAGCTGTGTCTAACTGAAAAGTTTGCAATGAAGAAAAAAAGAGAGATTAAAATTGCAAAGATGAAGTAATATAAATAAGAATGGAGTGTGAATGCAAATTTCCACATATTTCTGGTGTCCAATAAATTGTCATAAATTTAAAGAGTGTTATTGGACGCTGACGAATGATATTTTTTTATAATTTAAGATGACATTTTTGGTTCCCAGGATGTACGTTAGTATTATAAATCTGTAGACTGCTACTTTGTGCTTATTTAAATATGTAAATGTGAGCTCGAGAATTCTTGTTCAACATTTTAAATTAAACTCAAATAAAAAATTCAAAAGTAAATACGTGTGGACGGAAGAATTTGAAAAATAAAATTCACGATTTACAGTTTTTTTCCCCTCTAGAAACTTTTTTCAGAGAGAGATTCCTTAATTATAAAAATGTTCTTCCGAGAGTGAACTACGAGCAAATTTTGTTTTTCTACAATTTCTCAAATCTGGTTGCAGAATGAAAAAAACAATGAAAATAGAGAAAAATTCTGCTCTATAAAATGCGGCCGTATCAAATAAACGGCAAATAAAAAAAATCTCAAGTATGGAAGTTGAGTATTAAATGGTGAATCGAGATATAAAAAGTTGTTTTGCGACGCTCATTTCTGTAAATTCTGTCTGTGCGCTGTCTATACCACTTAATACTCAAAATCTGTACTTGAGATTATTTTAGAATGACGAGTTACTTTATTTTAATTTTTTATAAGAGTCGAGAACTTCTAGATAATTCTAAATGAAAGACTTGGAAGTCTGCAAAGGCATTAGTTGAATGTGAGATGAAGATAAAAGTCGGCACGTTTAAAGAGTGCTATGGTTCTAAACTTGATTCACAAGAGGTAAACAAACCAAGATTTACTATTCAAAGCCGTTAGTAAATGGTTAGAGTCACCTACGTTTACAACCGTACACTGTAATAGAAAACTAGTATTATGCCCTCTCTTTACAGTGTTCACTGTTAAAACTTACTTTTATAGAAACCAAAACTGAAATGGTACCTACAACTTACAGCCAAGGCCACAAACACTCCCGCTTATCAGAGGATTTGATTCCATGGGCTCGGGTTTTGACTAGCGTCTAAGCTATTCGGCTAATCCCAAACCGGATAACAGCAAATGAAACTGACATTCATCTCTTTGTGTTACAGGATTTTGGGATGTTTATTTTTTCATTATTTAGGAAAAGTAATTTCGTGAACGCCTACGGTCTACATTTTTATAGAGATGGAATTTATTTGTTCTGTGTTCACTTAACAAGGAAGAATAATTGATGTGGCAAAAGAAGCTAAAGTATAACCACCTTTAAACTTTATAATATATACTTTAATTACTTTAATTTATACTTTATACTTTATTATACTTTATGATCTTTATACTTTATACCTTACCTAAAGTATAAAGGTATGACTTTACCGTAAAATCTGGAGTACCGTAAAATCTGGAGTATAATACGCACTTTTTTTCCCCATTTTAGTCCGCAAAAATGAGGATACGTATTATAATCGTGTACCAAAAAACGTAATTTTAAACATCGAATAAACGACAAACAATAGATGAGCTGTGTTATTGTTAAAGTGATTAAGCCAGTGATAAATTTGACAGTATTGTTTGTTTTGAATTAAAAATTTAAGTTTTTTTTTTCTACCGAATTTGTTGTTTTCGTTCCGTTTTATTAAAAATTTTATTTATGTTAATAAACATTGGTGCAATTTTTTAAATAAAATATGGAAAAATTATGGGTGCGCATTATAGTCGAATTTTAATTTTTCCGAAAATTTCGCGAAAAATCAAGCAGGCGTATTATCCACGTGTGCATATTATAGTCAAGATTTTACGGCACAATACGCACTGTTAAAAAAGTTGGTGAAATCTGTCTCTCCGTAGAAATGAAGTAATCTCTTCAATTTCTACACCTTTATTTGAAGCTAGCGAGGTTTTCAAATATTTCCCACCGTGCGTGGGCTGGAAAATGTACGGGAAAAATTCTATCGATTTATATAAAACAGTTCCATAACTGACTGACTCACTGACTGATTGACTGACTGATATACAATGCATAGACCAAACTGCTGGACCTAAAGGGTCTTAGATTTTTTAAAATAAAATTTTTAACTGTTTTTGTAACTTTTCTTAAGTTTGCATTTAAAATAATAAATTGAAGGTTATAAAATTTATATCACGAGAAAGATCATAAAAATTCCTTTAAAATGAAATCTTTTTTGTATCTTTACCTCCATTTTCGGATTTTTGGTCAATTTTTAAAGATTAATTTTTAGAATTTAATTTATTAAATGCTGATCACGTGATTTCTTTTTCTGGTACTTTAAATAAATTTATCGTCGCGTCCATAACAATGAAATAGGCAAAAAAATATTTTTCCCTTGTTAATGCGGCAGACGATAGGACATTATCCAAAAAAATATTAAAATACAGTAAAAGATATGTTCCTCAAACTGTACTATATTAACTGTACTATATTCTTTAGTATGTTCTATTAGATTTTATTTGAATATTTTCTTCTACATTATTTTGTCTATAAAAATATCTGTTACGATTTTTTTATAAATATATTTTTTTGGTTTATTCATCAGTTGCATACATTGATCGTTGCATTTATTATAAATAAATAAATAAATAAATAAATAAATAAATATATATACACACACACACACACATATATATATATACAGTCGAACCTCCATATATCGAACTTCCACATATCGAAATTTTCTATATATCGAACTCTTAGCAAATCTCCATGTTCATTACATAGAAAAATTGTTTCTATATATCGAAAAAATCTCTATATATCGAAATTTTTTTCAAGACAAATTGGGAGATTTTATTCCACTTCAGAATAAAATCTACCAATTTTTGGCATTTGAAACAATATGTCGTGGACTTCAATTCGCGGAAAATGTCCCTGATTAAGTTTTTAGTGGACTGAATAAATACGAACATTCCTTTGAACTTTCCGAAAAACTGGCTGTTCAGCAAGATATTCGTAGTTTTTTTTTTAAAGAATGTAACTGTGATCATTGTAACCACTGTCTGGATTATTTTTTTTTTAAGGTATGTAGTGCTCAATAAATCTTTCATATTAATTCATTTTTTAGTTATTAACTTTCATTTAATGAGATTCGAATATAAATTAGAAATGGAGTTTCGTATACGAAAATTAGCTTTAATTTTTTTTAGGAGAATTATGATAAAACTAAGCTCAATTCTATATATCGAAATTTCTATATATCGAATTTTTTTCCGGCAATTTGCTACTTCGATATATGGAGGTTCGACTGTATATATATATATATATATGTTTATTTTTTTGGCATTAATTACATACATTGACCGTTGTATTTATTTGGAATTCAGCTAGTTTTCAGCTCGGGTTTTCAGAAAATTTAAAATCATGGTATATAAAAAGTTCTTTTTTATCTTATAATTATTAATAATTATACAATACATATAGGTATGCACTGTACTTTCGAAGGACAGTATTTTTGAGGAAAAAAAAAATCAATTTAAAAATTTCGGTAGTGAGTGTGAGCGGTCGTAAATATTGGAATACTTGTACAAAGAGCAAATCAAAGTACAGAGATGAATTATTTGTATGCAACTAGCGAATGAATACATCAAAAGTTAATCTTTTTTTACACGCAATCTTTTATTGCGTCTTCAGAAATCTGCTTTTTGTTTGCAGTTTCTTCCTTTGAACAAACAAACAAACAAAAACTCAGAAGTCATAACTATCTTACCCTGAACAAACGCTTCTTTGCTGGAGGCAATTAATGTCTTCGGAGCGGATGTACTTCCTAGACGTGTAATCCCTGGGGCGAAAGCGCTCTGTTTATGTACTGCTGTGATGTATCATGGTAATATTATCCACCAGACAGCGTGAAAAAATGGTAATTGTGATATATTTCTCATGTCATTTATTACTACGTGTCACCCTTTTTTTCTTTTCTTTTTTTTGCTGGGGAAATTTGTTTCTCTCCTTTCCTACTGAAATTAGATTCATAGCTAGGATACGAAATCTTGGAGTAAACTGATTTTTTTTTCTTTTTGCTAGGATATTAATCCCTATAAGACAGATAAAAAAATGATCTGGTTTATACTTTAGACGCCGAATTGAAAATTTTCTTTATTTGGAGAAAATCAATTTCTATTGTTGCTTTCTCTTTTCTGACGGAAAGCAAAAAGAATGCATAGTAAATTATGTTGGGTAAAATGCTGTCCCTTATAGTAAACGAATTGAGACCGCTGTGTTCTAACCCTATTGGATTCGATCACCTCAATGTTAACCTATTGAGATAGTATATCTACTATTTACAACTACACAAATGCTGATTAATCAAATAATAATTACAAGATAAAAAGAACTTTTTATATACCACGTTTTTAAATTTTCTGTTGAATCATATAAACTTGACAATTCTACGTATTAATAAATACTTTTTAAAAATTTTTTTGATGAATTATCCCATCAACTTGAAAGAAAATGAAGTTAATTGGAAGTTAACTTGCGTTTAACTTTTCCTTCCCGTTCCGGCCGATAGATGGCTGCACCAGTCTACAAAGCGAAAATAACTGAAAGTTAATTCAATTCTGCTTAAAGATGGCTAAAAGTATAAAAAAAATTCATAGTCATCGTGGTCTGAGCTATTCTAAAAGTTTCAAATTTCTAGCTAGTCGGGAAGTTAGTTAAAAATCGATTGCAAGATTTGTACTAGACAAAAAAACAAACACACATACAAACGAACAAGAAAGCGAATTAATAAAAACATGTAAAACATGGTATTTTCAGATAGCCTGGACTTTTCTGTCCCTTGCAACAGGATTTCATTTTATAAATTTCGTCTCCCCCAAAGGAATTGAGGAGCGTTTAAAACACATTATACCATATTTTCCCTCAAATAATTTAAATTTTAAAATATTATTTGAAAATAAAAAAAAAATGAAAAATGCACCAAGTTGTAAAATTTCTTTTCTATTACGGAGTACAATTAAAAAAAAAAAACTCTAAATCCAAGTTGGCAATCCTTGGACACATTTTCTCTATAGGCTAATAGAATTGATGTGATCGAATCCAGTAGGGTTAGTGCACAGCACCAGGGAATTTCCCCGGAATTATTTCACGAGAAAGGAAATATTTCATTAAGAGATAAATTGAAGGGAAGTCCTGGTATTCAAGGGAAAAATGTTCAGAGAGAATAAATTTGTTTTACTTATGTGTTGTTTAATTTTATAAAATACAAATTAAAATAGTAACAGAAATGTATTAGCCAATAATAATTAAACCAATGCAATTCAATCAGTTGTAATTTTTAAATTTATTTTTTCTGTGAATTAAATTTTGTTTTTATTTAGAATAGTTTTATTTGCAATGAAAATCAAATCAATAGTTAGAATTAAAAAAAAACACTATGTAAGAAAAATATAAGTATGAAATTTTATTCATAAAGATTATAGGTCTAGTCTTTCAACTTTTTTTAATGCCATTAAAGATATCAACTAGTTGTTTCAAATGCCTTTCTTTTCACTTATTAATGTAGCTTCCTAGGGCATAAAAGATTAAACCCGTAACACTTAAAACGGAGTCAAGGGTCGGACTACCCTAATAACGTCACGCTTCGAGTGCGGAGGCTTTATTCTATAGAAGATGTTGGCCATATCCGACCCAAGGGTGTGTCTTCCCCCTCCCGTACTCTCCCCTCTCATTGCAAGAGATCGAGTTGACAAGGAACCCTACCAGATAGACCTACTAGATCCCCCTACTAGATATAGGAATAAGTAAATACTAGTGTCTTCGTTGAAAACCATTATTTATGATAAGTAGTCATTTAAAAACTTTTATTATTTATTATTTGTTATTTATTTTTATTTCGATTTCAAAGGCCAAAAATGTCAGTATATATTCTTTTTAACATTTTTGTGCTTGGAAAGTTGGTTTCACTAACTTCTAAAACTAAGTAGACTAAATTACATATTAGACCTAATATATACAACATTCTAATTAAATGCCAAAGATATTTTCTTTGTTTAGCAAAATTACAATTCGTTGTTCATTTTTCCTAAAACAAGGATTCTATTTCATGCAAAATATTATAAATAAATGTTATTATACAACAAAAATGCTTATTTCTACCAAAAACCGTATCAAAAGAGAGATCGGGTCGTATCCAATCCGACCGTACCATCTATTTCGTCTCAAACCACCGTACCGTTAGAGGGTTAACATGAGTGTGTGAAATCCTCCTTATTTTGACCCCACGCTATGACAATTATAGTATTGTGCTTTTGAGAGAAAGAAAGTATCGATATATAAGTGACGTCAGAAATGTTAAATTAATTTTAAAGATAGGAGAAAAAAACCATCTTACGATGCTCCTATTATTCTTCGGAGAAAGAAATCGCTAAATCAGAAAAACAGTACAGTTCGAAATCTAATTAGTCTTCATTAGACTACAATACTGCGAGTTTTGCGAAGATTATGTAAAAATAAGTTTTAAACTACCATGGAAAAGACAATTAATGAATCGGAATTCCCAGAAATGTTTGTCACAAAACGCTTGAAAAATTTTGCTCTGCAATTTGTATCTTTCCTATCGGTTTCTGGTGAATAGGTTTTGCATAAATTTCTTTCATTGAGCGCTTTTATGCTCCATAATATATATGCGTCGTGAATACAGAATTACATGTAAAGAACCGGCAGTAGTTGCGAATAAATAATTTTCGAAAATTGTTTTCACCAATGTAGATAATTATTTCTTTTTCCGAATCGAAACTGAACGTTGTACTCAGGCCATATAAACAATATAATAGATGTTACTGCAGTGCACGGGTTTTCAAAGGGAAAGTGAATCAAACTTATCTAATGTTAAAGCGAAATGATGGAGAAAAGACCCGTTTGCATAAAAAAAAAAAAACTTATCAACCCCCCACATCCTGATAACGTAACAAGAACGAACTCCCATTCTATCAATCCCCCTATTGGGAATTTTCTGTTAAAATCGTTTTATTTTAGATTTTAACTGAACTGCTAACTCAGTCATACTTTCGGGCATCACACCCAGTAAACGTACTGCAGTGATGCGCAAACTATCGGTTGCAAGAAAAATTATAGAGGTCACGGATTTTTTAAAAATTTGTTTTTTTAAATTATTATTATTATTATTATTAATATTATTATTTTTATTTTTATTTATTTTTTTACCAATGCGGAGGCACTTGTCAAACATTCGCCTGTACTACGCCGCAGTTTTACTATCCACTTTATTATGGGGGCACCATATAGGCAAACGGCATTACCCCATATGAAGGGACGACACAAAGGGAGGCATTTTTCGTGGCGCGACGCCGGGATTCGATCCGAGCAACCTCAGCACCGAAAACCAGCGCGCTGTATCACAGGGCCGCCACAAGCCGGATAGTTTGAAGTAAATTTATATCATTGAATTATTTAATTAAAAAGGATGGTTTAAATTTTCTATAACATATTTATAATTTTTTTTCTCCTTTCTCGCATGGCGGACTCTAAATCAATAACTTTTCAGTGAATCCCGTCACATGTGGGTTTGATTGGCAACGATCAGGCCGACCTACTAGCAAATGAGGGCTGTTTAGAGGATTGGTCCTTTCTGAAGTCCTAACTGCATCGGAGGCTCAATCTGTTTTTAAGTCCAGGCCATACACTGTTTGGAGAGAGCTTCCTGCTCATCACTGGTATCCGACCAAAATGCCCTGGTCTGGCCGTGCTCTTTAAAGGTCTGAGACCAATGCAGTCTGGCCTGGCTCGTCTTCGGAGTGGCCATACAAAATGTATGCGCTTCGAGAACTCTACTAAGGCCTTTCCCCCTCGTTCCTGTTCTGCTGCTCCTACGAATTCTTTCCACATCGTGGACTGTTTAGGTATCCCCGTCAGCATGCTTGCATGAGATCAGGATGCTGCCGCTCACACTGCAAACGGGGCACACTTTTGCAAAAGGTGTGAGCTATTGCTCATACGACAGAGCCTAATGAACCTGGTCTAGCATTTTCTAGTCCAGGGGGCTTAGAAACAACAACAACATAATATTTTTATTTATATTTTCTAATATAATATGATACTGTTATAAAAGGTGTCAAACAGTTTTGCAACGCTACACATACTGTAACGTCCCCGTGGTTGAAATAAAGACACGAGAGACAGTAGACTTGTATGACTTCTTTGACAACGCAGAGCTTGTATTAAAATCTAATTCTGTACAGTATGTACAAAGGCAGAGAGACCATCCTTGTCTGCGCATGAGAGATATCACAGGAACAGAAACAGACTTTCAGAGGAGACTCCCAGTTTTCAATAGAGAGTTATCTCTCTAACAGTCTCTGATTGAGGGAAAATGACCACCCGGCTCAGCAACTTTGATGGCTTCTCCCCAATCCTTCGCTGATGTGGTTTACCGGCTTCGGGCCCTTCTCTCCGTCACCGCAAAACTGCAGGACTCTCTAAGCTCAACACTCTCTGGGGTTCGCGGGCCCTTCTGGCTTCCACCTGGTCTCCGCGCAGGACACTCACGGCACTGCTGTAGACGGGACTATGCGAGGTTCAACAGCAACTCTGGGCTCAACACTCTCTGGAGTTCGCGGGCCCTTGATCTCCTCACATCACACTATCGGCACTGCTCTCTCTAAGGGACTGACCAACACAATCTGTCGGACTTTTTCAGGCGCCCCTACTTATCTCTCCGCCGGCGACAGAAAATTTTCCGCGTTTTCCGGTTTCACACGCTCGGCGTGCATAGCCGACGGCCATCGGATATCCACCTCTTTTCAGCCCCCACGGGAGCCAGCGTCAGCTAGCCGGAGTCATTCTCAGTTTTCCCCCATGGGGTAGCGCCACTAGACTTTCGTTTTATCAGCGGTGTCCCGTAGAAAAAGAGAAGGGAGGCGACCGTTGGTAAAATTAAATGCCCCCCCCCCCTTGACTTCTCGGGATCACTTCTTTCTTGCGCTGGCTTGGGTGGTCTCTTCCCCAGAAAAGAGCCACGACATTACAATATATTGCTTACAGTCCACCTCTGGAGAGAAGATCCCCGAGAAACTGGTCACTTGGGGAGAGTTCTTTTTTGATGAGGGGTGGAACGAAGGTGACGAGAGAGGAAGAAATTGTCACCAAACATCCCCCACTTTTCGCCAAATATCGGCATTTGTCCCAAGGAAGAGTCGAACAGGTGTTTTTCTGCCGATTGACAAGGGTGTAGTCTAAAGAAAAGGCAGTGTTTACAAGAAACAGATGGGGAGAAATACACATCTGCAGTTACAATTGAAAGGAAATTTTAAACACTATATTACCTATTGGAACTATTATACCTTTTAGAATATTAACTGCCGTGATGTGCTGTATAATCTGAAATGTTTAAATGCTCATTTCTGAAGTCTATTTTCCAAGGTATAAATTTGCAACCAAGCACAACATCTTTCCCGTTTTTATTAACTTTTAAACTGGCCGAAAATATGGCTAACAAAAACCAAGTTATGAGAAAATATTTCAAAGAGGGGGAAGTTAAAGTTTGAAGAAAATTTTCCTTATTCAAATTGCGGAAAATGGGAAAATTTTATAGTGTTGATAAAGTTAATTGTGAATTTTGATTAGAAGAGGTCATTAGGGTAGCACACTTTAAAGGGCAGGGCCGACCTTGCCAGTTGAACCTATTTGATCTGGAAAATTAAAAATATGTCTAAACTGAAATGGCTTTAGCATATGAGCTGTTAGTTTTGAAAGTGGCATAAGTCCATTTTTTTCACGTATCGAGATATTTAAAGGTTTGTATTTGAATGAATTTAAAAATATTGGCAAACATTAATCAATTCGAGTGATGTTTTTAATACTATACACCTTTTAAATTTTACTATGAAATAATAATTATTAAAATTATTTAAAAAATAAACGATTTTTTTAGCTCCAAATGGACTTATACCACTTTCAAAAATAACGTATTATAAAAAATAAAAACAAGTGGAAATTCAAGTCCATATTTTTATATACATTAGCTTCAGTGAAATGGATATTTTAATGTAAACTCTTACTTACCAACATCACTATCAGACCAAATTGACATATTATCGTCTTTTTTATAGGTATGTGAACTCATTGTAACAACTGTATTAAATGTTATTTATCTAAAACTTTGATTTTTTGCTTTAATAAAAGTATTTAAATAATACTCGCGCTGCAATCTATTAGTATAAGAAACACAAACCAAACAGTAGGAATTGCGAAAGAAAACCAAACAAAATCAGTGAAATTACTTCTGACCACTTAATCAGAACAATAATACCATTATCTTGTTAACGATGTTGTTTTTAAGACACTAGCTAAGTAATATATGCTAAAGCATAGTGTACACTGAAGTCGTAATAATCAATAATAATTGCAATAAGCAAGTTGCTTTTATTATAATTATTAGGAATGGACTTATTCCACTTTAAAAAAAAATTTTTGCGATAACATTTTATACCCAAAATTCTTTTGTTTAGTTTATGAAAAAAATCGTACGAAAAAAAGGTGTGTATATCTTACTAAAATCACCGTTAACTCATTTTTTTAAAGTGGACATACACCACTTTCAAATATTTTATTATGGGGGTGCCATATAAGCGGACCAGCACTACCCCCTATAAAGGGACTACATAAAAAGAGGCATTTTCAGTGGCGCAACGCCGGGATTCGATCCGAGCACCCTCAGCACCGAAAGCCAGCGCGTTGTACCACAAGGACGCCACAGGCCAGTGTGTAACTATATTTTTATAAAAATATCTGTACATTATATTTTTATCGCAATTTCTGCAGTTGGGCCCCGCAATAACTAAGGCAGGCGCTTTTAAAGTGAAGTTCTATTCCGAAATTTGGAGGGGGAAATTGGGGTAAAATTATACTAGAGTTGTGTCTTTTTTGCAGTCATTTTTTGACTGATAAAGAAACTGACAAAGCAATTTCTATAAAACTTGGTGAATACGTTTATTTTGATGCAAGGAATAATGTATACTTCAAATTTAGTATTTTTAATTGCATTAATTATTTAAAATTAACATGTTTTCAATAAAAAAATGCATTTTTCAAAGTTTTGTAATTTTAATTTTAATTTAAAAAATTTAAGTTTTTAATTGCTTAAAAATGGAGTATACGTTAAATATACATTAGTTTTACAACTTTATCAATATTTTTTGGGAATCTAGTACCAATAGTTTTGCTACAATCTTGCGCGCAATGGATGCAAGCCAAAACACAATTTTAAAATTTTCATCAAAATTAAAAGTCGAAAATTAATTAAAATACCAGTTGTAGAACATTGAAATAATTATTCTTCATAGAACATATATTAAGCTTTCAGTGGTAAAAATTTCATGTATTTATGTTTTGTAGGGAATGAGAAATAAAACTAAATGTGACATGATGCTAAATTGCACCTTCAGTAAAATAGTAAGACTCCCGAGACCCCTTAAATGAAAACAAAATTACCGAAAAAGATCGCGTCTCCTTTGGCGAAAGAAAAAATAACAGTTGCAAAACCAAAATACTTGAAATCTGTATCTATAATAATAAATTTTTGTATGATCCAGTATTTATAAAAATAAACATGACTATAAATTTTATTATTGAGGTTTTCTGAAACTCCCTTACTTTACTTCGGGAAATAGTAAGTAATACGATGCAGGGTAAAAAGTCCCAAAATACGTTGATTACATGAAAATGGAAATCAAAACATGCGATGGTTTTCTTAAAGCCTAAATAATTAAAACCTTCATAATTTTCTTAATGCCTAAAGAGCGATAAATACTTTCCGCGGGAAATGGTACTGGGGTGTTGATTATCCCCGACCCCTCATTTTGAAAATCGACCTCCCGGAGGCAGCAACCTTAAAACCGGTCCCAGGTCTCTTCTCTCCAGAGGTGGACTGTACATTCGCTTCTACCTATTTGTGCGAGAATGGCTTTTCAAAATGAGATGCTTTAATAAGATGCTTGATGATTGCTAACAATGATCAAGACTTAACCCGGAAGAGGATGCAAGAGTAACACTCTAAAATATTTCAACTAATATTGAATAAATATTATTCGAAGTTCAGACTCAATCTTATCATTTTTTTTCTGTTTCAGTTTTATATAAAGAAATACAGTTTATATTTTTCAATGTTTTAATATGAAGCTTATAATTTTGATAGCATACACTTTTACCTAAATTAAATACAAATACTTATTAATTTTTCAATATGAAGTTTGGTTACACGAGATTCAGCAAAATAACTGTAGAAGTCTAAGCTAGACTTTTTTTTACTGTTATTAAGTAAATGCATATACCCACAATCTACAGTTCATTGATTTTAAAAATAGTTTGTAAAAATTTCCTTTTTTTAATCTATTTTTTGTTAGCATTTTTCTAATTTTTAAAAATATATTTGCGACTAGCAAAAAATGTTTATTGTGTTGATGTGTGATGCGGTAATAAAATATAATTGTAGTATTACACACATTTATTGACACACATAAGAGCAAAAAATAACATCCAGGCAACACGGACAGATACATAACAAAAGAATGAAACGTTTCAGACGTTAGGCGGCGTTGACAGATTGATCATGTGGGTATTGGCAACTTGGCGATTACCTTTCTAGCGCTAATACTTCCCTCAATACACACGTTATTAATCATTTGATACACAAGTATCGTCAATACCTAAAATATTTAAACAGTTGAAATGCTTTTGTTTACATAGACTTTTTGTTAATATATCGGTACCCATTTTTTCCGTAGGTACGTAACTTACGTTTACTAGTTCATCCTTTAAAGCTTGTCGGACGAAATTATGTCGTATGTCTATGTGCTTTGTCCGATTGCGATGTATAGGATTCTATGCCAATTAAAGCGTGCCAGCATTATCTGTGAATATATTTACACTTGCCAAATCTTTTAAATCTATTACCGTCAGGATCTTACGGAGATAAATTGCCTCTTTAACACCTTCAGTTAATGACATATATTCCGCCTCAGTTGAGGAAAAACCTACCGTTCTGTGCTTCTTTGATTCCCAAAAAATCGTACTTCCACTTAGAAGATCGACTACACTGTTCAAGCAGGAATATACTGAAATTATTAAACTTACCCCTGCATTAAGTTTTTTGTAGGCGGTATCGACTGTTCTTAATTCCAACTCTCCAGCATGATTGCAATGGATCAAACTGCAGTGTTTATCGGTGGGGTACCTCGCCAATTTACATTCCCGCCACGAAAGGTCACGTGTTATCTGTATTTTGGCAATTCGTAAGGATGAAAAGAAAGCCCCGACACTAATCATCTCTAAGGGCAAGAAAGATAAGATTGAACGTGTTTCAGATATTTATGTTCTTGAAACCGAAAAAGTCTGATGAACACAAGCAGTTATAAGGAAGTGGGTCGATTTAATGCTGCCACTCGTTTTGCGAAGTGGCCAAAGAGGTCTAGTCTGGGATTCAGCCAGCACTCGCCGCACTAAAGACATGAAGAACTTCCTTGCAGAGGAAGAAAAAATCAAATTATGATTCCCGGGAATGACTGCCTATCTCCAGGCTATTGATACTGCAATAAACAAGCCATTCAAGGACCATTTGAGTATGGAAATCAATGACTACATTGAAAACAGAATGGAGAGAAATCAATTGGAGAGAAATCCTAGCTTTCAAGAGATCGTGACTTTGGGGAAGAATTCATGGGATAAAATCGCTGACAGCTGTGTTGCCAATGCACTACGAGCAGGCTACATGGACAAGAAGTGCTCATATAAGGAGAGCTCTATTGTTAGACATGAGAGATTAGGGCCAATGATTCTGCAGGAAATGAAGTCGCAAGAAATTCAGGCCGGAATTCCAGGTTTGGAGATTTATGACGATGTTCCAGAAGAAAATGATATGGTTGTACTTGATTAAATGCAATTTTTTTGTACATGAATATATGAATAAATGTAGATTGCTCTAAATAAAAATGTAAATTTTGTGCATGAAAAAATAAGATATCCCCTGAAAATTAACCCTAGTACATACTTTGGCCCAAAAGTTAATATAAGGCCCGGTATTATTTTCGGGGAAACACGGACCGGGTATCATATCGCATGACCTTCTTACGTCCTATTCAAATAATGTAGTCCGCGTTGTCTAATGGGAGTATCTACGTGGTTTGGTGCACGTAATGCGACCTGTATCATCATTTGCAAATACTCCACTACGCGTACTCATTAAACTATCTAATTGCAAAAGTGCAAATTTTTGTAACACTCTGCAATTTTAGTCGTATTTGTACAGACAATTGGCATTTGATCCTTTTTTTTCCTAGTCACTTTGCGGGAGATATTCGCACATTGCACTTTGCGATGTTTCCTGGTTACCTCATTGAGGGAGTACGATTTAGGTCAGCCAATATGGATCTTCCTAGGGTGGGACATCACAGCTCCAGTCTGGTTTGAACCCGATCTCATCTAACTAACCACTATACCATGTGGACATTCTATAAATTCCTACGGTTGCTAAACCTTAAGGTGAAAATAATGGATGAAAATTATGGACGAAACAAACAATACCGTTAAAAATAAAATAGGATCGGATCTTACAGTGTAGCTTGTGATGCCATTAGTGTTAGATGCAATGGTTATATTTTTTTCCCAACAGAAATAAGGCAGTTGCACGCAGCATCATATCCCATCTCGACTCGGGCAAAAGTGAAGAGCAAAATGTTTGCTGTTTTTTCGTGCAAAATGTTTTGAAAACAAATATCAGAGCTCCACGTGTAAAATGAATGACATCCTTTTTCTGCCCTCCGATGACGTTCCATGAAACTGCCTGTTGAATAGTATGTTCACCATGGAATAAAGGAATCAAACTATTCACGCAAGCTTTGTTTTCCTCGTTTCATCCGCGTTGAAACAGTAACGAGGTTATGCACTTCAATTTTTTTTTAAAATTCTGTTACCATTAAACATAAATAGTACAATATATCGTTTGACATAATATCAAAATAAATATTTGGAATTTTTTTAATTCGAAGAAGCACAAGAAGTAAGTTATTTAAAGATATTATTGTTCCTCCTCCTCTCTCTGTGAATATATATATAGTGGAATCTGGATCTATTGTTTTTCAAAAGACCGACTGAACTGAACGATAAGTGCGGGAACATAACAAACAATATGATCGTCGGGAATGGGTGATATAAACGACACTTACGGGAAGACGATGATTCGGAGAACGATCGATCGAGATTCCACTATATATATATATATATATATATATATATATATATATTAAGTAAAGAAATGGGTACCCCTTGGCGCGGTTTGTCGAAATTTTCAAAATTCGCCAAAATCACATTAAAAGACGACGATTATTACCGAGAAGTTAATGCAGGAAGATGCTGAAATCCTTACAGAAAAGGGGTTTTTAAAATAGGGTACACCTTTTGTCGTGGGAGAAAAATGCGGCAAAGTTATTGCTATATTATCCATTTATCCATTTATGAACGTAGATCATATAACAGGTTTGTATTTAACGGATTTATCTTCAGTGGAATAGATAAGTGTTCATTACCGGCTAAAACTAACCTTCGACTGATGATTTTTTTTAATTAGTGCTTGCTTTTATTTCATTGTTTGCATTACAATACCCTTTTCTTTAATTCCATTATAGGGAAAGAATGTCCTTTAGGACCTATTCTGAAATATTTATGCTATTTAAATTGCCTAAAGCTGACTGGATATTATGGGAACAGATGTGTCAGACGCACCTCCCTTGGCGACCAGTTGGCGCCAAGGGAGGAAAAAGTTTTTGCCGCCAACTTGTCGCCAAGGGGTTTTCCGCAGACATGTTAGGCTTAAAGTGCAAATGTAAGCAAAATATGGAACAGATGTAGTAAACGTAATAAATTGAAAAACAAACTTACTGCTTGCTTTAATAAACTCGTAGGCGCACACGGGATCTTAAAAACACATAAATACAAAAAATAAAAGCTTAAAAATAATTAGAAACTTGTCAGGTGGGGGGGAGTGGCTGCCGCCCCAACTCCCCCGCTAAAAAAAGTCATAATGCAACTAATAATAACTCATTTAAATAAACATAAAAATGCACCTTGGTTAAATTAACCACAAATTAAACCACCCTTTAAATCAACTACAACGTTTTCAAAAACTCAAACGTAGAAACGCATAACACAACCAACATGTAAGTCCATCAAACCACATCTAAATTAACCGTTTAAATTAACTGTTAATTTCAAATAAACAGCAAAAAAGCTCGTTTAGCCTCCCACTTTATATACCTAACAACCCCGAAAAGTACGCCTCTCTCTCAAAAATCTACATCTAATACTATCCAAAATACATGATGAATATTTCGCAACAACATGGCCACCATATTATATCACGCAAACAAACGTACACGACTAGCCATTCAAACTGGGTTGCCACAAAATAACAAAATCTCACCAAAATCGCATGGTTACCACGCCACACACAAAATCGCCAAACTTGGCAGAGAGGTGCGTATAAAACGTCTGTACCATATTGGGAAATATACTGTATATTAGGTTGGAACGAAAAAAAACTTTTTTTTGAATTTCAATATGCTCTAGTTTTCAAAAGTTGCCTTTTAACAAAATAAAGACGGAAATTAAATATTAGCGTAATTGGTGCATGTTTTCAGTTAGCGCAAGAAGGGCAAACTTTTGATTTTTATTAAATTTCAATATGCTCTAGCTTTCAAAAGTTATCTTTTAAAATTAAAATTAAGAATATAAAATCTTTTTGCTCTACTAGAATATTTTCAAGTGCCGCAAAGGGCTTCAAAATGGATATTTTTATGAAAAAGTGATTATATTTGTATTTTTTGTTAATTTCTTTTATAGTATATTAAAACAATGTATATTTCCTGTAAAAAAAATATTCAAAATATGATATTTTGACAGAAAACTCGCATATTCTAAGTATTTCTAATTTTTAGATGCCATAACAGAACAACTGATTTTGTGGAATTTTGCGATTTTCATCATATTAATTTTACAGTAGCATATTCTTATAATACACATTGGAATGAAAGAGAAACAATTTTTAATTGACCGAGCTTAGTTAAAATAAGAAAATCACATTTATTTAGAAAAATATTAATGTAATGTCTATAAAGGCAAAACGTTACTTTGAAAAAAATATTCATGCTTTTCAAAAGTCCATAGTAATCACACATGGTTTCCATTACTTATTTCACTGACACATTGAATTGTTTTATTGTTTCAAATTTTGGCATTATCTTTTGAGAATGTATTTTTGTTTTTATCAATGCATCTCTTGCAGAAGTACCACGAACGGATAAGGATGACCCGGTAACTAATTTAACAATCCTTTCTACTACTTGTTTGTGACATGGAATGTTGTTGAAGTCAATAATTTGTTTCTCGTGATCAGATTTTTTGCTTCTTTTATAAACTGTTTTAGTTTGTCATCAGAAACATGCCTCGTCATAGGAGGTTCTGTTACTTTAATATAATTTCATTCAATCATATCAATATAATCTTTGGCTTCAAAGTTTATACGTGGAACTAAATTCTTTCTGATGCCTCCTTCATTTTCCGCCCTTGCTTTTAGAATCCGGCGTAATCCAAGCTCTCTTACTTGACTGCGATCGTCTAATATCAAACAAAAGAGGAGATTTACAGAAGCGGCAAAGTATGCATTTCTATGAATGACAGGGTCAATTACATTTTTAAGTGTCTGATTGAGGTAAAGTGAATAGCTTACAAGTTTCCACAAGTGCTTCGATCCACGGATACAAGATGGTTTCAGCTTTATGTTAAACTAAATTGGTGCATAAACTTTCAAAATGTAATCAGTATTCGGTTTTTTTTGCAGGAAATTCTGTTCCCACATACAAGCGAAGTATTCTGTTTGCTAATGTAAGCCATCGTGAATGACAAAATTTTCCTGGTTTTCTCATGGACAATTCAGAAGAGCACTTTCGAACAGAGATGGCATTATGCATTTCTAACAAATATTTTGGATCCACACTTAAATCATCCTTAATTTCTAGTAATGGAATGTTATTGTCAATAGGTGAAAATTCAATCACTGGAAGTTCATAACAGTTTTCTAGTTGTTTACCTATTTCTCCTCCAAATTCATTTGGACCTTTAGTTTTTCCATCTAGGAAACAAAATAGGTGACGTAGGGACAGTTCATTTAAATTATTGACTTCAACAACATTCCATGTCACACACAAGTAGTAGAAAGATTGTTAAATTAGATACCGGGTCATCCTTGTCCGTTCGTGGTACTTCTGCAAGAGATGCATTGATAAAAACAAAAATACATTCTCAAAAGATAATGCCAAAATTTGAAACAATAAAACAATTCAATGTGTCAGTGAAATAAGTAATGGAAACCATGTGTGATTACTATGGACTTTTGAAAAGCATGAATATTTTTTTTAAAGGCAAACGAAGTAACGTTTTGCCTTTATAGACATTACATTAATATTTTTCTAAATAAGTGTGATTTTCTTATTTTAACTAAGCTCGGTCAATTAAAAATTGTTTTTCTTTCATTCCAATGTGTATTATAAGAATATGCTACTGTAAAATTAATATGATGAAAATCGCGAAATTACACAAAATCAGTTGTTCTGTTATGGCATCTAAAAATTAGAAATACTTAGAATATGCGAGTTTTCTGTCAAAATACCATATTTTGAATATTTTGTTTACAGGAAATATACATTATTTTAGTATACTATAAAAGAAATTAACAAAAAATACAAATATAATCACTTTTTCATAAAAATATCCATTTTGAAGCCTTTTGCGGCATTTGAAAATATTTTAGTAGAGCAAAAAGATTTTATATTCTTAATTTTAATTTTAAAAGACAACTTTTGAAAACTAGAGCATATTGAAATTCCGAAAAATAAATTTTTGATCCACCGTGATGTCAGAGTGTCTTTTAAGTGCCTCGTCCTTAAGTGCCTTTATGTGTACTATTTTTATGAAGTAAATGGTATTATATAATCAGTTTAGCAGGTCTCCTGACTAAAAAGAATATTTAAATTACATATTTTGCTACTTTTTTGTACTACAAGTGTATTCAATTTCAAAATAATTGCGAAATTTGTCAAAAATTTAATAAAAACCAAAAGTTTGCCCTTCTTGCGCTAACTGAAAACATGCACCAATTACGCTAATATATAATTTCCGTCTTTATTTTGTTAAAAGGCAACTTTTGAAAACTAGAGCATATTGAAATTTAAAAAAAAAAGTTTTTTTCGTTCCACCCTACTGTACAGGGTGGCTAATAAATACTGTAACACTCCAAAAAATAAGAGTTAATTTTAATCGTTTGGAAAAACAATTTATCTATCTATTTGTGTGATTGGCAACTTTTTGTAAACGCAGACGATTTTTGTTTAAAGTAAAACATGTAGAATATTTTTAAAGATGGAAGCCAAAAGGTTAATGGTTAAACAGCTTTTTGATCGCGGATTTTCTGTAGGTAAAATATTTAAGCAATTAAAATGCCTTGGTTTTAATAGGACGTTTATATATAGGACTATAAATCGATTATTGGATACCAATAGCTGTAAAGATCGACCAAGGTCCGGTCGTCCACGCACTGTTCGTACAAAAGAACGTATCAAAAGAATTCGTGAAAAGATACGAAGAAATCCACAACTTCTGCAAATAAAATGGCTGCAGAAGAGAACATCAGTCGCAGAACTATGCAACTTATCATAAATGAAGACCTGGGGTTTCGCCCTTATCGCAAAAGAAAAGTTCAAGGTTTGACTACTGCACAAATAATAAAAAGGTTACAAAGATGTAAGAAATTGCTGAACCGGCACGGTAGCAAAAGTGTTGAAAAAATAATTTTCTCTGATGAGAAGCTGTTTTGTACAGAACAAAGTTATAATGCTAAAAATGATGTTGTATATTCAGCAACCTTCAAGGATATACCTGAAAATCTTCGAACTGTTAAACGCTTTCAGAACAAGAATTCTGTTATGGTTTGGGCTGCAGTGTCACACAATGGTATACTGCCTCTGAAATTCATCGATAAAGAGGTAAAAATCAATGCTGAATATTACAAACAGGAAGTATTGGCTACACGTTTATTACCACATGCTAACAGATTGTATCCCAAAAAGAATTGGATATTTCAGCAAGATTCTGCACCGTCCCTTCGATCCAAAACAACACAGGAATGGCTCCATGCCAATTGCCCGAAGTTTATCAAGCAAGAAGATTGACCACCTTCTTCACCAGATCTAAATCCTTTAGACTATTGCATTTGGGGGATTTTAGAGTCGAAAGTAAATGCTAAGCAGCACAGAAGTTTGGACTCCCTCAAAGCTTCCATACGGAGTGAATGGGACAAATTACCTCATAAAATGATTCGTGCCGCAATAGGACAGAGGCGTAAGAGATTATCTTTAGTAATCGATAAAGATGGCGGTCGATTCGAGTAAAATTATTTCATGGTAAACTTTCATGTATAATGTTCATAATATTGTTGTATTTTCCATTTTCTATTTCATCTGTGTGTAATTAAATGATTCGATATTTGTCACAGTATTTATTAGCCACCCTGTATATACGGGTAATTTTGTTGTCCGCTATGTTGTCGTTACCGTCGTTTTTAGTGTGATTTTGATGAATTTCGAAAACTTTGCCAAAACACTCGCCAAGGGGTGCCCACCTCTTTACTTTATCCCTTCGGACATTTTCAAATTCCCTATTAAATTAATGTTATATTTCATTGCATATATTATGCTGTTATTTCATTTTACTAACCTTACGTAAAATCGAGCAATTTTAACATGTGCAACTTAACTCCAATACTCTGTTTCTGCCATTTTTTGAAGTGTAGGTCTCATAATGTGGGACGCTCTTTAATCTGTCAGTAACTGTTTACGCCATTACTGCTAAATATTAAAATACTGACTTCATAAATAAATTTATTGGTACCGGCCCAACCGAAATATTGCCAATGGAGATCGCAAATCTTCGCCAGTTGCACTACATTACTTCTTGAATACAGTGTCTGGCTGCCATATTTCTGAAATTGCTTTTAATATGGAACCAAAATCCTTTTCTCGTCCAATGCACTTTCGCCACACGAATTCTGTAAAATACAACTCAAGGTGATGGGGAGCCGTACCTCGTAGCTTTTTATTCCGCCACTTGGCAGAGCCCCACATTCTTTCAACATTTTGCATGTGTTCCGCAAAACGGTAGTTATAATTCACAGTGAAATGACCGTATTTCCAGTTTCTCTGTTTTGTATGCTCGCCAACAGCCTGAATAAATCGTCGATCCTTCTTCTACGTGGTCCACGGTCTTTGCCATGAGTGAGCTTGCCTTTCTATTCGGCTCTTGAAAGAGGAAGCATTCGCCAGTTTTTCGGCATATCCCGCCAAAAATCCACTATTGGGGAAGAACCCTGCCAGCGTCGTTTTTTCGACAAACTAACAAGGTTTCGTTTATTTCCAAAATTTTATAGTAGCCACTTCTTCGTTCTCTATGTTGTTGGATTAAATGCAGCGAACACACCTCAAATGATGCAGGGTTAGGATAATCATGAAGACTTTGCTAAAACTGCAAGTCGTTTGTCGATACTTTCCCTTGCCAAAATTTCGTGGGGACCGCTTTAACCCTTGGGGACACAGGTTACTAAGAATCCTGCCAGGACCTAAGTATCCTGCCTATACACCACCTTGTTTTGGGTCAATTTTATCATTTTAGAATGTGTAAAAGCTGTTACATTTGGGGAAAAATCAATAATAAAACACTTCAAATTTACAATGTTTATTAGGGCATAAAAGATCGCCATGGGCCACCTGCGGGTGACACGTTTTATTGTGTAGTTTGCTGCCATTTGGTCTACACTATCAATACCACCCTTTGTTCTATTGTAATCCAGAATCATTTCAGCTTTCTTCGTTTCTGGGTCGATTTTATCATTATCATGCATTGTACAGAAAATAATTACTGATTTGCGTACGTAAGAGCACATATAGATATCATTTTGGAACCCCCAAAAGTGATGACCCGACTTCTCTGGTTTTTGAGGGTAGAAATTAAGTGGAAATTTCTTGCTTGTTCCCTCTCATAGTACCCAAACAAATAATTCCATCTTTGAGCAAAGAGACTGCTAATGGATAAATGGTGTACCAGTAATCTGTGGTTAGGTTCCGATTAGAATGTTTCAAGCGCTCAACTAGGCGATGGACGATATCATAGGGTACGATTGACGTTGCGTATGGTCCCGGAGGTTAATTACTGCAATATATTTCCAAATTACTGGTAAAAAATGTTCTCGCGTCTACTAAGGCAAACATTTTCCACCTATATTTGCCGGCTTATTCGGAATATATTGGATGAAGAGCATCTTCCTCTAAGTGGCTGAAGCTTTTCGTCAATGGTAATTTCTTCTCCAGAAGAATAAAACTCTTGGGGAAGAACCCTGCCAGCGTCGTTTTTTAGACAGACTAACAAGGTTTCGTTTATTTCCAAAATTTTATAGTAGCCATTTCTTCGTCCTCTAGGTTGTTGGATTAAATGCAGCGAACACACCTCAAATGATGCATGGTTAGGATAATCATGAAGAGTTTGCTAAAACTGTAAGTCGTTTGGCGATACTTTCCCTTGCCAAAATTTCGTGGGGGCCGCTTTAACCCTTGGGGAAACAGGTTACTAAGATCAATTCTTCCCGATCAATTCTTCCGATCAATCCGTCTTCCCGATCAATCCGTATGATCAATTCTTCCCGAATTGATCAAAAACTCCCTGATTGGGGTAATTTTATCCACTTTTCTCCGTTCACTTCATCTTATCGTCAAACCTCAAACATAAAATGAGAAAATAAAACCTATTCAAACCTAATACCACTTTGAAAATTTCGATTCCTGTCCCATCGTCAGTCCAGATTTCACGCAAATTTACTTTGCTGGCTTTTTTTGCCCTACGAGAAGCAATAAAATAGTAAAAAAGTATAGTTTGTTACGAAATAATAATTAATATATATAAAAATTAAAATAAGTACATGCAATAACAAAAGATGAGTTATATGTTATTAATGTATATTACATGATAACACGGACGGCGCACTTTGTTCTCCAATCGGGGGTTTCGTGCAATAATATTATAATTAGATAACCAAATGTTGATGTTTTCTGAAGGAAAATTACCATTAGACTGAGGAAAGCTTGGTTGTAGGGTAATTGAAGGGGACTTAAAAAAGAGTCGTTTACCGGGATTTACGCGAGTTCTAAGAACGGTTGGTGTACTAAGTACACCGCCCGTGTTCCCAAGGGTTAATAAGGAAGTACCAAAGCATTTCCGAGGGAAGAGATTTTTTCACAACCTCTCTTAAGACTGGAACTGAGTTCTTTAAAAATTATTTTCCAGACATAAGAATCTGAAAATGAAATCAAAAAAGCTTAGTTCTTCCACAGCCAAGCGACACCAGTTGCCTTCCACGTCTTCAAGGAAATCGAAAACCCGAAAACACAACCCAGCAGTCAAAAGCTCCAGCAGTAAAATCAGGCGTTCCCCAGATAAAAGTGCGAATTCTGATTTGAAAAAATCTAGAACTCCAACTCATTCCAAAAAAGACTCGGCTCCGGAGGACAATATAGCTTGTGTCGTGTGCCAGGACACTCAACATTTGCAAGAAATGCGGTCGATCTGTTGCGGCCATACCTTTCACAAGAGCTGCCTCGAAAAGTGGCTGAAGAGGGCAAAAAGCTGCCCCGTTTGCAGAAGGCGAGTGAAGGTCTTGCGCACGGATTGCCGAAATGACGTCAAAAGCTCTGTTGAACAGGTCAGACATCGTCATGTTGACTCATCATCAGATGACTCATTATCAGATGATTTACTTGAAATGGAAATCCGGGATGATACCTTAATATCTGCAAGGGAATACATAAGCGAACTGGTGCAATTCGAAATGGAAATGTGGGACTCATTATCAGATGACTCATTCGAAATGGAAATGTGGGATGAACGCTTAATGTCTGAAATGGAAGACATAAGCGAAGAGTTTGAACAAGACTGGTGAAATGAACATTCTAACAAGAATTGGGTCATCACAAAGGAACTGTAATGTCGTTATTAATCTGACTTTTTTCCTAATAGATGTGTAATTATAATTAAATTGAGCTAAAAGCATAAAATTTTGTATATAGCGCCTACGTGTGAAAAATTTTGTGGCTCATTAAAAAAAATTATAAGAGTCTTTACATTTTTGCTCGGCTTTATGCGACAAATATAAACGTTACGTCACAGAACACAAAATTTTTTTATAAACTTTGATTTAAAACTTAAAAATTTAATATTTTAGGTGTGGACGACGCGGAACGCCTTTTAATTTTAGAAACAATGAGTCGTGTCGTATTTGTCGAATATGTTAAAAAGCTGTACAATAGTGTATTAAAGATAGCAGAGTGTCGTAAAGATAATTTTGAAATGGATTTGTTTCACAGACATTAAACTTCTGGTGTAAGTTTCATGTTCCATGTCGTACAGGAACACACAGCTTCTTCATCCTTGTTCATGTCGTTCGTTTCTCTTATTGTTGACAATCTCTTTCATCTTCCTTATTGGGGATTCAAAGCTGTGTGGTCCTGTTTTAGAGAAAAAATGATTCTACAGTAACTGAGTGATGTTCATTTTGATGTCTACAGGTTGTTTCTATTGAACCTTTACTTTCGATATTTGTTCGTTAGGAACATAAAGAATGAGCGTGTGCACCCCGTTGTACAACTTGGCTCGTGTTACTGAGAATTACTTTATTTCAATGGGGTTTCCAGTAACGAATACTCAAAGAAAACGTCCATTCCTGTCTATCTGACGTCAATTTAGTGTACAGTGGAAAGATGAAGTCTTTTGCCACAGTCGAAATGATTCTTTGTTTCGACGTGTTTCACTCTTATCGCCCAGTTTAGCACGAGTCTAATTTTTTGTTTTGAGAATTTTTGGAAGCTCAGACTGGATATTTTTGTGTGTATAACGTTGTTTGAATCATAGACCCGCGATATTTTTTTTGAGAGTTTAAATGAATGAGTTATCCACTTTTTCTAAATTGTCAATAATCAGTCATATCAACGCCAGTATTTCCCTCATACGCAGAGAGGAATACGAGACACTGACTTGAATAATGTATCCACCACAGACATTAATTCCTCGTAAAAGTTTTAAAACTCGTGCATTTTAGAAAGTTTCAATGCTCTGCTTAAAACTACTGTTTAACTTAATAGGAACCAATCATTGGAAATTCCATAAAAAGAATCGACGCAGTTAACATTCGTTTCTAACCGTTAGTCGCTGTGGGGATTCAGGAAAAGTATACCTTTCATTTCCAAACTCTAGTCAGTGACGCACCAAAGATGCCTCTTCCTGAGTGAGACGATAGTATTGTATCGGGGAAAATTTCCTACTAGCAGCCCTTGTTCATGAATCTGGGAAAGAGTCCCGTTACAGACCAAAGATTTATCAACAAAGCCGCCGAAAATGCAGCTGACTGGCAATAGACACCATTGCTCGAACAGAGGTTAGGGAAGGTCACAGACGGAGACGCATCCTCCGCAATTTTCCTATCGCCTTTTGCAGAGCAGAAACCTAGGGACCAAATTGAGAGATGTGATAGAAAAAATAAACGAAAAATTGTTGTGGATTGCCAATATGTTGTCAAAGAACACAATAAACATATAGGTAGCGTGGATTTGTTAGACAGTTTAATTGGCCGATATAAAATTACACCGAGATCCAAAAAGTGGTACCTGCGCCATTTTTATCATTTTATTGATCTGGCAGTAATTAATGCTTGGTTATTGTACAAAAGGTCAATGTCTGTCAAAAATGCCAGTAATTAAAAATATTGAAGCTTGTTGAATTCCGACAAGGAATAGTAGAAACTGTCTGTCAAAGGGGTCATACTATCACCCCTAAACTAGGGTGAGACCTACAACATTAAATTGCATTGCAAAGAGAAAAAAAAGGCCCAACAGCTTATATTTAATCTATTGCAGTAAGGCAAGATAAATTAGAACACACACCTGTTTGGAATGATACCCGTACTCGGTGCAACTTACCAACATGTAAATGTCAATCCTTTAGAGCATGTGAGAAGTATGTGTCTACTCTTTGTAATAATAAAGGCAGAAACTACTTTAAAATATTCGACACAACATATTTTTTTCAATTGCTTTTTATATCTTTTGTAGTTTAGATTATAGAATGTAAAATAAAAAATATAGATTTGCTACCAATTCTAATTTCATGGCAATTCTATTATATGGCTTTTTATTTACTTCCTGACTTATTTTATTTTCTAATTTTTTAGTTATGGTCTAATTTTTTAATGATAATATTTAGATATGACACCATTAAACTGAAGTATGCATAGCAAAAATTTATCTTAATGCATAGGGATTCAAATATGCATCAAACACAATTTTTCGATAAAAAAAGTAAAAAAATTCAAAAACAATTTTTAAAATATTTTTTTAAATATTGTCTAGGCCCAAATATAATACGTGGGGGAAAAACATAGTTATAAAAGA